>BLSH010345929.1:47951-70685 GCA_018402905.1 Glandirana rugosa | reverse complement strand
TTTTCATAATTAATTGCAATCTTCGGTATATTGACAAGATTTTAGTAGAAGTTTGAATTTTAGAACAGTTATATGGCTTCTAACGTTAATTAATACTTTTCAGACACAGTTTGAAGATGATCCACATTCACCTCCATTTTTGCTTTTTTTATGTTTTTATTTTTTTAAAAATATTTACAGTTATTTCCCTGTCCCCATTTTTTGTAGGGCACTTGCCCTACCCTTACCCCCATTTTACTTCCTTTTGCAGCCCTCTAGGGCTTTCCAGGACTTTGTTACAGCCATTTTTGTGCATAAAAGTTCGGGTCCCCATTGATTTCAATGGGGTTCGTTGTCCGTGCGATCGTTCGGGTTCCGTCCGGACCCGGACCCGGACTTTGTCCCGAAGTTCGGACGGACCAGCAGAACCCGAACTTCCAGAGGTTCGCTCAACTCTAATCCTGTTCTCTTTGTATTGCTTCCTGTGGCTTCACAACCCAGCCAAGGTATATACAGCTTAAGCTTCTGGATCCTTCGCTGTTTCCTTCTGGATCCTTCGCATCTCATCTCAGAAAAAGGAAACAGACTTCTATGGTGTAAATCCACATACAAAGATATTTAATAAAAAGTAGTAACTTACAGTTAAAATTGCGTTATAGCTCCAAGTATAAAACAGTACAGCTGGCCAGTGTGTAAAAATGCCCATCCTTCCAGGGTGCGATCGCAGGTGGTGACGTCAGCACATTGCATACCCTGCGCGCTTCGTCCTAAACAGACTTCTCCTAGGGGTATCACTCATGGTTAGTGTTTGGCTGAAGCCATTTATTATCAATCAATTGTGTTTACTCTTTTTAAATCATAATGACTACAGAAATGACCCTGATCAAAAGTTTACATACCCTGGTGATTTTGGCATGATAACATGCACGCAGGTTGACACAAAGGGGTTTGAATGGCTATTAAAGTTAACCATCCTCACCTGTGATCTGTTTGCGTGTAATTAGTGTGTGTGTATAAAATGTCAATGAGTTTCTGGACTCCTGACAGACCCTTGCATCTTTCATCCAGTGCTGCACTGACGTTTCTGGATTCTGAGTCATGGAGAAAGCAAAAGAATTGTCAAAGGATCTGCGGGAAAAGGTCGTTGAACTGTATAAAACAGGAAAGGGATATAACAAGATATCCAAGGAATTGAGAATGCCAATCAGCAGTGTTCAAACTCTAATCAAGAAGTGGAAAATGAGGGGTGCTGTTGAAACCAAACCACGGTCAGGTAGACCAACTAAAATTTCAGCCACAACTGCCAGGAAAATTGTTTGAGATGAAGAAAAACCCACAAATAACTTCAAGTGAAATGCAGGACTCTCTAAAAACATGTTGTGTGGCTGTTTCAAGATGCACAATAAGGAGGCACTCGAAGAAAGATGGGCTGTATGGTCGAGTTGCCAGAAGAAAGCCATTAGTATGCAAATGCCGCAAAGTATCCCGCTTACAATATGCCAAACAGCACAAAAACAAGCCATAAGCCTTCTAGCACAAAGTCATTTTGAGTGATGAGACCAAAATTTAGCTTTTTGGCCACAACCATAAACCCTACATTTGGAGAGGAGTCAACAAGGCTTGTGAAACACGGAGGTGATTCAATGATGTTTTGGGGATGTGTGAGCTACAAAGGCACAGGAAATTTGGTCAAAATTGATGGAAGATGAACGCAGTATGTTATCAAAAAATACCAGAGGAACATTTGCATTCATCAGCCAGGAAGGTGCGCATGGGACGTACTTGGACATTCCAACATGACAATGATCCAAAACACAAGGCCAAGTCGACCTGTCATTGGCTACAGCAGAATAAAGTGAAGGTTCTGGAGTGGCCATCTCAGTCTCCTGATCTCAATATCATTGAACCACTCTGGGGAGATCTCCAACATGCAGTTCATGCAAGACAGTCCAAGAATTTCCAGGAACTGGAGGCTTTTTTCCTAGAGGAATGGGCAGCTTTACCATCTGAGAAGATAAAGAGCCTCATCCACAAATACCACAAAAGACTTCATGCTGTCATTGATGTTAAAGGGGGCAATACACGGTATTAAGAACTGGGGTATGTAAACTTTTGATCAGGGTCATTTGGGTAGTTTCTGTTGTCATTATGATTTAAGAGGAGTAAACACAGTGCACTGATAATAAATGGCTTCAGCCAAACACTAACCATGAGCGAAAGAAAAGTTTTTGTGTTATCATTCATATTCTCTGAAAAATGGCCAAGAAATCATAAATTCTGCCAGGGTATGTAAACTTATGAACACAAATGTATAAATAAAACATTATAAATACCCTTTTTTAATAAGAGATCACATTCCTTTGTTCTCAGCTGCATAAGAGCTGGGGGGGGGGGGGGGGGAGAAGCAGCAGCACTCTGAGCTTCCCAGTTTGCAATCATATTCAGCCAATAGATCCACTGTACTTCCTTTTTTCTTTTCTTGCGGAAAAAGGAGGTACAATGGATTTATCACCTGAATACACATTTTTTTTAACTTTGGCCAGTGATCCCTGGGATACACATACCACCTTTGCTAGTCAGGAAGATCACAGTGCTCCTCTCTGGTAAGAAATAACTTAAATTAAATTTGTTTTCATTGCCCAGACATTTCAAAACAGATCAGGAGATTTTGTCAAAATGCAGTTAGTTTTTGGTGTGTTTTTAACCACTTCACCCCCGGAAGGATTTCCCACTGTAGGACCAGAGCAAGTTTTGCGATTCGGCACTGCGTCATTTTAACTGACAATTGCGTGGTTGTGCGATGTTGTACCCAAACAAAATTAGTGTCCTTTTTTCCCACAAATAGAGATTTCTTTTGGTGGTATTTGATCATCTCTGCGTCATTTCTGATCACCGCTATAAACAAAAAAAGAGCGACAATTTTGCAAAAAAAACAACATTCCTTACTTTGTGCTAAAATGCAAATCGCCAAAAAAATATAAAAAAAACAAATTTATTCATCGGTTTTGCCCGATTTATATTCTTCCTCATATTTTTGGTAAAAAACCGCAATCTGCATTTATTGATTGGCTTGCGAAAAAGTTGCCACGTTTTCAAACCATGAGAATTCATTTCTGGCGTTTTTACGTTTTTTTTTTTTTACTAGTAATGGCGGCGATCTGCAATTTTTATCGGGACTTTGATATTGGGGCGGACATGTCGGACATTTTTGACGCTTTTTTGGGACCAATGACATTTATACAGCGATCAGAAATTTAAATATCCACTGATTACTGTATAAATGTCATTGGCAGTGAAGGGGTTGACCTGCAGGGGGAGATCTAGGGGTTAACTGTGTTCCTTGGGCGTGTTCTAACTGTGAGGGGGCTGGGCTGTCAGGGGCATAAGAGATCTAACTGATCCCAGTGACAGGGATCAGTAGATCTCTTACATGCCGCCTGACAGAATGTTCTTTCCCTCTGGCAGGTCATCGCGGCTCACAGGCGGACATCGGGTCCGCCTGAGCCATGGGCACATTCCTCTAGAGTGCGGTGGGCATGAGAGTGCACCGCTCGCTAAAGTGCGCACGCGCGGATCGCCGCTTTTATACGGCAATTCGCGAGACAGCGCCACATTGCCACAGTAAATATGCGGTAGCCGGTCAGGAACCGGTTAAGGGTACAATAAGCTTTGGCTCTTGAGGATTACAGAAGCTCCATTCAACAATCCTGGAAGTAATATTGTGCCAAAAAACATCCCCTCATTAATTTCATTATTTTATGTATGTTTTACAGGGAATAAAAACACAAACAAACAACAAAGTATGAAAATATTAGTAAATTAAACCATTTAAAAATGAATCACACAAATAATAATTAACTAAATTGAAAAAAGGGGAAAAAATGTAAAGAACACACATTTGAAAAAAAATAAACCAATCTACCTTAAATTCACTAAAAACTCCACATACTCAATATGTAAAAATTTTCACCTAAGCAGCTCAGTGAGTGATAGAGAGTTTCTTTAATTGAATTTCTCTAGCAATGGAATTTTGCCAGAAAATCTTTTTGACCAAAATTACTCATGCCAATTTTTGGTATACTATTATTGTTTCTTTAGTCATCTTAAAATGATTGTAAAGGCAGAAGGTTTTTTTTTTATCTTAATGCATTCTATGCATTAAGATAAAGAGCCTTCTCTGTGCAGCGGCCCCCTTATACTTACCTGGGGTCCCTCTATATCCAGCGATGTTGCAGGAGTGTCTCAGGTGCCTAGGACTCCCCTCCTCATTGGTTGACATGAAATCACGGCACCATTGGCTCCCACTGGTGTTAGTCAGCCAATGAGGAGAGAAAGGGGGCAGGGTGGGGCCGCAGCTCTGTGTCTGAATGGAAACAGGGAGCTGTTACTCGGCTCAGGTTCCCCATAGCAAGCTGCTTGCTGTGGGGGCACTTGACAGGAGGGAGGGGCCAGGAGCACCAAAGAGGGACCCAAGAAGAGGAGGATTGAGGCTGCTCTGTGAAAAAGTAACTGCTCAGAGGAGGTAAGTATAACATGTTTGTCATTTTTAACTAAAAAAAATAAGACTTTACAATCACTTTAACTGCTGCCTTAGACAACTCCATGCTTAGAAGAAATGATGTTGATTAATTATCTAATGCTTAGGGTGGTGGTAGATAGGAAACAGAGGAAGCAGAATCGTTGAGATTCTAAGAACCTAAGAAATAAGTGTGTCACCTGCTAGGTTGTGCATTGCGATAGATGTGTATCCATCACATAATATAATGTAAAAGAGTAATTTATATGCATGTAGCGCCTGCATTTTCTAGCAGGGTTTTTTAGCTAGGAGAGGTAAATTTAGTCAGGCCTGACTGTGATGTGCAGGCCTGATTGTTTTGATCTGGGCTGGGAGGAGAAGCTCAGGGAGGATTGGGTGGACTTAACAGATGAGGTCACCAGTACCTCCCACTTCTTTCTAGAAACCTGGAGAAGGTTTTTTGGTCAGAAAGATGGGAGGTGGGTGGAGCCATCTGGAGTGTTCTAGGGAGCACTGGCCAATCCCCAGGCAGGATTGGCAGGGGACAGTCCTCCTTAAATACTAAGAGTCAGCCCAATCTGGGAGGAGTAGTGTCGGGTGGAAGTCTGGAGATGTAGCAGAGACGCTGTGGTGCAAGCCCCTACCCGGGAGGTCGCCCCCAGTCTGGGAGGGTGACCTTGGGGCCTGGGTGTTTGTGTGCAGCCAGGAGGTAGAATGATTCCTGGAGCAGCACAGGAGGAACAGGAGAGCAGATTAGGTGCTACAGGAGGAGTGAGAGACTTTAAAGTATCCACCGGTGCGGTGAGTGATGGTCCCTGGGACTAGAGGAGAAAGTGCTGGAGCAGGCTGGGAGAGAAATGGTGGACAGTCTGTAGGAGCCTCGGGAGTCAGTCAAGGGAAAGGAGAGTCACTGCCAGAGAGCAGGTCAACGGAACCTGGAGAAGATGGGCTGGGGGTTGTAGTCTGTCAAAGGCCTGGTTAGCACTAAAGTAATTTGCTGCACATTCAGAGGCCCATGATCCCTGGCCTATAATGGGTGTTCCTGAGGTCCTGCTGAAACGGGGTAGGCCTCATCACGTGCTAACGTGAAGAGAAAGGTATAGAGAAGCCTGATAAATGTCCCTTCAGGCTGTAAACTAAGTTTTGAGCTGGAGAGAAGCAAAGGAGTGTAAAGCTGTGAGTTCTATGTAGTGAGAGAACTGTAAGAGTAATGGTCAGCAAGTGAAGTGCTGGAGAGTTGAGAGGAGCAATACTCTGCAGAGGGAGAGTCTGCAGTGAAGCGTGCATATACATGCATGTATATGGGATCATTGTACCATCATTTCATGGGCATCCCACTGTCGTCCCTTATCCCCATCCAAGTCAATTCCCCTAATAAAACAACAAAAACAATGATCGCTCTGGTCAGTGTCTCCAGATGTGTGATTTATGGTGCGATTGAAGTCAGCCATCAGGTGAACCACTACTACCAGCCACTCTCGAGGGAGCACATGGCTACATGTATTTCAGTTTATTTTATTCACCCCAGTGTTTCACTTTAAAAACAACCAAGAATCGTTTTAATGTCACATCATAATTGCTCTTGACCCCTTTTTAGGTGTTAGAAAAGTGTATCTAATAAACCGGCTTGTGTTTCTGGTCACACAATCATTTTATGGATTGCCTCTTTTCATTAGTGTGGAGATAAAGTCAAGGTGAAGGTCACTGGGTCAAACAAAACTCTAGTAATCCTGCAGTAATTAGAGCTTAGTCAGTTTCCTTCAAAGTATTTGTAGACTTTGTTCCATTTAGAATTAGCACAACACTCTACATCTCCGTATTGATTGATGCTTGTATGGGATGTTTACTAGAGTAAGCTGGTATATGAATTCCCATTTTAACCTCATTCAAAGATGTGTATTAGTCACAGTTTGGTGACCTTAACATTTATCTTTTTATTGATTGTTTGCTTGCCTGTGACTACCTTGTGTGAGGTCTGAACATTCGTCATTATCAGTTAAACATGAACTGTAGGGGGAAAAAGTTTTCTATATCCACTTTAAGACCGAGCCTCTTTTTGGAGTTTGGAGGTTATCAGCTAAAAACAGGTTTTTTTGCTATAAAATTACTTAGAACCCCCAAACATTATATATTTTTTTTTTCTAAGACCCTAGAGAATAAAATGGCGGCCATTGCAAAACTTTATGTCACACCGTATTTGCGCAGCGGTCTTAAAAGCGCGATTTTTTTTGAAAAAATTCAGTTTTTTGAGTTAAAAAATAAGACAACAGTAAAGTTAGGTCAATTTTTTTTCATATTGTGAAAGATAATGTTACGCCGAGTAAAATGATACCCAACATGTCATGCTTCAAAATTGCGTCCGCTCGCGGAATGGCGACAAACTTTGCAACATAAAAATCTCCATTGGCGACGGTTAAAAAATTCTACAGGTTAGCATTTTTGCGTTACAGAGGAGGTCTAGGGCTAGAATTGTTGCTCTCGCTCTAACGATCGCGGCGATACCTCACATGTGTGGTTTGCACACCGTTTTCATATGTGGGCGGGACTTACGTATGCGTTCGCTTCTGCGCGCGAGCTCGCAAGGACGGTGCGCTTTAAATTTTTTTTTTTTTTTTTTAATTATGTATTTTACTTTTTAATTTTTATTTTTACAACTTTTTAAAAAAAAAAAAATTTTTGACCACTTTTTTTCCTATTACAAGAAATGTAAACATTCCTTGTAATAGAAAAAAGCATGCCAGGACCTCCAAAATATGAGATCTGGGGTCAAAAAGACCTCAGATCTCATTTTTGGACTAAAATGCAATAAAAAAAAAAGCATTGTTATGGAGCAGGGTGAGCGGCTTCAGCCGCTCACTCGGCACACGGACACCAGCCTGAGAGGACGCGATCATCTCCGCCGCTGCCGGCGGGTCCGGTAAGCGGCGGAGATGACCGGAAAGCGGCGGGAGGGGGGGGGGGCACCTCTCCCGCCGCTGATAAAAGTGATCTCGCGGCGAATCCGCCGCGGAGATCACTTTTATCCGATGCAGAATCGCTGGCTGAAAAAAACGATACCGGGGTTATGGTAGCTATCTGCTACCATAACAACGGTATCCCACTTCAAAGTACCGCCGTCAAACGACGTACGGCGGTCCGGAAGTGGATATAGACAATCCTAGTGACACTACAGTATAGGACCATATTGAGCACCTGGAAAGAACTATGATGGTTGCACTCACTTATTGTTTATGTAAGTGTTATTGTTTCTTTTATGTTTCATTTAGGTTTATTGTATTAACAGTGATGGCTGCTTGTCAAGAGCACTTACCTCATAAAAAGTTTCCCTTATGTAGCCCTATCAAGTGTCTATCCAAGTATGGTCACGTTAATGGAAAAGTTTGACCTAATAATGGGTGACCCCTAATATGTCCCCTTTTATATTATTGAAATATTGTGTGTCCCTATTTTTGACCAAATCTGTTCCTTGGGTCTTCGTTTTCTAGATTTGAAATGTATTGTATCATCTGATCATTGTATCATCATCTGATGCATCATCTGATGTCCAGGAACAATGGCAAAGAAAAACCAATTTGTAGCCAGATATATCAACAAACCAGAAATCATTCATTTAATTATGTTTCTACCTTATGAACTACCCTTTGAACCACTGCCCACTGAAAATATGTGCAGGCAACTGTTAGTGCCTGCCTACTCTATGGAGCTGTTGCCCAGTATATTTTATTGGACCTAGTTAACCCATGCTTGTGCTATATTATGTTACAAGTTTAACCCCCTCATGACCAGCCAGTCGAGGGACCTGTTCTTCTGAATGAATGACTTAAAACGCCCCTAAATTAAAGTGGATGTAAACCCAATTCATTAAATTTGACCTGGGCACATATATCTGTAGGGTTTACGTATCTCTCTCCAAAGCAGTGTTAATTTTGTCAACTAAAACATTTTTGACGACTAACTTAACCACATCAGCCCCGGAATATTTTCCCACGTTAGGACCAGAGCACTTTTTGCGATACCCAAACAAAATTGTCGTCCTTTTTTCCCCACAAATAGAGCTTCCTTTTGGTGGTATTTGATCCCCTCTGTGTCACTTCAGATCACCGCTATAAACGAAAAAAGACAATTTTGAAAAAAAAAAAACAACCAATATTTGTTACTTTTTGCTATAATAACTGTCAAAAAACCAAATGTATTCATCAGTTTTGGCCGATATATATTCTTCGACATATTTGTGGTAAAAAAAATTGCAATCGGTATTTATTGATTGGTTTGCGCAAAAGTTGCCACGTTTGCAAATTATGAGAATTAATTTATGGCGTTTTTACAAATTTTTTTTTATACTACTAATGGTGGTGATCTGCGATTTTTATCCAGACTGCGATATTGCGGCAGACATGTCGGACATTTTTGACACTTTTTTGGGACCATTGACATTTATATAGGGATCAGAAATGTAAATAGCCACTGATTACTGTATAAATGTCACTGGCAGGGAAGGGGTTAACCTGCAGGGGGCAATCAAGGGTTTAACTGTGTTCCCTAGGCGTGTTCTAACTGTGAGGGGGCTGGGCTGGCAGGGGCATAAGAGATCTAAGTGATCCCGAATACAGGATCAGTAGATCTCTGTTATGCCTCCTGACAGAGCGGGGAACCACCGTCTTTACATCGGCGGTTCCCGCTTTTCTTCTCAAGGAGCGTGCAGCGGCGCATGCTTGCCCCCTAGCTGCGCGTGCGCGGATCACCATTTATAGACGGCGATTCGCACTATGTTGCCAACTTTCAGCAGTAAATCTACGCGATGCGGTCTTTAAGTGGTTAATACCATTTTAGTTGACTAAAATACGACTAAAACTAAAACAATTGAGAGGACTAAAATATGACAAAAACTAGAATAACATTTTAGTCAAAGGACTAAAATGGGACTAAAACTAAAATGCCAAAAGACTAAGACTAAAAATAAACTGAAATTTGATGTCAAAATTAACAATGGTCAGTAGTGCATGTTCATACCTCAATACTAGACTTGTGCATGGCTGAAAAATTAGTTTGTTTTGTTTTTTTTATTTTTTTGGAAATTCAAAAAATTCTGAAATTCGCGGTAATTTGGGAATTGCGGTAATTTATGGTAATTCGGCAATTGCGGTAATTCGGAAACTTGCAGTAATTCGGGAATTACAGTAATTTGCGGTAATTCTGCAATTGCGGTAATTCAGAAATTTGTGGTAATTCAGCAATTGCTGTAATTTGCGGTAATTCGGCAATTGCGGTAATTCAGAAATTCGGCAATCTGAACAGCTGAAAATCCGAAATAATAACTAATAAATAACTATTAAATTATAGGTATTGGAATTTCCTTGAAAATATGTCTGTTAGTGATAAATTTCATATTTAAGTTCACTAACAGCCAAATTTTCAAGGAAATTCCAATACTTATAATTTAATAGTTATTTATTATTATTTAAAATCTTCTTTCTTTTTGCCGAATTACCGCAAATTTTCAAATCTGAAAAACAAAAATTCAGAAGTTCGAAATTAGCCAGAATTGCTGAATTTTGCAAAATTCGGTAAAAACTAAATTCGGAACGAAACAAATTGCACAAGCCTACTCAATGCCATAAATAATAACATATTCGATTTTTCACTCCAGCAGTATATAATGAGTTTGTAAATTGTAGAGAAATGCTTAAATAATGCATTACAATTTAACTACACCCATTAGATTTTAGACGACTAAAGTGAGTTTTAGTCGACTAAAATGATTTTAGTTGACTAAAATGTACTGGAGATTTTAGTCGACTGTAAAATGTAGGACATGTAACGACTAAAACTAAAACAATTGCAGAAGGCTAAAATGGGACTAAAACTAAAATGCCATTTTTGTCCTAAGACTAAGACTAAAACCAAATTGAAATTTGCTGCCAAATTTAACACTGTTCCAAAGCACTAAGTCCTTTGTCTTTCTGCTGTTTCGTTGCCCTGTTATCAGCATGATAACTTTTGACAAGTTCTCCGTTAACCAAGATAAAACCAGCCTGAGATTTGTGTTGGGGTGGGTGCTATAAATAGATTAGCAGAGAGCTGGTCTTGTCACAGCATAGCTCTGCACATTCCTTATTTCCTCTATGTATATGGAGGGGGAGGGGGGGTGCCTTTACTCCAGTCAGCTGTCACACTTTGTATGCCAAGAATCCACTCCTACTGCTGAATGAGGAAGTAAAAATACTAACCTGATGTTAGAATTCTAAAGAATATAGCAAACTGAAGACAGCAGATATACATGCAAAACTTATGTAGGGAGATTTGTTTCATCTCTGGGTGTCATCTGAGGCTGTTCACTTCACTGGGTATATGTGAGGGTTTACATCCATTTTAACTGTGCATGCACCCTGCCTGTGATTAAACAGTGCTTGTCACAGTCAAAATGTAAAGAGCCAATCAGATTGGGTAAATTGGCAAATCATGTTGTCATCTGCTGCTAGGCAGCAATACTAGCCACTTGGTCACTATGGTTATATGGGACCAGAGCTGCTACTTTCTGCATAGGAAGGGTCATTAAAGTGGTTGTCAAGTCATGACACAGTGAGAGGTAGAGCTATTCTCCATTGAGAAGAGGTGGGTGGGATTGAAGGCATTCTGCTCACTGGAGGGATACACTCTAATATACTATATATACATAATTTCCAGTAATTATATTTTCACCTGTCCATTATATTGCATGGTACATGGTATGACCCCTTCCCTATTGATTACAGTTTGGTCACAATTTATGAAAAAGACTTTTTGTTTTTATTTTTTTTGTTTATTTTTTTCTTTTATATAGTAAAAAAAAAAGCCCAATGATTAATAAATACCACCAAAACAAAGCTCTATCTGCCCCAAAAATATATATATGCAATTCATTTGGGTACATTATTACATAACTGAATGCTTGTCAGTCAAACTATGATAGTACTGAAAGCTGGAAAATGACCTGTAAAGAAAGGGGGTGTAGTGCGCCGCCACTGAGGTGGCAAGGAAGAGAAATAAGCAACTGAAATACTAATGGCAGCACACAGGTTTTGTGGAATAGAATGCATGAAGGTAAAACACCTTCAGCCTTTACAACCACTTTAATCTGAGCTCTCTGTAATCCACATGAGCCATCCAGAATCCTGAGGGCACTGCCAAGGGTCACTGGAAGCGCATTTCCTGAAGTCTGTGCAGGGTGACGTTGTCTCCTTCCTGCATTACCAATCACATTCAAGCTTCCTAGGCAAATAAGAGTCTTGTGGTGCCACCTCATAGTTAAAAAAAGATATATGTCCATTATGTACAACCAAAAGAGAAATAAATATTTAAAGAAGCTTCTTGCTCAGAACCCTCCACATGGCGCAAAGGTTAAATGTTAATTTAGATCTAGGGGACAGGAAAAGCAGTTTTACTTAAATGACCCCTCTGCTACCCCTGCCAGCTGACTCTCTTCTATACTCCCACATTGACAATGTCCTCACATCCAATACAAGGCTATGGACTCTGCATTGGTTCTGATGATTTCAGTGGACCCGTGACTGCTAGGACATAGGAGAGAAGAGGCTGCGGAGGCTGGTAATATAGCAAGCAGAAGCCAGTGGTAGCATAAAGTGGTAGTGCTTTACTTGTTCACTAAATGGGCCTTTCCTAAACATAAATGAGCTTTTAACCCTTGAAGTGTGGGGACAGTTCCATTGCAAGGAAGGATTTTTACTTTTGCTGGAGTTCAGTTTTTAATTGTTCCAGATGAAGAGAAAAACCCATAGGCATGGTTCACACTATTGCGGCTCTGCAAGCCATGTTTTTGTGGGCACAGCAACTTATTCATTTAAATGGGCTGCTGTGCCTGAATTTCATGCAGGAAAAAGGTTCCTGCACCATTTTCAAATTGCAGGGGCAAGGAAATTGTCCTTTGATTTTGCGCCATGTGATTTTCTGATGGTTCCCGCACCCATAAACGCGTTGCATTTTTAGATGTGTGGGGGTGCCATTAGGAATAATTGGCAGCCCTGTGCATTTTTAAAGAGCAGCATGTTTTGGCTGTGGGTGGTTACTTGTGCAGGAACAGGTGAGATTTCCACACCCACCCGCAATAGTATGAACCAGGCCGTATAAAGTGTAGTCCAATTTGATCCAAAAGAGAATAAATCCTGATCCCCTAAGGCAATTATGTACTCACTGAATTAACTCTTTACATTGTTATTTCTTAAATTATTAGTTATTTTGTAAACTATGCATTTAAAAATACATTCAGACTTTCAGACTATTTTATCAATCTGCATAGTTGGCTAGAATTTTCTGCTGTGGAGACCCAGCCCCAATTTTTCTCAACTCCTACTGCAAAGAAGCCTTTCTGTATGGGGAGGTTAAACCTTTTTACCTTCAGAAGCAAAGAGGACTCCCTCTTTTGTCATGACCTTAAAGTGAAGAACGTTGTTCCCATTTTACTATAAGGAGTGTTTATATATTTACTTTATACAGTGGGAGGTTTAAAGGTTATGCTACCCCAACATTTTATATTCTTGATATGTGTCTGTTATACCATGTCCTTGTGTTTAACCACTCTAGATCCGCGCTATTGCCGAAGTACGGCTCCAGCGCGGATCTAAAATGCCGGGACGACGTCCATGGACGTCGTCCCCTGTGCACGCTCCTGGCGCGCCCCCTGGCGGCAGCGGCGGCGCGCACACCATTTTTTACCAAAAATGTGTAGAAGAATATATATCGCCCAAAACTGATGAATAATTTTTTTAAATGGATTTGTACTTTAGCAAAAAGTAAAAAATATTGTTCTTTTTTGCAAAATTGTCGCTCATTTTTGGTTTATAGCGGCGATCGGAAATGAGGTGATCAAATACCACCAAAAGAAAGCTCTATTTGTGGGAAAAAAAGGACGCAAATTTTATTTGGGTACAACGTCGCACAACCGCACAATTGTCATTCAAAATGCGACAGCGCTGAAAACCAAAAATTGGTCTGGGCAGGAGGGGGGTTTAAGTGCCCAGTAAGGAAGGGGTTAAAAGTATCCTGTTCTCTTTGTATTTTTTCCTTTGGATGAAATACCTGGTGATCCTGAAAATCCCTCTGCTTCCCTATTTCAAACTGTCCATGGTAAGCATATCCATCCCAATATGGTCAGTTTTCTATCTGTGCTGGGAACACAGCCTTCCTGTCCTCCAAAGGTCAGAATTGTGTTAACACGCCCCTGCACAGCCATTCAGTGGACAGATAAGTGTCCTGCTGTTTTTCCACCCACACCTCTCCAAGTCCCTTATGCAGCTGAGAACAGAGATTATGTGATCAATTATGAAGAAGAATTAAAGTATATATATATATATATATATATATATATATATATATATATATATATATACACGCACACACACACACAAAGCTTTTCCTTTTATTTCTATTTTAAACAGAATGGGTTGTTTTACAAGGTAAGGGTTCACATGTACCTTTTAGGGGTGTAGATTTCTAAGAAATGTAGTTTACCCTATAAACACTCCAATCCTCTAACAAACATTTTCTCATGCAGACAATTCTTATAATAACCAACATCTCTGAAGATACAGAGCACTCTAAAAGTGCATGGCATCTGTAATGGCAAGAGATTCAGTCAAGTCCCTGGGAGATCCTCCAGATATCGTGTGACGCCTTAGTTGTTTGGGTAAATTAAAGTGGTTCTAAGGGCAGAAGGTTTTTCACCTTAATGCATTCTATGCATTAAGGTAAAAAAACCTTCTGGGTGCAGCTCCCTCGCAGTCCCCCCTTATATTTACTTGAGCCCCATCTTGATCCAGCGATGTGCATAAGTGCAGCAGCTCTCTTGGGTCTCTCTCTCCTCATTAGCTAACACAGCAACTGGAGCCATTGGCTCCTGCTGCTGTCAATCACAGCCAGTGAACCAATGAGTAGAGACTGGGGCCGAGGCCAAGCCACACTCTGTTTCACAGGAGCGCTGCTCAGGACTGAGCCTGCCCAAGTGCCCCCATAGCAGGAGACGTTCTATTGGGGGCACTCAGCAGGGAGGAGCAGCCAGGACAGCCGATGGGGACCCAAAAAAGAAGATGATCTGGACTGCTCTGTGCAAAACCGTTACACAGAGCAGGTAACAAGTTGTTTTTTTTATTTATCCTAGAATCACGTCAACAAGTCTGTGTTCTGTGCTTCTCTCTCATTGCTTCATCTGTATAATGTTATGTCATATTCTTATATTGGTCTTTATTATTCATCCATGATCAACAAAGTAAAAGACAAGCATTAGGTTTTTCATACATATGATAATAAACACACGCTGAAAATATACTATTTCCAATACTTATCTCTACCACCTTATCTATTAGAATTTACATCATCTTTACTCTAAAAACTGTAGGCGAGCACATGGCTTCAAAGGCTTTCCTTGCACACATCATCCATCACTATCACTAATAACACATTGATGTGTCTTAGTCCAGAGTTTGTACATCACCTTTCCTCCAGCCATAGCAATGTGTTTAAATGTTCTTACTATATTCGCTGATGTGTCAATCAAAGATGTAGATGTGTAGCATGAGGGCTGGTGAGTGACACCATGGGGGCAAGGAGCTATGCATTTTGCCAGATTCAGGGGTTATATGGCTGTTTAAACTTCATTTATGATTTCCAAAGTAACTTCCACTTTAATCCTACTTTAATCCTCTCTATGCCTTTGTGCCTTCCCACACCATTCCTTTTTCCCTTTCCTGCCATAAATTCCTCTTCTGCTGCTCTCTATGAATTTTTCTTGCAGAATACAGATAGATATTGCTGTAAATGGGTGGATTAGTGAGAGATTGGAAACACACCTGATTGGGAAAGCCTGGCTTTCATGTTGTGGAAACAATTGGCAGAATATTGGGTAGACTCAGAGCACTATACCTGCACTAAATCAGTTTTATTGAAAGCTCAGGGGATGCATAGCTTTGCAAAAGATTGTTGCTTGCTCCCCAGTTAATCCTAGTTTCCCAGGAGACCTGACAACTCTGAAAGAATCCTTCATCTTCTATTTCTGTGAATGCAATTTAATCTATGTTTTATTTAAAGATTTCAGTAAGAATTTTTTTTATATCCCCGTGAAATAAATAGGGGGTCGTTTTTGGATCCCCCCTATTTAAATGATAAATATATTATTATCTTGCCTGTATCTATAATTAGCTATTCTATCAAAGCTCCGATATAATAATAATATTAGTTATAAAAATAAGCATAATGCTCAAAGAAGCAAAGGTCTTGTTTATTACAAATAAAATAGAACACTAACATAAAAGCTAAGGCTAGTAATACAGAGCATATAAAACAAAAGAGCATAGATGATACGTTACGCAAGTCCTTCCTCAGGGTTTGTATGTTGGCAGGAGAAAAAGAGAAAGATGGGGGGGGCCTTCATTGTTGGCCCTCATATTTTAAAGCATTCACAGACACAACCCACACAAACACCCCCTACCCACCCGGTGTAGTCCTCTGTCCAATGAGTGACCATCCGTAAAGTATAAGGGGCTGTCATTTCTAATCAGTGTTGCCAACCTCCCGCAGTGTTTTTTACTGGCAAAACATGGAAAATATACTGGCGGAGCATGTTTTTTACTGGCAACCTGAAAAAAAACAGAACTTCTATTAAAATCTAAGATAAATTTAAACACAACATGGAAACACTGACAATACCCATATCAAGTAATTTGCTTGGTATACACTTGAAAAGTCAGCACAGCATGACAAATTATCAGCCCCTGATATTTATAGACAGTTGTAAAAATCACTGATTTTTACAAACTGCCAGTAAATTTACTGGCGGTTGGCAACCCTGTTTCTAATCACCAGGAAGTAACGTGTTACCCTGGATCCTCCAGGAAGTATGTTGCTGTCTCCCCCAGGTGACACTGCTATATTACCATCAAACATCAAAATTCCAGTCCACATATGGTCCCTTTGATGTTTTGGTTGGAGGCGTGGCAATTTGGGACTGTAATCTTACCATCACCAGGAGGTCTGAGCTCATGCTCTCTTGAATTCCCATACCCCACCACCAGGGGGTATGTGTGAATCCTCCCCCAGATGAAGACCTGATAGGCAGCCTTCTGCTATACACACCCTGCTGGGTAATCTTGCTCTGCTGGGATTCCAAGTTACCCCCAGGCGTATCTATATGGCTTATGTATAACCAATTCTCAACAGTCCCGAAATATCTGATATTAAAAACATGTTGCGCTTTCAATACCCTGGCTAAACAGAACCCACATTTTCAAATTTCCCAACAAATCTGTAGTAAACTGTAATATATAGTAATCAGCTATACACACAGGCTGGTCGTAACTGTCCTTGAACTGATAACAGAGTTGTCTTTTCAAGATTGTCTTACAGTATCTTTATATAGTAGATTTCTTTACCCGGACAGCAGTAGGCTAATAACTCCAACAGAGCTCTAATGGGAAGTGCTAAGATGAAACATTTCTCTGAATAAAACAAAGGTTTATTTTTTCTATTTGTTATAACACTAAACATCTAAAACCATTAGGCTTTTTAATTAACTCAGCACGAGGGACACAACTGCCAAAGTACTGTAAATCCTAGCAACCAATTGGTTTTTGATTTATGGAAGCCAGGTGAGTAAAAAGTGAAGACCCCATAGGGGTTATTTACTAACAGTAACTAGAAAGAGAATTGTAAAGGGCATTAACACCCTAAACATACCCAGGCGCAAAAAAAAGGTGCAACTGATAAAAAAAAAAAAAAAAAAATGGGCAGGAAATGATAAACAAAAGAAGGGAGTTTTTAGTTTTTGAGGAAAGTCCAGAAAAGTCATGGCATGAAGTCTGCATTATGGCAGTGTCAGCAGTCTCTCTTCCAATCAGAATCTGAGGAGGCTCCCACCAGCAAACCGTGTATAAACAGAAAAAAATGAGAGAAAAGCGGCACTACTTAAGTGTGGCATTTATTAAAACATATTGGTAGAATGAAAAACAATAAATATGCACTCACATTTAAAATACATTAAAAAGCATATCAATAGGTCTCCAGCAGGTGGCAACCTTCCATGTGGTCAGTGGCAAGTAAGCCCCTCCGCATGGATGTGATGTAAGATCAAGGAACCAGGAACTTGACTGGGGGAACACCAGGAAGAACCAGCAGAAGCAGCAGACTGAGTGTGTATATCACATGGATAAGAGCCACTGACCACTGACAGCATGGAGGTGTGGCAAGCCCACAAAATGGCCGTAATGATGTCACGTGTGATAATGATAGGTGTGGTTATGAATTTTGGGATGTGACCCCCTTTGTCAAACCTGCCCATCTATGAAAAAATGGGACAAGCCGTTTTCTTCTATCTGTCTTCTCTTTGTCTGCCCTAATGTGACAGATTTCTTTCTTTATATAGGTACCGCTACCTGGCTAAAGTTTACCTCAACCAATTGAAGGCAAGTACATTTATTTATTTATTTTTAAATGAATCTTTATTAGAATTTGATCACTTTCATTTGTTATGTCACAATCCTATAGGTGGTGGGGGTGGGGACCTTTTGCTCAACCTTTCAACTTTATAACATACAAAAAAGATAAAAAACAAAAAAGAGCACAATGCATGATGGGTAATTCAAAGACCAGGAATAGATCTTTATGATCTTTTTATGAAATAGTAACTGGAAAGTGCAAAATCTGGTGCAGCTCTGCATAGAAACCAATCAGCTTCCAGGTTTTATTGCCAGATCTTAATTGAACAAGTTGTGTTTAGAAGCTAATTGGCTAATTGAGTGCACCTATTTTTAGTAAATCCCCCCCATGGCACACTTTCAATTCTGTTGCTGGTGACAATATTTCTAAAAATGCAGAGAAAATATTTCCCTTTTTCCACACATCAGATAAGTGAGGCGTTATACCCATACTGGTAGAAATGTGGAGAAATATCACACACCAGCATCAGAGGAACTCTTAACTTATCCAAAAGCAAGGGAGCCAAGTGTGGAAACAGATAAGTATTTTTCAGCCCTATAAAGCAATGCTGTTGCTGGTGAGTTGTGGCCAGCAACTAGATCACAGGTGTACCATGGGCCTAAATGTGAGTGGTTGCTACTGGAAACCACAACTTGCATGTTTTCTACATGCTTTTCAAATGCTACAGATCAATGTTTTATCTCACCCTCACATACTGTATATCACCTAATTTACTAAACTGGAAAGTGCAAAGCTTGCTTTATGAACATGTGTATACTACTTTCTTTTGTCAGTATAGTTTGTGTGGGAACATTTTTACATCTACTCTAGGATGCGTACACATGCTTTTGCATGCTCATATGGTAGAAAATGCAGAAAGTCAAATGATAACAAGGAGGACAGTTTTCCTGGAGAGTTAGACCCCTTTCACACTGAGGCGCTTTCCTAGCGTTTTTGTGCTAAAAATAGCGCTTCCAATGTAGCTATTCACACTGGGGCGTCGTGCTGGCACCGCGTTTAAAAAAGTCCCGCAAGCATGATTTTTTCTGCTTATTCTGAGCGCTAAAAATAGCGCATTAAAAACGCCCATAAACATTGAAATGAATGTAAAGTGCCAGCAAAATGCCCAGAGGTTGTGGAAAGGTCAAAATACCAGGAAGTAAGCAGGATGTAATGTAGGAGGATATGCTATTTATTTAATGCTAGCGCTTCAAAAGCGCTTGAAAAGCACTTGAAAGACGGCTGGGCGTTAGCGCTAATTATAACGCTAATGTGGGAAAACGCAGCAAAAGCGCGGTAATAACACTTGATGTTTTGCAAACGTTTTTCAAACGCCTCAGTGTGAAAGGGGCCCTTTCATTGATGCAGCTAGACAAGTTGTTGGGAGCCATAATAAGGCACACTTAAATTTAAATAAGGATAACCTGTGACAAACTTGGGGTAAAGTCACACCTGCTGCTACCAATATTGGAGAAACAGCACTGTCAAATCCAAACAACTGTCACCGAGGCTCCATGCACACTGGGCTTAAAAAAACGCCAGTTCCCTTGGCAGAAAAAAACACACAAATGGAGCGTTTTTGTACAGAGTTTAGGAGAGTTTACTGTTTTTTCTGCCAGAAAGCTCCAATCAAAAACGTAATTCAGAAGGGTTTTTTTTCCTGCTGCTAAATGCTGAGCTCAAATTATACCTGTAATCGTGCATGGACACATAGGATAACATTGAGCTGCTTCTACAGATAGAAGACAAAACTCCTGTAGAAGCAGCAATTTTTAAGCCAGTGTGCATGGACCCAAACATGTGCCCACCTGACACTGCCACCAGTTTGTGACGATGGTGCCCTCAGCTTCCCCTGCACAGAGATTTTTCAACTCATGGGACCTCAATCTAAGTGCCAGCAGACAGAGTGGTCGAAACTGGGGCTCAGGTAATTCTGCAATTAAACCCTTACACGCACAAATTGCTGCCACTATGTGTTTAGTGGAAACACAAACCACTTATGATAATCACTATAACAAGTCTAACTGTTATGAAATGTCTCCAATACATGCTGTCAGGCAGACAGGATTATTTCAGAGATTTACACTGCAGTAGGTCTATTCAAAGAAATAGGGTATCCTTCTGGTTTAGTGCATTATTTTATTTTTATTTATTTCAGGTGCTTGCATAGCGCAGTCAATTTATGCAGCGCTTTACACATGTATTATACGTTCACATCAGTCCCTACCCTCAAGGAGCTTACAATCTAAGCAGAGGTGGCTCTAGGCTTTGTGAGGCCTTAGGCAAAACCTAGGCATGAGGCCCTACTCAAGCCCATAATGGGAAAAATAATTCAAGCGATAAAAAAATTAACTTTATAAATTGCATACTGTATGTAAAGAGCTTTAAAGTGCTGGTGTCAGTACCCTCTATCTCGGTGCTGGTGTCAGTGTCAAATTAGGTGGATGCGAGGCCCCTCTAAGTGTGAGGCCTTAGGCGACCGCCTAATTTGCCTAATTAGAGAGCCGCCTCTGAATCTAAGGTCCCTAACTCACATTCATATACTAGGGCCAATTTAGACAGGATCTAATTAACCTACCTGCATGTCTTTGGAGGAAACTGGAGTACCCATGCAGGCACAGGGAGAATAAGATTACAGATAAGATTAACAATTTTGAAATATTATTGTCAGGAACCGGTGTGACCAGAAATGTGTGGACTGCAACAGAGTGTATTAAACACAGGTAAAATGTAAATATGATTTATTATAAGATAAATGAAATAACAAGAAAACGCACCTCCAATATAGTGAATAGTGAAAAACAACCAATAAATGAACCAACAGATAACACACAATAAATGATGGACTAGATACAATATGTACAGCGCAAGGGATAACCAAATCGTAACCATACCACAGCCAGGGTCATACACAGGAGATCTAGCAGGGGGGAATCTGAGAACAGACAGGACAGGGAAGGAAGACAGGAGACCGAATGAGCAGATAGGAAGGGATCAGGCTGCAGGGTCAGAGTCCAGGACAGGAGATGGGGAACAGGCTACAGGCACACAGGATCGCAGGTCAGGGGCACAAGGCGAAAATACCAAGGCAAGCAACATAGTATTTCCCAAGTTTAAATATGCTTCCTGCAATCAGCATCAGGTGATGCCTGATTGCAGGGGAAGATGTCAGCTCCTGACTGCCTAGAGACACCTGCTGGTGGACACCAGAACTGCAGCCTATAGGTCTGGGAGAAACAGTGCCACCAGCAGGTGAAACCATTTCCTGACAATTATTTAATAAAAGAAAAGGAAAATGGTGCAAAAAATATTTAAAGAAAATTAAAGTATATTACAGCAGAGAATAGACAGTAATAAAACACCAAATAAATGATTAAGAATTAAAAGTATTTAAAGTGTTTCTTAAGTCACATTGATAAATCACTTCTATCCCTTTTGTTTTAGGAATATATTAAAGTGGTTGGAAAGCCTCAAGGTTTTTTACCTTAATGCATTCTATGCAGTGAAAAACCTTCTGTGCTGCAGCTCCCCCCCCCCAGCCCCCCCTTTTTCTTCTTACCTGAGCCCGATCAGATCCTTCGGTGTGCATGAGTGCAAAGGCTCCAGCTGCTGTCTCTCTTCTCAACTGACAGATTTATAGAAATTGAATCCAGTGACACGGGAGCAGGGGGCTGGGGTGAGTCCTGCTGTCTGTGTCAATGGACGCAGCAGCGGGACTCGGGAGCGAGCCTGCACTGGTGCCCCCAGGGAAAGCAGCCTTCCGGGGGACACCCCAGAAGAAGAGGATCAGGTTGTCCTGTGAAAAAACTATTGCACAGAGCAAGTAAGTATAGGCATGTTTTTTATTTTTATTTAAAAAGAAATAAGGGTTTACAACCCATTTAAGTACAGTAAGTCAGTTTTTAAAAAAAATTATAATCCCAAATACCATCTTGCACAGCACCGTTGTGTGGTCCATGACCTGCCTCAGTTCTCATTCCCCGATATAAGGAGAGCAGCAAGAAGGGCTGAGATTCCCCTCTGACATATTCCAGCAAGCAGAGGGAGGTCACACAACCTCACAGTGATGCTGTGGAAGAAGGTATTCGGAATTACAATTTAAAAAATACTGACATGCTGTTATTAATATCGTCCTAAAACAGAGGGGAATGAAGTAATTTACACACACAGTGTATAGCCACAGTGGAATAGTGGCAGAAGGGAAGGGGCGTGAACTGACAGGCAGGGAGGGAGGGGAGAAGGAGAGACTGAACACACAGCGGGATGACGGAGGGACTCAAACTGACCATGGTATCATGGATCAGGAGTAGAGTTGAGCGAACCTCTGGAAGTTCGGGTTCTGCTGGTCCGGCCGAACTTCGGGACAAAGTCCGGGTCCAGGTTCGGACGGAACCCGAACGATCGCACGGACAACGAACCCCATTGAAATCAATGGGGACCCGAACTTTTAGGCACAAAAATGGCTGTAACAAAGTCCTGGAAAGCCCTAGTGGGCCTGAAACAGGGCTTCAAGCCGGCCTGGTCGTCTTGGGCTTGAAGGTCTCCAAGCGAGTTGAGATGAGGACTAGGTACTATGGTACCAGTCAAACTCAGGGAGGCAGTAGGGCGACACACAAGTCAGAGAGGAAGAGGGGAGGGAGGGACGGACAGTCAAGTGCGGGGAAGGGAAGACGGTGATAAGGTGACACCGATATGTGACACACACATTTAATGAAGTAAGGGGAGACAAAATCCTGCTATAATTATTGTCGTACAGTCATAAAAAATTTAACATTAAGGCT
>BLSH010345929.1:27681-43405 GCA_018402905.1 Glandirana rugosa | reverse complement strand
CTGTCCTCAGAGCAACAGCACAGACAGCAGTAGTAAAGTAATCTATCTCAGGATGCAGGATCAGATCTTAAAATGTCTCTAATCTCTCCCTCAAGCTTTCAGCTTCCTTTCCCTACACTAACCCAAGGAGCATGTGACTGCAGCACTGTGACTCCAGCTTATAAAGAGGCTGGGTCACATGATGCACTGGCCAATCACAGCCATGCCATTAGTAGGCATGGCTGTGATGGCTTCTAAGGGCAAACCAGTGAAACGCTTGTTGATTGGCTGCCCTGCAGCTTCTCAACACGTGGAGTAAAATAGCAGAACCCCGGACCGAACCCGAACGATTTTTGAAATGTCCGGGTCCGTGCCACGGACACCCGAAAGTTCGGTACGGACCCGAACGTTACAGTCCGGGTTCGCTCAACACTAATCAGGAGCCGTGATTACCATGGTCAGTACACATAGGAGGACACAGGATAAGACAGGATCAACCAGGTATTTTACAACATAAAAAGGATACATTACACTGCAGAAGCACTATACTACAGATCATGCTTTAATGGAACAGGAGCATTTTTAGAGTTACAACTGCTTTAACAAAGTCCTTGATTTTAGGTTTTAGAGTCATACTTCCTTTTGATGGTATGAGGGAGCTGTCAAGCTGCAGTGTCAAAAGCTTTTTGTTGATGTTTTAGGAGGTGTCATTGAGCCCCCCACCAAATCATAAGGGATAAGGAGTGGGAAGGAGGAATGCTGGAATATTTTATAATGTTCCAGCAAACCCATCTCAATGTCAACTTTCTAAATTCAGTCATATTTTGATTTTACCACATGCCACAATCTAGTGACCCATACTTTATCATATCAAAATAATATTCACAGCACTACTTATTAGAGACCCTACAAACAAAATAGATGCAACAATAAAGAAAATTCTGTATCAAGCTTCCTATGAGGTGGCTGGGGGTATAAGGTTGCACGCATTAACGTGTGCTAAGAGATACTAGCAGTAATATGGTCCTTTGTTTTCCCTTGTTCTTATATCAGATATATGATTATGATATTAAATCTCACACATGGGACATGAAAAGTTTGCCTAAAGAATGATAACCATATGATAAATCTTGTTCCTTTCAATTGTAATGTGTTATAATTGCACACAACTCAATAAAAACCATTGAAACTAAAAAATGCTGTATCAAAAAATTGTGTTATAATAATAAATATGGTGAATATCATAAACAATCCCTGCGACAAAACAGTGCATGATGATAAGTCCAATAATTGTCCCTTTGTAATCCAAATCAATCATATGGTGCTGTGTGCTCAAAAACATGTGCTGTAAGCCGATCCACCACTTCCTCTTCAGAAGTGCAGTGCTGTGCTCCCCCCAAATGTGCCCGCACTTACTGGAGAGATATGACTCTCTGCTGTACAGCTAGAGAAATCAATCAAGCTTGAAAATGCTTCACATAGATTAGGAAAAGTATTTCTTTCTTGTACATCACGGGACACAGAGCAGACTTTACATTCCATACATACTGGGTTATACGCCACCTATAAGTGAATGGACACTGGCAAATCAAAACACAAACAGGAAGTTCCCCTTCCTATATAACCCCTCCCAACTGGGAGCACTTCAGTTTTTTTTCGCCAGTGTCTTGAAGGTGGATGGTCACTTCTACAGCTCTGTGGAGTTTCTATGCTGGTTCCCACACATGTTCTTTTTAGAATCAGGGACAGCCTTCATACCGGATCCATTTCACATGGCTATAAAAGCTAAGATAAATGGTACCCGGGTCTCGCTAAGAAGACAAAAGAATATTGCAAGGTTTTGCCTGTAATGTCACCTCACGTGGCTCTAGACCCTGCGTGCAGGAAATCCTGGGATTACAAAACCAAGGTACTCCTGCAGGGTGCTGTACAGGTCCAAGGGAGTGGACCCTCATACTATAGGTATAGCTCCCAACTGTCCGATTTCGAGGGACTGTCCCTGATTTGGAACAATGTCTCTTTGTCCCTCATTCCTCTTCATTTGTCCCTCATTTTGGTTTGATGCATATACCTATGAATAAAATGCACTATTTATCTATCAAAATGTGTTTTACAATGCTAATCTTTTCATCCAATTGCTAAATTGCTGCATTTGTACATTTAAAGAGCCAATATAAAGGAATAGAAGTGGTAAAAAAAAGCAGTTGTGGGTTTAATTCTCCTTTAAGGGAGTGTGACAGGGGGTGTGTCCTATGCCTACATACTTTTGCTAATAGGTGTCCCTCATTCCCATCTCAGAAAGTTGGGAGGTATGCTATAGGGTACCCGAGCCTTGAAGGTCTTTGAGACAAAGCCCGCCGTGATGGGTGAAGGCTGGGCCTGCAGTCTCCTCCAGGCCCTGTGGCGAGAATGGTGAGTAATCCCTAATGGGGATAATGTTACTGGACCCAGCTGGCTTCCTGCAAACATAGGAAAAAGTTTGTTTAAAATTTCCCTCCTTTTGACTGCACTTCTTTTTTCTCACCACCAGAGGGCTCGGTTAGAAAGACCACAGTCATTCTTGGGTCTTGCCTGCAGTTCCTATGAAGCTGCCACCAGGGGGAGCCTGCGCCAATACTAATCTGTCCTTTCACTATGTAAATGAATGGACGGTCGCGAGAGCTTGCACGCTGATCGGCATGCATGTGTGATCCCCACGGGTATCAGGAAGTTGCCAGAAGCAGTCATGGAGCTTCTGCAGCGTGAGGTGGCCAGTGGACAGTGCTGGGGACCAGGCTAACAATCCTCCTGGTGGCACGTGAGTCTGGGAGGGGGCAACTGAGTCAGGCTAGGCAGGAAGCTGAGTTGGGGGAGGTTGGCTAAGCAGTGCATGCACTAGCAGCCATGGCTTCCAAGAAGCACACTGGGGGGAGCATCGCTTCCTGTAATAAGGCTAGAGGCACATGTGTGTTAACCGCTGCCCCTGCTGAGGCGAGTCGGACCACTGCTGCCATTGCTTCCCCTGAGAGGCCAGAAGCGATCGAGCAATCTGAGCCGCGGAGGCTGTCTGGTATTGTAGCTGACCCCTCATCTGTTTCCCTCACAGTTTGTTACTAAAGATGACCTGTCCGCAACTTTGCTGAGCTTAGAAGACAGGATTGCTGGTATGAGTGCTTCTACCACACAGGGTAAGAAGCGTGACAGGTCTCCTTCCCCTAACCCCCCGATTCCTCGAGAGGGTGATATATACTGACACCCAGACAGATTGTTTTTTTTTCCTTCTAAAAGGTTTTCCTGTGGTATATCCTATGTAGGAAAGCTTTTTGAGAAGGGGGAGTAGCGACTGTCAATGCAGCAGTCACATCACTAAGTCAATTTCGGACCTGTTGATAATGGTCAGGTGTTTAAGGACCCTTCAGATAAAAAGCTGGAGTCCTTATTATAGGCTTCTTTTTCCTTAGCTGGCTCTGCCATCAAACCTGCTGTAGCAGCGATTGGGGTATGCCAAGCCTTAGATCAGGCTGAGAGACCTAGTGGAGAGGAAGAGTCGGAAGAGGAGTTCATGGGGTACCTCAAACTTTATGTTTTGCCGTGCTCTTAAAGCCTCAATATAGCAAATATCCCGGTTGGCTCTATTATCTGTGTGCATGCACAGGTTTTTGTGGCTAAAGACCTGGTCACCTGAGCTCCCCTGTAAGAAATTTTGAACAAGGTTCCCCTTTCTTGGAGAACGTCTATTTGGGGAAGACCTTGACAAGGCGCTGCTGCCTGTAAAAAAAAAAAGAAAACAAAAAGAGGGTCAAGCGTTCCTTCTCCTTCAGGGACTCATCATTTTATCTGCCCTAGGAGTTTTCGACTGCCACAAGGGTCTGGATTTAGAGGTAACCAGCAGGGTCAAGGCAGAAAATTCCATGGACCCAGTCCTCCTTGTGAAGGGGCGCCCCCACTTGTGCCAGTGGGGAGAAGGTTGTTACACTTTGCAAGTGTATGGGAAGTGCTGGTCCAGGACAAGTGGGTTGTCACCATAGTGTCCCATGGATACAAGCTGGATTTCCAAGCCATCCCCCTCTAAGATTCCTAAGATCCAGAGTACCTACAGATCCAGTAAAGAGGGTGCCAACAACCGAGAGGGCTACAGGTTTCTACTCAAATCTATTCATGGTCCCGAAGCCAAACGGGCAGGTAAGGCCTATTCTAGATCTCAAGGCCCAAAACCAATATCTTGCGGTACGGCCGTTCCGCATGGAGTCAACGGCTCAGTGATTGCCTCGCTCCAGGAAGGAGATTTTTTGGCATCAATAGACATCAGGGATGCATAGCTGCATGTGCAAATTTGTTCTACCTCATCAGAGGTTTTTGGTGGTTTTGCGATAGAAGAACAACACTACCAGTTCTGGCTCTGCCGTTCAGGATCGCAACAGCTCAACAGTGAGGACACTGTGGCTCGATCTCTTTCCGGATCACGCATCACTATAGCCCAGGGAGACCTCCGGTTCCACCAGGGAGTACGGTTAACCAGCCTGTATAGCAACAAGCATCCCGGCTACTTCCCAAGCCTGCCATGGTTTTATATGTAAGTCTTCAATAAACTTTCTACTTTTTTATAGTAACCCAGGCTGGTCCTGTTTGTTACCAATTTCAACAAAGACAATATTGCGGTTTTTTACTTTGGTGTTACAAACTGACAGTGGGCAACACTGCGCACAAGCGCCCTTGGGTCATTTTATTTTATTTACTGTACTCCCATCCTGGAGCTGAACCTAGGCTGCAAGGTACCTGCAGCAAGTCACTCAGTCCCCTGTGTGTCCACAAGTCACAATATATGATCAGCGCCTAATCCTTTTTCGTTTTCTGGTGGAGCAGAGATTGCCCATCAACCTCCTAGGGCTACCAGCCATTCGGCTAGCTCTGAGGTATTGGATATCCAGGTGGCAGGGCCACCCGGTAAGGGTACAGACTGACAAGACCCCAGCAGTGGCTTATGTCAACCATCAGGGTGGCACTAAGAGTCAATTGGCACACAAGGAAATTGCAAGACTCTCCGAAGTTCACATCCCAGGGGTGGGAAATTGGAATTGGAAATTTCTCAGCCACCAACAAATACACC
Source organism: Glandirana rugosa (assembly GCA_018402905.1). Taxonomy (NCBI): domain Eukaryota; kingdom Metazoa; phylum Chordata; class Amphibia; order Anura; family Ranidae; genus Glandirana; species Glandirana rugosa. The sequence continues at coordinate 38,340 of BLSH010345929.1, read as the reverse complement.
CGTGAGAGTGGTCGCTGCATCCTTAAGTGTTTTGGGAAATTTTCCTACACTGGGGGAGGCCAGAGGTGGATCTACTGGCACCCCGATTTAACAACAAGGTCCAGCAGTTTGTGTCCCAAGCAAGGGATCCTCTGGCTACAGGAGTGGACACTCTGGTGATTCCATGAGCCCAGTTCTCCTTGATTTATGCTTTTCCACCAATCTTTCTTCTACTGCATCACTTGGAATGCCGAATTCAGGAGGAAGCAGCGACAATCATTCTAGTGGCGCAAGATTGGCCCAGGAGGCCTTGGTACCCAGAGATAATGAGGTTAACGGTGCACGGACTTTGTCAGCTTCCAGGCTGACCCAATCTACTCTCTCTGGGTCCTATATTCCACCCGAAATTACGTGCACTAAGTTTGACGGCAGGGCTATTGAAGCCACAATATTGAGAGATTGCGGGGTTTCTGGCCCTGTGTTGTCTACAATGGTAAACGATAGAAAGCTAGTCACCAGGAAGATTATCACAGGGTCTGGAAGGCTTACATTGCGTGGTGTGAGGTCAGGAAATGGCATCCCCTCAAGTATGTGATTGGTAGAATACTAGCCTTTCTTCAAGCAGGTGTAGACTTGAATCTGGCTTTGACTACAATCAGGACAGGTTTCTGCTTTGCCCATATATTTTCAGAGGCCTTTGGCTTCTCACTCCTTGATTAAGACTTTTTTCTACAAAGGGTAACTCGACTGTTACCACCAGTTAGATTGCCTCCCTGTCTATGGGATTTGAATTTGGTTTTGTCAGTGCTGCAGAAGCAGCCTTTTTGAATCTATTAGGGAGTCTTTTTTGCCATCACCGCAGCCAGAAGGGTTTCAAAGTGTGCAGCTCTTTCTTGTAAAGAGCCATACTTGAGATTGCACCAGGATAAGGTGGTGCTGCAGCCTCTTCCATCCTTCCTACCGAAGGAAATGACGGCCTTTCATCTCAATAAAGATATTATTTTACCTTCTTTTTATTCTCAGCCCTCCTCACCGGAGGAGAGACTATTGCACTCTCTAGATGTAATGCATGCTGTTAAGATCTATCTGAAGAGATCTACAGACATCAGAAAGACTAATGCCTTTTTTTTATTTATGCTTGAAGGCCCTAGGAAGGGTCAGGCGCCATCCAAGGCAGTTGTTTCTCTATGGATTAGCCAGCTGATTACTCAAGTCTATGGTTTAAAGGGGAAAGCTCCCCCATTCAGGGTGAGAGCTCTTTCCATCAGGAGAGTAGGGACTTCCTGGGCTTTCTGCCACTGGACATCATGGCTCAGATTTGTGAGGCCGCTACATCGTCTTCAGTACATAGATTCACAAGATTCTATCAAGTGGATGTTAGAGCAGCGGAGGATTCTCCTTTTGGCAAGCAGAGTGTTGAGGGCTGCGGTTTAATTGAACTTGTGTCTCCCTCCCCTCAGGGATTGCTCTGGAACTTTCCAGTATGTATAGAATATATAGCCTGCTCTGTGTCCCATGAGGTATGAGAAAGAAAATTGGATTTTTTATACATACTTACTTGTAAAATCCATTTCTTTCGAAGGACATCACGGGACACAGAGGTCCCTCCGCTCTCTGTCTTTGTGAAGTTTACAAAACTGAAGTGCTCCCAGGTGGGAGGGGTTATAAATCAGGGGGAACTTCCTGTTTGTGCTTTGATTCACTTTGATGTCCATTCATGTATAGGTGGCGTATAACCCAGTATGTATAGAATATATAGTCTGCTCTGTGTCCCGTGATGGATTGGATTGGAATGGATTTTACAGGTAAGGTAAGTATGTATAAAAAAATATTTTTTTTCCTGCTAATGGCTCTCCTCTACTAGCTTCCAACCCTTGCCTCTTTATCTTCTATGTTCTTGTTTGTACCTTTCATATAATCCTCCAGCCAGCAGTACCACTATATGGGACCAATAGCTCAACATCAATTTGGGTAAGAAGAAGGGGATTCAATCATAGTGTAGCCATACTTTATTATAACATATATATCAAAATTACACTAAGTTTTTATTAAAAAAAAAACAGATTGCCTGTATGGAACCTGGAAGTGTGTCATGTTCTCATGTTAACATTTTACTCTGCAGTCCCCAGACAAGAATTTAGATCACCTTAATTGCCTGTTAAGCCATTTACAACCAGTGGTAGCTGGTGAAATTTTAGGATGGGGGGTGCCAGACCCCACCCTTCCTTTTTGACCCCTCCCACTTCTCATAAGCCACACCCCTTATATTTTCCACCCCTTGTGTCAAGAGTATACAGCCCAGCATCACCAGATAGGATATACAGCATCACAGACAGGGTATACAGTATCACCAGATAGGGGTATACAGGGTCACCAGATAGGGGTATACAGAGCCCCAGATAGGGGTATACAGAGTCACCAGATAGCAGCATACAGAGTCACCATATAGCAGTATACAGAGCCCCAGATAGCAGTATACAGAGCCCCAGATAGCAGTATACAGAGGAAGTATACTGTGTCAGTCCTGTCTTGCAGCATGCCAAAGAATAATGGCTTACAGCAAGACTACAGAGGAAGGGCTATGGGAAGTTATTATAATGGTATTTCCTTCATATGTAAATGTATCAGTCCACAGAGAGCAGGGTTCTAGGAGGGCAGAATCTGAGGGGTAGGACTCTCCCTGTTTACACTGGTCAGCATATTTAACTGGGCAGGATTGAATTCTAATTGTGATCCATTCAATCCTGCCCAGCAGCAGCACAGAACTGGCTGTGTATGAAGGGGTTTCCTTATTGAATAATGTTGTAATCTGTGAGGCGGAACTTGGGAGGTTTGGACTCTTCCTGTAAGAGTAGCTTGGCGGGATTAAATGCTAATTAGGATGTAAAAAAGTTGGATTTCAGCTTTAGGTCCCAGGCCTCTTAATCATCGCACTATTTATCCACAGATAACCTTTATTTACATTCAGCACAATGATATAAAAGATAATAAAATTTGGAACATTGGTGAAAGAAAATATTTTTTTAAAGCTGAAAACATTAACAAAAAATGTTTTTAGTTAAAAAAATGTAAGCTTTACTTGTAAACATGACATGAAATATTTAAATGATGTATGGTTTGGAGAGAATGGGTAACGGGAAAGGGGGAAATAGAAATGGAGGGATGTTGAGGGATTATAGCGGTGCCTGTGATTCAATTCACAACTAGTAATTCCATAAAAACTTAATTTTTATTGATACATATTAAAAAAAGGGTATATATAATACAGTGATACAATACCAGTTTAGAGATATACAATTTGCGTTTAAAATAATTGGCATATAGTATAAAATCAATGATGGCAGCATTGCATGATGGTCCATATCCTACATGTTTCGCCAATATGCTCCTTCATCAGGGATTTAAACAAGCCACCATAAAGTACTTATTGCTATATAACAGAAAAAGGAAAGATAATTTTGTATAAAGTTAATACATAGCTGTGTTATAATATTACATAACAAAATATTGCACTTTTGTGAAAGCGTTCACCTCTTGCAACTTGGCTCAATCACCACGGCCAGATGTACACCAGACCCCAGACCACCACGCACGTCACACAAGGGAGGGGGGGCGCTGCATGTCCACAGACGGCCCCCACAGGACCGGCTGTGTGTCACAAATACTAAACAAAAAGTATATAGGCAAATATAAACGAAGGATACAAATTACCCAAGCAGATTTTAATTAACCACTTCCTTACAGGACACTTACACCCCCTTCCTTACCAGACCAATTTTCAGCTTTCAGCGCTCTCACACTTTAAATGACAATTACTCAGTCATGTCACACAGTACCCAAACTACATTTTTATCATTTTTTTCTCACAAATAGAGCTTTTTTTTGGTGGTATATAATCACTGCTGTTTTTTTTATTTTTTTCAATATAAGCGAAAAAGTAGCGAAAATTTTGAAAAAAAAAAAAACACTTCTTTTTAGTTTGTATTGAAAAATTTTGCAAAAAAGTAAAGTTTCTTCATAAATTTGGGCCATAATTTATACTGCTACATATCTTTGGTAAAAATACCCAAATTAGTGGATATTATTTATTCTCTGTGAAAGTTATAGAATCTACAAGCTATGGTGCAAATCATCGAAAATTGATCACACCTGATGTACTGACCACCTATCTCATTTCTTGAGACCCTAACAAGCCAGGAAAGTACGAATACCCCCCAAATGACCCCTTTTTGGAAAGTAGACATTCCAAGGTTTTTAGTAAGGGGCATGGTGAATTGTTTGAAGTTGTAATTTTTTCCCACAATTCTTTGCAAAATGAAGACATTTTTTTTTTTTTAACACAAAATTGTTAAACAACAAGTTATTTCTCACACATAGCATATGCATACTTGCAATGACACCCCAAAATCATTCTGCTACTCCTCCTGAGTATGGCGATACCCCATGTGTGAGGCTTTTACACAGCCTGGCCACATACAAAGGCCTAACATTGAAGTAGCACCTTCAGGCGTTCTACGAGCATAAATTACAAATCTTATTTCTCAGCCACCTATTACACTTTTGAAGGCCCTGGAACACCAGGACAATGGAATTGCCCACAAAATTACCCCATTTTGGAAAGCAAACACCCTAACGTATAATCTATGAGGCATAATGAGTCTTTTGAACATGTTATTTTTTTCTAGAAGTTTTTATAAAATGTGGAAAAAAATGAAAACGCATTTTTTTTTTACACAAAGCTGTCCATTTATAAGATATTTCCAACACATAGCATGTACATAGCAAAAATGACACCACAAAACACATTCCGCTACTCCTCCTGAGTATGACGATACCACATGTGTGAGACTTTTACACAGCCTGGCCGCATACAGAGCCCAACATTGAAGCAGCACCTTTAGGCGTTCTATGAGCATAAATTACACATCTCATTTCTCAACCACCTATTACACTTTTGAAGGCCCTGGAGCACCAGGAAAATGCAATTGCCCACAAAATGACCCAATTTTGGAAAGCAAACACCCCAAGGTATATTCTATGAGGCATTATGAGTCTTTTGTATGGTTAAGTCTTTGAAAAACACGGAAAGAAGATAAAAACTCTATTATTTTTTACGCAAAGTGGTCAATTTATAAGATATTTCTAACACATAGCACGTAGATAGCAAAAATTACACCCCAAAATACATTCTGCTGTTCGTCCCAAATATGGCGATACCACACGCATGTCACACCAGGGAGGGGGGGGGGCGCTGCATGTCCACAGACGGCCCTCACAGGACCGGCTGTGTGTCACAAATACTAAACAAAAAGTATATAGGCAAATATAAACGAAGGATACAAATTACCCAAGCAGATTTTAATTAAATATTACAGGGGGGAGAAAAGATCAAATTGATCTCCTCCTGAGTGGGCAGCCATAGCTGCCAGAACCAGCTAACACTCACTAGTATAAATGGTGTACGTAGATCAAACAGAGGGTGCTGTGGAAGCCTCAACACTTAGAAGGGACCATTATGATACCAACTAGGGCAGACTAAAAAACGAAAAAGGAAAAGAGATAGTAAGAAATGGCTGCAGTGTACATTTAAATTTAATCAAACCCACCAATTGTCATAGGATAAAGACTCAAATCTATATAGAGTATCCATATATGTATGAATAAATATTCAGAGTAGACTTTGACTCTATAGGGCATTAGTCTCAACTCCTCACCATAGAGATATATATAGCAGGGCATGAAGCGCCCTCTAGGAGAGCAATGTGCTTATCTAAGCACAAGCAATAACTAGATAGATAGCAGTTACTTGGCAAAAATGCAGTCAATAAGGATTGCCAAAATATAAGAATTTGCTATAAAAAGCAGGATCCAAATAGTGCTAAAGCATGACAAATAGGCTTACTGGAACATCAGAGACCCCCTTCACCAGCGACCCTCGTGCAGCCAAGCTAGGGACTCAAACAAAGCCAGCTTAAGAAGCAATCCGCTAGTGTCGGTGTGTGACTTCAACGACACAAGCTCGGAGAAACAAGCGCCACAGCGCATGCACCACCCACCCGGCCACCGCCACAGACCACAATCCCCACAAGGCCCTGGGACAGGGCACACACCTCGGAAAGGGGAGGGACAAGAGGCCCAGGACGGTGTGCATGTCCCAGTCCCACCCTCCGAGAGGCAGGGGAAAGCTGTCGACCAGCCAGAAGGAGACAAAACCCAGCAACGCCCACAGAGGGACGGCGGCGCCCATCCGTGTGGACAGGCAAATGCCCCCAACAACCCTGGAGAATACACAGCCAACCAGGGACCGGATACACAACGGCCGCAACGAGAAAGATGGCTATAGTTGCAAGATTACCAAAACATACTGGAAATGAACGCGATCCTGTAATAAATGTATAAAATCAATGTTAATAACAATATACTAAGCCATCATAAATGAGATTGAACAAACTGATAATAATAATGAAGTGTATTAACAAATGTAAATAAACGTAGAAAATCTCGACCATACATAATTTGCAGTAATTTATAATATGAGATATAAATTATATATTTATAAATATACATGTCACCACAAATGACACAAAGAAATTAATAATATATGGCTGCTACTCTGGGTGGTAAGGGGAATGGCTGGGGAAAATCTCTCATATTGACAAGACAGCCAGGTGACAAGATGTAAATGATGTACTCTATAGTCTACCTTGTTCAACTTGGACCACATAAAAACGAATACTCACATAAAATATTTAAAGTGATACTGAAGGTTTGCGTTTTTATGTTATACTTACCTCCTCTGTGCAAGGATTTTGCACAGAGCGGCCCCGATACTCCTTTGCTGGGGTCCCCTGGCCGCGCTTCTGGCTCCTCCTCTTCTCGAGTGCCCTCATGGAGAAGCGCTTTCCCTGGGGGCACTCGTGCGGGCGCGCTCGAGTACTGCTGCTGCGTCCATTGACACAGACAGCAGGACTCGGCCCCGCCCCCTGGCTCCCAAGTCACTGGATTTGTTTGACAGCAGCGAGAACCAATGGCTCCTGCTGCTATCAATCTATCCAATGAGGACTCAAACCAGCGGTTGGAGCTGCTGTGCACGTCCCTGTTGCTGGAATGATCTGGTTCAGGTAAGTAAAAGGGGGGCTGCTGCATTACAGGATGTTTTTCACCTTAATGCACAGAATGCATTAAGGTGAAAAACCTGGAGACTTTATAACCTCTTTAAGTTAGGCACACGTATTTAGAAGAATACAAACTCATTCAATAGTGAACTTCATGAAAACAGGAAAAACGATCCAGCCTCCTGGTCACTTCCATCTTTCCTACATTACAGAGATGGCTCCATATTGCCTTCTAGCTGCTAAATATCACCTGCTTTTATCAGGCGAAAAGGGGCTCTCTCAATTTCGCACCTAAATACTCACTTTGACCTCTAAAAAAATCCCTGTTGCATGCTTACAAAAATGCCTATTGCAAAAAGCAAAGTGAGAAAATATTAGGGTTAATTAGACAGATGGTACTTTATAGTGGATGTAAACCCTCCATATACCCAGTGAAGTGAACAGCCTCAGATGATACACAGGGATGAAACAAACCTCCCTATATAAGTTTTACATGCACAGTATATCTTCTGTCTTCACCTTGATATACTGTTTAGAAAGTGCACGTTCTGTTATAATTTTCTCTTCCTGGTTCTCCTCTAGGAGGGGATTATTGATAGAAACTGAGATAGCTGATTGGAGGAAAGGCACACACCCTCTCCCTGCACATGCAGAGCTTGCCTGTGTATAGTTTAACAGCCTGCTAATCTATTTATAGCAACCTCCTCCGACACACACTTCTATCTCCGGGTCTCGGAGAGCTTGTCAAAAGTTATCAGGCTGATAACACAGGAACTGCGAGACACGGGGCTTTGAAGAGGGATAAGAAAACCCTGCAGATCTATGTGCCCAGCTCAAATTTCATGAATCGGGTTTACATCCACTTTAAGTTGTGGTAGCTATACAGGAAATGGTTAAGTCTTATAGTGTGTGTTGTCTTATGCAGGAGAGAATGTCTTATGCCTGTAGATGTAAACACATGGTAGTGTGAAATGTTTCTATTCAGCAAGAGAAAATAGAATCTTTGAAATCTTAGATCTCTATAGAAACAAGAAAGAAATCATTTATGACCATTGTATGCTATAGTTAATGGATAGTAAGGCAGTAAACTGAGTTACTGGTTCAAGTGAAGGGCAATTTCAAGGATAAAGGCAAAATAAGAGGGAAGACAAGAGAATTTTCTTAAGGTAATAAGTGAAGCAGATTTGAGGATGGCCGACTATACATCACTCTGCAGGGAGCAAAGGAATGAATATTTATGGTAAATACAGTTCTTCAGTGGTCAACTGATCTCCTGGAAAAGCAAGAAAGACAAAACCACTTCCTCTTCTGGATCTACGTGATATGACAGGCCTCAGGTGATACACAGAGATGAAACAAATCCTCCTAAAAGTTGTACCTGTTTATTTGCAGTTTTCTCTTCTCTACATCTGTATAAAGTCCAACATTGATAAAGCTTGCCTGAGCTTTCAGTAAACAGGGGTGAAGAGCTGAATTAAAATCTGCAGAGCTCAGTGAGGAGAGCTCTGAGAGTTACAGTAATTGAAGGCAAGGGACACATCCCTTTTCACACAGCACACAGGAACAGAGCTGAGGCTGTCAATCACATACTGTGTGCTGAAGGTCCCTTCCCTCTCATCTTTTTTTTCTCTTGGTGTCAGAAAAACTTGTCAAACATGATTCATGCTGATAGCAGAGGAATGAAGCAGCGGACAGAGGGATGTGCTTCATTCATATTCCATGTCTGAGGCAGCTGTGACTGGTAAAAAGGGGGCGCTTGTGCACCGCTTCCCCGCTGGGAATGACACTGGGAATGAGAAAAAAAAAGTCCGCCCGACCACCTAAAGGTGGCGCCGGTATATTGATTTTTTTTCTTCGGCTCCTTGCTGTCTGCTGACAGCAAATAGTGAGCCTAATGGTCAGTCCTAAAAGTGTATGTATGTGAGCCAAAGAAGCGCACATACATACATTAATTGGCTGCCCTGAGCCAGTGATTGGCTATGTCACGATGCGGTGGGTGGGTCGAGAGCGGCTGACTCCCCTGGAGGTACCGTACTGCTGTGCTGTTTACTGGCTACCTGTGTAGTGGCTTGGCTACAATACTTGTGTACTGGCTACCTGTGTACTGTCTACAATACATGTGTACTGGCTACCTGTGTACTGGCTACAATACCTGTGTACTGGCTACAATACCTGTGCACTAGCTACCTGTGTACTGGCTACAATACCTGTGTACTGGCTACCTGTGTACTGGCTACAATACCTGTGCACTGGCTACCTGTGTACTGGCTACAATACCTGTGTACTGGCTACCTGTGTACTGGCTACAATACCTGTGTACTTGCTGCCTGTGTATTGGCTACAATACCTGTGTACTGGCTACCTGTGTACTGGCTACAATACCTGTGTACTTGCTGCCTGTGTATTGGCTACAATACCTGTGTACTGGCTACCTGTGTTCTGGCTACAATACCTGTGTACTGGCTGCAATACCTGTGTACTGGCTACAATACCTGTGTACTGGCTATCTGTTTACTGGCTACAATACCTGTGTACTGGCTACAATACCTGTGTACTGGCTACGTGTGTACTGGCTACAGTACCTGTGTACTGGCTATCTATGTACTGGCTGCAATACCTGTGTACTGGCTACAATACCTGTGTACTGGCTACTTGTGTACTGGCTACAATACCTGCGTACTGGCTGCAATACCTGTGTACTGGCTACCTGTGTACTGGCTACAATACCTGTGTACTAGCTACAATACTTGTGTACTGGCTATCTGTGTACTGGCTGCAATACCTGTGTACTGGCTACCTGTGTACTGGCTACAATACCTATGTACTGGCTACAATACCGGTGTACTGGCTACCTGTGTACTGGCTACAATACCTGTGTACTGGCTACCTGTGTACTGGCTACATAACCTGTGTACTGGCCACAATACCTGTGTACTGGCTACCTGTGTACTGATTACAATACCTGTGTACTGGCTACCTGTGTATTGGCTACAATACCTGTGTACTGGCTACCTGTGTACTGGATACAATTAGAGTTGAGCGAACCTCTGGAAGTTCGGGTTCTGCTGGTCCGTCCGAACTTCGGGACAAAGTCCGGGTCCGGACGGAACCCGAACGATCGCACGGACAACGAACCCCATTGAAATCAATGGGGCAGCGGCGGCTGGTGTGGGAGGGGCGCTGGGGCGCCGCCTCCCCGCCGGCAAAAGACGAAAAAAAAAAAAAAATCAACCCCGCCCACCTACAGGTGGCGCCGGTACATTGACTTTCTTTTTTTTTTTTTCTTTTCGGCTCCTTGGCTCACATGACAGCCAAGTAAGTGATGCATAGGCTGATTGGCTGCCCTGAGCCTCCGCTCAGGGTGATTGGATGAGGGGCCGGGGGCGGGTCACTGTGGCAGCAGAGGTGACTTCCGCTCCCACAGAGACCATGAACGCCCGGGAACGACGAGGGGGGGACAGCCGCTCTCGCATGCCGAACTCTGCAGACCCAGCGCGCTCTCGCATGCCGAATCTCTGCAATAATCCTGCCTGCAAGATGGGGTAAGTGCGGGGGGGGGGGGCGG
>BLSH010345919.1:617842-635428 GCA_018402905.1 Glandirana rugosa | reverse complement strand
TTTTTACAGTTGTAGTTCTTTAAGAAAGTTTTTGTTTTCATAACACTTTTCATATACAGTATCTCACAAAAGTAAGTACACCCTCACATTTTTGTAAATATTTTATGATATCTTTTCATGTGACAACACTGCAGAAATGACACTTTGCTACAGTGGAAAGTAGTGAATGTACAGCTTGTATAACAGTGTAATTTTTTGTCCCCTCAAAGTAGCTCAACACACAACCATTAATGTCTAAACCGCTGGCAACAAAAGTGAGTACACCCCTAAATGAAAAAGTCCAAATTGTGCCCAAAGTGTCAATATTTTGTGTGGCCACCATTATTTTTCAGCACTGCCTTAACCCTCTCGGGCATGGAGTTCACCAGAGCTTCACAGGTTGCCACTGGAGTCCTCTTCCACTCCTCCATGATGACATCACGGAGCTGGTGGATGTTAGAGACTTTGCGCTCCTCCACCTTCTATTTGAGGATGCCCCACAGAGGCTCAATAGGGTTGGGGTCTGGAGACATGCTTGGCCAGTCCATTACCTTTACCCTCAGCTTCTTTAGCAAGGCAGTGGTCATCTTGCAGATGTGTTTGGGGTCGTTATCATATTGGATTACTGCCCTGTGGCCGAGTTTCCAAAGGGAGGGCATCATGCTCTGTTTCAGTATGTCACAGTACATGTTGGCTTTTATGGTTCCCTCAATGACCTGTAGCTCCCCAGTGCCGGCAGCACTCATGCAGCCCCAGACCATGACACTCCCAACACCATGCTTGAATGTAGGCAAGACACACTTGACTCTGTACTCCTCACCTGGTTGCCGCCACACACGCTTGACACCATCTGAACCAAATAAATTTATCTTGGTCTCATCAGACCACAGGACATGGTTCTAGTAATTCATGTCCTTAGTCTGCTTGTCTTCAGGAAGAGGCTTCCTTCTGGGACGACAGCCATGCAGACCAATTTGATGCAGTGTGCGGCATATGGTCTAAGCACTGACAGGCTGACCCCCCACCCCCTCAACCTCTGCAGCAATGCTGGCAGCACTCATATCTCTATTTCCCTCTGGATATGACACTGAGTATGTGCACTCAACTTCTTTGGTCGACCATGGCGAGCCCTGTTCTGAGTGGAACCTGTCCTGTTAAAGCGCTGCATGGTCTACGCTACTGTGCTGAAGCTCAGTTTCAGGGTCTTGGCAATCTTCTTATAGCCTATGCCACCTTTATAAAGAGCAACAATTCTTTTTTTCAGATCCTCAGAGAGTCCTTTGCCATGAGGTGCCATGTTGAACTTCCAGTGACCAGTATGAGAGAGCGATAACACCAAATTTAACACACCTGCTCCCCATTCACACCTCAGACCTTGCAACACTAATGAGTCACATAACACCGGGGAGAAAAAATGGCTAATTGGCCCCAATTTGGACATTTTCACTTAGGGGTGTACTCACTTTTGTTGCCAGCGGTTTAGACATTAATGGCTGTGTGTTGAGTTATTTTGAGGGGACAGCAAATTTAGACTGTTATACAAGCTGTACACTCACTACTTTACATTGTAGCAAGGTGTAATTTCTTCAGTGTTATCACATGAAAAGATAGAATAAAATATTTACAAAAATGTGAGGGGTGTACTCACTTTTGTGAGATACTGTATGATCACTGATGGTGATTGTTGTTATTGTGTGATATACTGTAGCTCTCCAAGATCGCGCCTATATGTGTGCATCTGCCGGTGTTTGAACAGTTAAAGAGGTTGTCAAGTCACCCCCTGCAAGAGAAAGGCATAATGAGCTAGTATACATCGCATATTAGTTCATTATGGAATACTTACCTTGAAACTAAGCTGTTGCAGCGGACTTGGCACACCGCTGTGACCGGCGACATGCCACTTCCTGGTCCGTGGCTCTGGCCAATCACAGTGCAGCCTCCAGAGCTGTGATTGGCGGAGCCGCGCTGACCTCACTCCTGCGTATGCGTGCAGGAGCCACCAGTCACGGCACAATCACAGTGAAGAAACGGCACAGACACCATTTCTTCACTGCGCATGTGCCAAAATGACGTCGGCATCAGCAGTACACTGTATATCTCCTGAACTGTGCAGGTTTGGGAGATATGCAAGGAACCTACAGGTAAGCCTTATTATAGGCTTACCTGTGGGTTAAAGTGGTTGTCACAAGTTGACAACCACTTTAATGCAAGTTTATAGCTTATTGCTCTTTCCTCTTATTTATCAACGTTGGTTCCCATTAATCTCTATCTTTTATAATAATTTTGTTTCAGTATTTTTTTTTATTACTTAAGATGATGGGTGTAGTTGTGCAGCTCTGAAATTTATATGGCTCAGAAATTAAGGAACAAGGGGAGGGGCACATGTGTGCAGTGTATTTTAGGTATGTTCCATTTTAGGAATATTTTACATGCCTTTTAAGCATGTTACTATTGAACCCTATATAACACATGTTTTCATAAAAGAGCATCAATGATGCAGCAAGCAACATTTTTTTTTACTCATGCACATAAAACGCATGTGTTAACAGAGCCCTACACCTGACTTGTCTTAATATCAGCCTTCTATCATTTTCTTCACTGCAGCACTGACATTGAAGAAGTAGGGGCAACAAGTTGAGCCAATTAGTGCTCTATTACTGTGCATAGGTCTACCAGGAAGAAAGTAAACAGGAATGACTTCATCAGTGTGTCTGTCTCTTTTTTGTCCAATCTATGGTTAGGAAAAGTCCTGGTCCAAGCTGTATTGCTTAATTACCACATAGCCTATAAAGTGGTCCAGAATTTGAATATGCTATTAAAGTGGTAGTAAACCCTTACATATGCATTTTAAAGAGACTAGCCTCAGGTGATACACAGGGATGAAACAAATCCTCCTACATAAGTTGTACCTGTTTATCTGCAGCACTCTCTCCTCTACAACCATTCAAAGTACACAATTTACACAGCATTTCTCCGCTCCAGAAAGCAGAGGGTGGGAATCCAATGTCACGCACGCACAGCACATACAAAAAGTTGAATCTCAGACCTGAGTGAAGGGAATGGACACACCACCCCTCCTCTACACAGTCTCATATGGAAACATGCACAGCTGAGGCTGTCAATCACCTGCTGTGTGTCGGAGGAGGGGCATGGATATCTTTTGGGATTGTCTGGTGTCAGCACAGACTGTCAGAAGTGATTAACACAGAGATCTGAGGAATGGGAGATAAGACAGAAATCACACTAAAGCCTAGTACATACAGGCCTAATGTCGGGTGGCATTGGCCGGGTTCAAAATAAACATTCGTCCTGTGTGTACTGCAGCCAGTCCGACAGACCGGCTTCTGTAGAAGGGACATGACCCAGAAAGGTTTGCTGATCGTCACCCAAAATGCGCTCTCAACCAATGGCTGAGAACACTGACTGGAGTGTTCTGGCAGGGGGGGCTGTCCCCCTTTCAGAACACAATAGAACAGCATGGGAGATTGCTATACTAACATCAGATTGTTCGTACAGTGGCTCTGACCTGAGGTGTCAGGTTTTTTTTTCCACTCAGCCTGCTGCGTTGAATGAAAAATAAAAATAAACTTGTAGTGTGTACTAGGCTTAAGTGCTTTTGATAGAGGCAAGTATGTAGTATAGAAGGATATGCTTTGCTCATTTTTATTTGAGAGGTGTCTAAATCAGAAGAATGGCTGTATAAAATTACAAAACCTTTGACAGGCCATATTGTTCACATGTATGTATTTCAGTTGTGTAGTTAGCTTTTTTTCCCAGAGTTTAGTCTTATGTACCACATTAAAACACAACATTAAAGTATGGATGAATTTACTATCTTCCAAGCGCAGCAAGATATCTTTTATTGCTATGGGAACCACACGTTTTCACACCAGCAATGCATATATACACTGATTTTCTGGGCGTTTATCTGATAGCACAGTAAAGTAAAGATAACCAGTCACTGCAACATAAACAGGTAAATTAGCTTCCTAAAATAACAAATGTTGTCTGCACATATCATTGTTTGTTTTAGTTGTTTAGTTTAGGCATTGGTACTCTACTGATCTTTACTTTTGTGACCAAAAAAACTATGAACGTTATTTTTTGTTGTTAAAGTTTATAACCAAAGAACAACATATTTAAAAAGCATCCCTATTTATTTTCTACAAACCCTGAAGTAGCAAATTTCATTTTCTTACTTTGAACAAAATAAAACATTTTACAACTTTCATCAAAAAATGTACCTCTTAGATCGCATGGTTTTTTTTTTTTGAAAATCAACAAAAAATGTCCTTGAGCTTCTAGTTATATGTTGCGTTTACATTCTACTTTACCTTCACTTAAAAGGAATCATTAGTAATTTAGCTGGAGCAACAGAGCAGATGTACAATTTAACAAGCAAAGAATCAAGTAGCTTTGTATTGAATGCCATCATCATTAAACATAAAGAGCACTTCTCTTCACCCAGAGGGAAAAGAGATTCATGCGTATGCAATAAAAAAATAGTAATTTTCTTTTTCTGAAGACCTACATCCAGGGATATGTTCTTTCAGTTTAAAATATTGCTCCTTATAAGCAGTGTGAGTCATTCAGCAGCCAAATTCATAAAATATATGTGTTCTTCTGCCGTCTAAAAATAATTCCAGCACACACAAACACACAGGTAAAATACAATATTAGAATTTTTTATAAAAGGAAATGATTAAATATTGAATATTATGAATACATTTAAATTAATGAACAGAATATATTTAAAAAGTAGTTTGAATGTTGGAAATATTTCATGAACACATTACAAATCACACCATTCAATTAACAGTAGGCATGAGCTCCAGGTTCATTACAAATTTTGCTTGTTCAAAGCTTTGACAAAAGGCCAAACTAAATAGGTGTTCAGGCAAGTGACAGCTGCCAGCACAGTCTGGTTGTTAGGGAGCTGGCGGTCACCAGCAGCCTATCAACCAATGACATATTCAGTTGTCATCTGGGTATTTCTGACTGGCAGGAAAATTCAAACAAATGCAAACGAATGGGCGGGGATGATATAAAAAAATAGCATGGTGTACCCTGAAAATTTATATCATACCCTTCAGGTCTTGTATAGATTTTAAGGGGGACCCCATGCAAAATAAACACGGTGTGAGGACCACCTCAATATCTATACATTTTGAGGGGAACTGTCAAAAAACAAGAAAAAAATGTGCCCCCCCCCAAAAAAAAATCCATATTGGCTATTTATCGGAGTATGTAGCATTGCTGGCTATGAAAGTGGAATGGATAAGCCTGTGGCCTCTTCCCAGAGGCTACATGCCCTCAGCATGGAGAGGGTATCTTGCTAGAGGGGACCCCCTGGAAAAGCATGTTAGGAGGACAAGGGTGTCTTCCTCACAACCCTTGCCCTGTGATTGTTGGGGTCCACATGTAAAGGGGTTTATAGAAATCTGGTACACTTCTTTAAAAATAAGAAAATAAAGAGGGGCGGCAGATACTGCCCTCTGCTATATGAATAGGTAAATTGTATTAATTTAGAAAAAATATAATTGGTAAATAATTTGTCAAGTAAAGAAAGCACACACTTTGACAACCCTTTAAAAAATGTAAATTCAACAATGAAAGATGTCCACCAACCTGGCAAAAGGAAAAACACACCAACATGTCCAACATGCCATGAATGACAGCTCCCTAGCTGGGAGCTGAAGGTAAACAAATGGATGGGTATACTTGGTCATGATCATATTTGGTCAGTGTTGACACAGAGGATCGCAGGTAATGCCATTGACCAAATATGTGTGTGAATAAAAGTAAACATTAAGCATAAAGCACTATTTTAGTAGTTTATATGTACAGTATCTCACAAAAGTGAGTACACCCCTCACTTTTTTAAAATATTTTATTATATCTTTTTATGTGGCAACACTGAAGAAATGACACTTTGCTACAATGTAAATTAGTACGTGTACAGCTTTTATAACAGTGTAAGTTTGCTGTCCCCTCAAAATAACTCAACACACAACCATTAATGTCTAAACCTCTAGCAACAAAAGTGAGTACACCCCTAATGAAAATGTCAAAATTGGGCCCAATTAGCCTCCCTCCCCGGTGTCATGTGACTCGTTAGTGTTACAAGGTCTCAGGTGTGAATGGGGAGAAGGTGTGTTAAATTTGGTGTTATCGCTCTCATTCTCTCATACTGGTTACTGGGAGTTCAACATGACAGCTCATGGCAAAGAACTCTCTGAGGATCTGAAAAAAAGAATTGTTGCGCTACATAAAGATGGCCTAGGCTATAAGAAGATTGCCAAGACTCTGAAACTGAGCTGCAGAATAGTGGCCAAGACCATACATCAGTTTAACAGGGCAGGTTCCACTCAGAACAGGCCTCGCCATGGTCGACCAAAGAAGTTGAGTGCACATGCTCAGGGAGGTGGTCAGCCTGTCAGTGCTCAGACCATACCCCGCACACTGCATCAAATTGGTCTGAATGGCTGTCGTCCCAGAAGGAAGCCTCTTCTAAAGATGATGCTCAAGAAAGCTGCAAACAGTTTGCTGAAGGCAAGCAGACTAAAGACATGGATTACTGGAACCATGTCCTGTGGTCTAATGAGAGCAAGATAAACATATTTGGTTAAGATGGTGTCAAGCGTGTGTGGCGACAAACAGGTGAGTACAAAGACAAGTGTGTCTTGCCTACAGTCAAGCATTATGTTGGGAGTGTCATGGTCTGGAGCTGCATGAGTGCTGTTGGCACTGGGGAGCTACAGTTCATTGACGGAACCATGAATGCCAACATGTACTGTGATATACTGAAGCAGAGCATGATCCCCTCCCTTCAGAGACTGGGCTGCAGGGCAGTATTCCAACATGATAAAGACCGCAAACACACCTCCAAGATGACCACTGCTTTGCTAAAGTAGCTGAGGGTAAAGGTGATGGACTGGCCAAGCATGTCTCCAGACCTAAACCCTATTGAGCATCTGTAGAGCATCCTCAAATGGAAGGTGGAGGAGCGCAAGGTCTCTAAGGCAGTGCTGGAAAATAAGGGTGGCCACACAAAATATTGGACATTTTCACTTAGGGGTGTACTTACTTTTGTTGCTAGCGGTTTAGACATTAATGGCTGTGTGTTGAGTTATTTTGAGGGGACAGCAAATTTACACTGTTATACAAGCTGTACACTCACTAATTTACATTGTAGAAAAGTGTAATTTCTTCAGTGTTGTTACGTGAAAAGATATAATAAAGTATTTACAAAAAATGTGAGAGGTGTACTAACTTTCGTGAGATACTGTATATGGCTGAGTGGAGGAGGAGAGGAGAGGAGAGAGAGAGCTAGAGAGGTCATCTTAAAGGAGAATGCTCTGCAATTACTGGAAAGATCTTCTAGCTTGTGGCTAACTGTGGAAAGAGGTGTCATACCGGCTGAGGACCACCAAAGTGACATTGAGGTACCAGAGGTCTATTTAAAGGGAGCATGAGCCTATTTTGACCCTACATAAGATGCAAGGTCAAGTGCTTCAGGTGAGAGCACAACTGGTGACGGTGTGAACACGGTGGTGACAGGAGCTATAATGTGAAGGATCCATGGGTCGAAAGAAAAATATATTATTGGACTCAAATGAGAGACTTTTTCACATTATTTTTCATGTAATATTACTGTAAGATCACATTTGAAGGACTTATGTATAATTTAGCGCCACACTCGTGTTTTAATTTTATTTACACACTTAGCCCCGGTTCACATATGTACGATGTGAGAATCGGCACGATTACAGTGTCGGTTCCCGCATCGCATTCTTCCCGCAGGCAGTTCACACTGCCTTCTGCAAACCACTGCAGGGGTCATTACAAAGTCAATGATACCTCCAGTTTTTTTATCACAGATCACAGTGAGAACACCCATGCGATGCGATTCCACTGCGGGGAAAAAAGGTCCCTGCACCTTTTTTTGTGCGAATCTAATGCGAGTTCAGCCATACAACTGAAGAGATCGCATGTGATTGGCACCTATGGTGTGGGTGCGAATTACAAGCGATCTCTGAGATCGCACAAGTGTGAACCTGGGCTTATATGAGGGTGTGATAAGTGCTGGCAGCTTATCACTATATGTTGTGACATTTGAGCATAGCAGCTCACAAGGGACACTGTATTAGATTTCTCCTTTCTTTGCCTTATACTTTTGTGAGGATTTCTGAGTAAGAATTCCAGAGTGGAGGAACATCAAACGCAATATTATATATATATATATATGCCATCTTATTGTTTTCACTGGTCATCAACTATCCCATTGGTGGTGATGGAAGAGTTTTGTGTCAGCTGGAGAATAAAATATAGTTGCTTTAATAAGGACATGCACTGCATTAAGAACTGATTTTTTCCACTTGCTGATTTCCAAACATTGAAATTGTCATGCACCATTGTGCACTATATTTCACTTACAGACTATCTGTATATTTACACAAGTTTTTTTTTTTTTTGTACGGATTTACATTTGCACACATTGGAATTCGTTTTATTTAGGATTTATTTATTTATTTTTTTTTATAAAAAATGCAATTTTTTCATATATATTGTATTACTAATATTGTTGATATTAATATAGCTGCTAATGATTTAAGTATTTGTTTGTAATGCAAACGTTTATATAGTATATACATACGTACAGTAGACATAATCCTTTGATTATATCTACAGTTGCAGCCTATTCATATATGAGGCTTAAATAGATCAGCTCTAAATTGTAATTGTAACTCATTTAGCACCTGAATTAGTTGTACTTTTAGGGTTACCTTAACCACTTGTTGTCCAAGGAAATGTTTTACTTTTTCACACACACATTAAAATCAGCATTTTTTGCAAGAAAATCACGGGAAATCACATGGGATCCCCAAATATTACATATTTTCTGAAAGCAGAAGCCCTGGAGAATAAAATGATGGATGTTGCAATTTTTTATGCCCACATTATTTGTGCAGCTGTTTATCAAACACAAATTTAAAGGAGAAATATACAAAAAATAATTTTAGTGCACATAAAATATTACCATTTTTTTTGTAAAATATAAAAGATGATGTGTTAAGTAAATAGATGCCAAACATTTCTGCAGTAATACCTGACATGTGTGGTTAAAACATATGCTAGTTGGACCTATGTATGCATTTGCATGCAAGTGTGGGAGTATGGGGGTACATTGGGCAGGTCACGGGTACTCTTTATGGAGACATCAGAAGTCTGATAGATCCCTGATGTCTCCCCCTGCCCTCCAAAGCAGCTAACCAAGCACAGATCATGCTTTATTAGCTGCTTTCCTGGCTGTAACAGACAAAGAATGACAGCTTTGAAACTCGTTCACTCGTCATAGAAGAGATTGGGGAGTGGTTGTTCCTCCATCTCCCCAGTGTGAAGCTCCTGAGGGGGTGGCTTTTACAGGACTCATATGACGGTGACTGCGATATCTCTCACTGTGAGCGCGCGTGCCGCCGGAGGCACGCTCACTGTGTTCGGGGGCCAGGGAGCGGGTAGTGCGGACTCGATCGCCGCTGGCTACCTGCGATGGCTCCCCCTGCAGTGAAAGAATGGAGGTTCGTGTACGTAAACACGGATCTCCGTTCTGTTAGAGGGGGAAGGGCTGTGATCACAGGCTTCCTGGATATGGAAGCCATGATCACTCCCTTCCCCCAGCCAGCCCAGCCCACATACAGTTAGAACACGTCCAGGGAACACAGTTAACCCTTAGAGCGCCCCCTCCAGGTTAACCCCTTCACTGCCAATAGCATTTACACAGTAATCAGTGCATTTTTATAGCACTGATCGATGTATATATGCCAATGGTCCCAAAAAGTGTAAAAATGGTCCGACATGTCCGCTGCAATATTGCAGTACAGCTAAAAATTGCAGATTGCTGCCATTACTAGTAAAAAAAAATATAATAAAAACCCCAGAAATGAATTCTCATCATCCGTAAAAGCGGCAACTTTGCGCAATCCAATCAATAAACGCCGATTGCGATTTTTTTTTTTTTTACCAAAAATATGAGGAAGAATATAAATCGGCCAAAACCGATGGAAAAAAAATGTTTTTTTTGTATTTTTTTGGATTTGTATTTTAGCAAAAAGTAAGAAATTTGTGTTTTTTTTGCAAAATTGTCGCTCTTCTTTTGTTTATAGCGGCGATCAGAAATGACGCAGAGGTGATCAAATACCACCAAAAGAAAGCTCTATTTGTGGAAAAAAAAAGAACGCAAATTTAGTTTGGGTACAACGTCGCACGACCGCGCAATTGTCAGTTAAAGTGACACAGTGCCGAATCGCAAAAAGTGCTCTGGTCCTAAAGTGGGAAATCCTTCCGAGTGGCTAAATACTCAATACTCAATCATGTTAATTGAAAATTCTTTATAACAATGTATGTTACTTAATCAAAAAAAATGGAAGTGAATACAACTTCACCTTATTCACTAAGTTACGAGGCTGTTCACTTTGAACAGTCTATCTTCCAACCTAGAGATTCTTTTCTCCATCTATTTATTGGAATGGAATTTTGCCAAGTTCTAGAACTTTGAGCAATCATTTCCTGGAAATGGATTTTTCACCCAACACAATGCTATTTTAAATAGACAAATAATTCAAAGGAATTGTCTTTTGTATACACAGATTATGATATTGAAGTTGTGATGAAAGTAGTATAAATTATGCTGCCACGGAAAATACTACCACGCTGTACAATAAATTTGCAAAAGGAACAAAACTGGATTTCTTTTTTTTGCTTCTTTACTATATCTCTAGAATCTGCTTGGCAAATCATAATTCTAAAATAAATGGGGTTCTTTCAGAAATCTCGCTCTAGATTTTCTCTCCACGTCCCTGTCTTCCAACTAGTGAAATTGCTTAGCAGCACTTTCCATGCAGAGATACAGTAGCACATATGGTATGCAAGATCAAACATTGTCTTAAACTCCCCAGAGAGATGATGGAGTGCGAAGATAACCTCTTTAATTTTCTGTGGGTTGCTTTATGATGCTTACTCTTCATTCTTCCATGTCATTTATTTTAATAGTGGATAAAACGTTGCTATGAATTGCTTGATTACTCCTTGCCTTACTGTTTCATACAGTAAGCAAAAGCAAAAAAAAAAAAAGTATGAATAACAAACAAGAGCACACACTTTGTAAAAGTGCTCAGATGCCAGTCTTTTCTTATTTAGCAAAATAATTATGGCATGTTCTTTCTTTTCTTTATGCAGGTTCCTGTATATTAACAGTGCTTGAGGTGATTGTAGCTGAATTAGTGCACTTGCAACAAAAATCATTGTACTGTCTGTGATACTTTTTCATTTGCACTTACATCCAGGCTTTCAAGAATAGCTTTTGGAGGGTGCCCCCCTTCTTCAAGGGCCAAGCAGTACTAATATTGGAGGGGGGTGTACACCCTGAAAGCCTGTCCTGAAAATGTGCATATTGGTGCAAATTAAAAATATGTATCATGGATAGTACTTACTTGTTTTTAGATATTACCAGCAGAAACTTTGCAAGAGAAATAATGCATATCACGTTTCACTGGACAAATTGGGCTTTTTAGCACTAAAAATGATTAATTAAGCTTCATTCCAGTGATTTGCTTAGGTTGGGATGATGTCATCAGTCTGCTGCAAGCAGGAAGAAGTATCAGTCTCCTCTCCCTGAGCCTGAATGTGAGAGGCTGCAGCAGAGCATAGACCTGTGTCTGATATTTGTAAAACACAGCCAATAATTGAACATGCACCAGGATTTCCATGATTGCATCATCTCTGAGTGAGTATCTCATTCCAGGGAGTAGATGCTGACCCTGGAGAATACACAAAATAGATGGTAGTATCATTCTGAATTTAAAAGCAATGAAGACATTGTCAATGAGAGTATTGTGATATGTAAGAGTGCATAAATACCTAGTATTACGTTTACACATTGCTTAGCATACATGTACTTAAAGTGGTTGTAACCCTAAAAACGGATCCTGTCCCTTTAAGGCATTGTATATATCATAGACCACAGACTGGTCTATGATATATACAATGCCTTAAAGGGACAGGATCCCTTTAGACTGACCCCATAGACTGGCCACACTTATAATGGCTGCTGATCCGTGACAACATGGGCAGTTTACATCCCTTCATCATCCTGCTCTCTCCTCAGAGTGACTATATTTCCCCCTCTCTCTCCCTATCCCTTCCCTAGTCTGTGTGAGAACTGGATCTCCTCCCCGCCTCTCCACTCTCCTCCTGCCTAGATAGAGCAATGCTATTTCCTTGCAGCTGCTCCTCTCCGACTCTTTGGTAAAGTGGTTGTTAAGTCAAATCTATTAAATACTTTTATCCCATCTGTTTTAGGTCCATATTAAGTGCAGTGCATGTGTGTTTCTTTAAATTATAATGTTGCATATGTTTTTTTTGCACAGCACTGCTGTGCAGTCACATGCCCTACTTCTGCTAGCTTGCATACATCAGAAGGGAATCCTAGCCCTTTCCACTGTACTTCCTTAGATTGGGAAGGAGAGCAGAGGTAGGACAGCACAGCAGCACTGTGCAAAGAATGTATTTAGCATTCTAATTTAAAAGAAAACACACACTACTGCATTGAATATATACATAAAACAGCGAGGATAAAAGTATGTAATAGCTGTGACTTTTCAACCACTTAAAACTGACTTTCAGGAATTCAGCCACTTTGTTAAATGCACTGGCATACACTGTGCACTCAACTTCTTTGGTCGGCCATGGTGAGGCCTGTTCTGAGTAGAAACTTTCCTGTTAAACTGCTGTATGGTCTTGGCTACCGTGCCGAAGCTCAGTTTCATGGTCTTGGCAATCTTCTTATATCCTCAGAGAGTTCTTTGCCATGAGGTGCCATGTTGAACTTCCACTTCCAGTGACCAGCATGAGAGAGTGAGAGTGATAACATCAAATTTAACACACCTGCTTCCCATTCACACCTCAGACCTTGTAACACTAATGAGTCATATGACACCAGGGAGGAAAAATGGCTAATTGGGCCCAATTTGGACGTTTTTACTTAGGTGTGTACTCACTTTTGTTGCCAGTGGTTTAGGCATTAATGGCTGTGTGTTGAGTTATTATAAGGGGACAGCAAATTTACACTGTTATACAAGCTGCACACTCACTACTTTACATTGTGGCAAAGTGTCATTTCTTCAGCGTTGTCATGAAAAGATATAATAAAACATTTACAAAAATCTGAGGGGTGTACTCACTTTTGTGAGATACTGTAAGTACTGTATATGAAAATATTTAAAACCATATGCAATCCAGTTAGAGAGAGCATACAAGAAGAATGCAGGGTAAATGTAAAAGGGTAAGCAGGGTCAGTTCCTTATCTAAGATGTAAATTAAGGTGCATGGATAATGCTAACTCACCCTAGGTATGGTTCTGCGGAGCACAAACAATAAAACATGTATTTAATATAGGTTAAATATAATGTGTAAGTGTGTTCACTGATAGTTTTTCTTGTATACCCTGATACACACTAGGTAATTGTAGTTCACCCCGGCTGTAAGTGTGTTTAATCCAAGTGTGACAATAATCAACAACAAAATCCACTGAATGTATATAATCTTCAGTGATAGCCAAGGGACAACCAGTATCCTTTCATTCTATGAAATATATAAGCAAGACACTAAGGTATAAAGTGAAGAAAACATGTTCAACTATCCCAAGGGCCGACCAGTAAGGTAAACCCTAACTCCATTGTGCATGTGGCCTCAAAAAAAAGATTTACGGTGAGTACAGGCATAGACAATAAAAAATATTCATAGTCATCTATTTGTATGGCAAACTTATAAATAGAACCCAGACTAGACTTGTACTTTTGATGGGCAGTTTACCTGATTCCCTATAAATTTTCTCTTCACTATACCCCAGGCAATAGTCAGCTATGATAGCCCTGCCACCTATCCTAAAATTCCCCACTGTGTGCTTACCCACACCCTCTGACGTGCATGGGCAAGCCTCTGACAATGTGATGACATCACCTACAGTATGTGAGCCACATAAGCAGTGACATCATCACGCACAGCGTGGATGTGACAATCCACCTTCAAATCCATCAACAGAAGGAAGAGCCCTCTACTCCTTGCAAAACGCCAGCAGGAGATAAGGAGAAGGTCCACTAGCGAAGAATGCAGAGGAGGTAATAAAGCTCACAGAAGACTAACCTTATGACCCAAAGGCCACAATGCCCTATATATGGTGCTATACATATCACACCCTTATGTTATTGTTAACTAAAAAGGCCTCATGTTGATTCCATACAGCCATCCAAACATCTATAACCCTCCCAGACACCCATCAAAGCAGAGCACAACAATCACTCTGACCAAAAGTACATGAATTGTCATTACATATCACAAAAATACCAGTCCTTTGCCATTCAGAATTTTACAGAGATGTTTGTCACCATTTTTGTCACAATTATGCACAAAAAAGGTTTGAAGCAAGTCAATCATGGACAAGTCCAAGAAAAGATATGCTGGTTGACTTTTTATTTACGATAGGGAACCACATACCTACCAATGGGAAAGACAAATCACCACACTCTATTAAATGAACATGTTAATAAATATGTTTCCAAAATCGATGATACACTTTTCTAACATAAAAAGACCAGTGTAAGGGATATAATACCCTATTTGTCTGCAATTTAGAAAAAGTTTTGCCTTAAAAAGTTTTCCACTGGGAAAGAACATCTACGTGGTCAATAGAATAAGCTGCTGTGTGTTCAACAAACTACTAGGCAATGAAGCGGACTTTCCCCTTAAGATTGACCGTGTCCACCGCGCCCTTCGCTACCTGTCATCCAAGACCCCGAGGGACATCATCTGCCGGGTCCACTACTTTGAAGAGAAAGAACGCATCATGAAGAAGGCCAGAGAAGCAGCCTCTCTCGATTTTGATGGCGCTACCCTTTCCTTCTTTCCAGACCTAGCGCGCGAGACACTCGATCGGCGCAGGGCGCTCAAACCCCTCACGGAGAAGCTGAGAAACGACGGCATCAACTATAGGTGGGGTTTCCCGGCTTGCCTCATAGCTAACCAGGATGGAAAGACGGCTGTCCTTCGTTTCCCGGAGGACCTGGAAAGATTTTGCCTAGACGTCAACATCACCCCCCCGGATCTCCCTGGCTGGAATGAAGATATCCCTGTTCTTCCAGCACAACATGAAGAACAGTGGCAGAAAGTCTCCCATGGCCGCCGATCCAACACCTCGGGCCTCCATGCGTGAGACATAACACCGCGGAGTTCGGATAAGTATGCTGTTTCAACTATGCTTACATAACTCACCACCCCTTCCAAACTACCGTTTTTTCAAACTTGGTTTTCTTTTTCCTTTTTCTCTTGTGTTTTGATGTTTTTTTTTTACTTTTCCACTCCTGGTGCTGATACCCCCTTCACTCACCTGTTTATTTGCCGGAGAACACCTACCTTCATGATAGCCCCCTGGCCCGGGGTTGACACCCTACTATCTGAGCACGGCCTTCTGTCGGTTATCCTCAACGGATCTGACCCGCACTAGTTGGCCACACTGGTCTGTTTAACTTTGTCTCTCATGATTATGCCATTATATCACTTGCCCGGAGCTCCCCGCATGTCCCTGTTCGGGATACAACACCCCCATGACTTATTTAAGAACGGCGGCCCGTGGGGCCTCTGGCTCTCTCGCCCCCCATCGTGGTGCGGGGGGGGTCGGGGACCCCCGCGGTTCCGCCGTCATATGCACGCCTGCAGATCGCGTGCCCTGATTGTTTCAGGATTATGGTTTTGACTACTTGTTTATGCTCTTGTCTATTTCTGTTTTTCTCCCTTTTCTCCATATCTTCTTTCTTCCCTTTCGCCCCCTCTCCTGTCTCCGGATCCCCTGTACACTTCGTTAGAGACGGTGGCTCCCTTCGTGAATCCTGATGGCAACACTTCAACTTATCTCCCTCAACGTCCACGGTCTTTGCTCTCCTGGCAGGAGACACAACCTCTTCGAGAACTTAAACGCCTACAAGGTGAGATCGTATTTCTAGAAACCCACATTACACACCATACTAACGTGAAACTATACTCCCCTATATACCCTACCTGGTTCTATGGCCTATCCAACGTTAGAAGGTCTAAGGGAGTTGCCATTGGGTTTCACAGGGATACCTCCTTCTTAACAGAAGAGGTTCTCGCAGATGATTGTGGTAGATTTATCTTTGTAAGGGGAAGCCTGGGTGGTGCAACATATACTTTCGCTACACTATATGCTCCGAACCATGATCAGGCCACTTTCATTGCAAACACACTCTCAAAACTTAAGGACTTCGCCCGTGGCTGCATAGTTCTTGGCGGAGACTTTAATCTCGCCCTCGAGCCCATTCTTGGCATGTCCCTAGGCTCATCCTGGGTTCCCAGCACACGTTTATCCTTTGTCCGTAGGCGCTTGCTGGAGCTACAGCTGATAGGCCCTTGGAGAATGGCTCACCCCCATGTCAAGGATTTTACATTTTTCTCTAACCTTCACCAATCCTATTCCAGAATTGATTATTTTTTCATTACCCATCATCACCTGGGTCTGGTAGCAAACACCAAAATTGAGTCCTCCCCCATCTCTGATCATGCCCCAATTTCCCTAACACTCAATACTCCTCTCGCCCCCACCAAAAAATGCAACTGGAAACTAAACGAAGAGCTGATTACTGGGGACCTGGATAAGAAGGAGGTCGGTGAGGCTCTCAAGTTTTACTTTCAGGAGAATGCCATCCCAGAGGTCTCCCCTGGAGTCACCTGGGAGGCCCACAAAGCCCACATACGAGGCAAACTAATTGAACTAGGCTCAAGGAGAAAGAAAGAGAAGCTTCACCGCCAAGCCCAGCTACTCCAGGACATTAGTAACTTAGAGCGTAATCATAAATCCCATCAATCCCCTGACATTTTTCGCGAACTCACTTCCAAACGCAATGAACTGAAAGAGCTATTCCACGTGGAGCAGAAATCTAGATACAGAGTTATCTCTCAGTGACTTTACGAGTGGGGAGACAAACCAAGTCCTCTCCTCGCCCGTTCGTTGCAGAAGGCCAAAGCTCAATCTTTCATACCCAAGATCAAAACGGCCAAGGGCTCCCTAGTAGAGTTGAGCGAACACCTGGAAGTTCGGATTCTGCTGGTCCGTCCGAACCTCGGGACAAAGTCCGGGTCCGGGTCCGGACGGAACCCGAACGATCGCACGGACAACGATAGGCTTGAAGGTCCACAAGCGAGTTGAGATGATCCCTCGGGAACCGGCAAAACTAGAACCCATACTTTCTAACTCGAAACCGGAAGACGTTGCTTGCCCGCTCCTCTCCTGAACCAAACAGAGGGGTGAGCATTTCAGTGACTCTCTATTGAGACATAGATCTAAAGACGAGGTGCACCTTATCGAGAAAGTCAAGTAACGCAAACCTTCACTCAAGCGCTTTTTACAGTCCCCTAACTACCCTAAATACTAATGCGAGATTCAATGATTACAGGACCTCATCGACCCGAACCGCCACTTCGAAGAGAAAGAAAGAGGAACTCGGATCAAGTTAATCAAACGGAGCATACACCCGAAACACC
>BLSH010345919.1:601008-613596 GCA_018402905.1 Glandirana rugosa | reverse complement strand
GTCCTCAGAGCAACAGCACAGACAGCAGTAGTAAAGTAATCTATCTCAGGATGCAGGATCAGGTCTTAAAATGGCTAAAATCTGTCCCTCACGCCGTCAGCTACCTTTCCCTATACTAACCCAAGGAGCATGTGACTGCAGCACTGTGACTCCAGCTTATAAAGAGGCTGGGTCACATGATGCACCGGCCAATCACAGCCATGCCATTAGTAGGCATGGCTGTGATGGCTTCTAAGGGCAAACCAGTGAAACACTTGTTGATTGGCTGCCCTGCAGCTTCTCAACACGTGGAGTAAAATAGCAGAACCCCGGACCGAACCCGAACGATTTTTGAAATGTCCGGGTCCGGGTCCGTGCCACGGACACCCTAAAGTTCGGTACGGACCCGAACGTTACAGTCCGGGTTCGCTCAACACTACTCCCTAGTCCACGACACCAAAGACATTGCAAAGGAATTCCATTCCTTTTACCAAAAATTATACCAAGTACAATCTATGACCCCCGACCCCATTGAGAGATCTTCTCTGATTAATGAGTATCTGACACGAGCCAAATTTCCTACCCTTCCCCCCAATCTTCTCAAAGAGCTGGATGCTGATCTCACTCTCGCGGAGTTTAAAACAGCCCTGAAAAGCATGGCCAGTGGCAAATCCCCGGGCACAGACGGTTTTACGGTTTCCTACTACAGAACCTTCTCTGATATCCTCCTCCCACACTTGTTGCGATATGCGAATTCCAATTCAAACACCCCGACACTTAGATCGGAAACCCTCCACGCCCATATAACTATTATCCCCAAGCCAGGAAAGGACCCAAGCCTATGTGGCAGCTATAGGCCAATATCCCTTTTAAACATCGACACCAAACTCTACGCTAAGGTGCTTACACTTAGACTTCTCCCCTTGATTCCTCAGTGGGTATCCCAAGACCAAGCTGAGTTTATCCCCGGCAGAGAGGCGCGCGACAATTCACTTAGGACGCTCTCTCTGATCTCGTACGTGCACTCACTGTCCCAGCCCACCCTACTTCTGTCTATGGATGCGGAAAAAGCGTTTGACAGGGTGGACTGGGACTACCTTATGGCGACACTCTCTTCTTTAGGAGTAGGACCCACTATGTTAACCCGAATCTCCGCTTTATACCAACATCCCACAGCTCAATTAAAAATCAACGGATCCCTTAGTGCACCCTTCACCCTACACAATGTTACCCGTGAGGGCTGCCCCCTATCTCCTATCCTTTTCGCCCTCTCCCTAGAACCCTTCCTAACCTCGGTACGTAACAATCCTAGTATACACGGTATAAAAGTAGGTCCCCGAGAGCATAAGTATGCTGCATATGCAGATGACATCCTATTTTACATACAGCAACCCCTCATCTCTCCCCCCAACCTAATGGAAGCCTTTAAACTATTCAGCGCAATTTCCAACTTCAAGATTAACTTGTCCAAATCGGAAATTTTGAATATCTCCCTCCCATCCCCCCTAGTGGCATCTCTCAAACCTTCCTTCCCCTTTAATTGGCAACATAGTCTGGATCCCCAAAAAGTCTAGACAGTTCTCAAATAGACTTTCCCCTATCTCCAAAACAACTTATGTGCTTTGAGATCGCCTTGGCCGCGCACTTAAATGGACCCATAACTCCCCGCTCCTTCCCATTACGGGACATGCACTTTTCCCACCTGGGGACCACACTCAGCAATTTTGCATAGGAACTTTGCAAACCCCATTTTTATTACACCAAGTAACTACTCCCTGGAGACTAGTCCCCCTATCCAACGGAGTCCTCACCTGCCTCTCAACTGGATAAATGGAGGTACTTCCAACTTTCACAATTTGTCAAATCTCTGCCCAAGCCTCTACGCTCTTTACATGAGCTCACTCCAGTGGAACAGATCCTGTCACATAAGCTACCGCCAAGGGGCCTTATATCTCTACTCTACCAAGCTCTGCGCTCGTCAGCACCAAAGCACTGGCCTTCATTCCTCCTGAACTGGGAAAGAGATCTACATCTCACTTTATCAGACAACCGAAAAACCAAAATACTGGAACTAACTCACTCCTCCTCCATCTCCTCAAGAGTGGCGGAGGCTAACTACAAGCTTCTTTCAAGATGGCACTACTCTCCTACTTTCCTACACAGAACGTTCCCCACTATATCCGAGTTGTGCTGGCGTGGATGTGGCGAACCAGCCACACTGGCACACATTTGGTGGGCATGCCCGGCAATTCGCTCGTTTTGGTCCCAAATTATACATTGGATAGGGAAAATAACAGGAGCCTCAATTCCGGAAGATCCCTGTCTAGTATTATTCCATTGTACCAGTGAGCCAACAGGACGATATAAGAAAACTATCATCCCCCACTTACCTAACGCAGCAAAGTCGCTGATCCCCAAACATTGGAAACAATCCACCACTCCCAGCATCAAACACTGGCTCTCTGCAGTGGACAATGTCTACCACATGGAAGACCTCACCCTTGATTATAGAGGTAAAGCCTCACTGGCTAATAAGATATGGTCCTGCTGGCTCGCCTTTAAGTATACTACTGCATATTCAGAGCTTATGTCATAATCTTCAACCAATAGCACAATGTTGGAAAAAGTTTAGCCAATCTATCCCTTTCTGTCTAGCCTTGACTTTAATCCGGAGACAGGAGATTTCTACCACCCTCCCCCTCACCCCCTCTCTTTCCCCCACTGCTTCGCCTTCTTCCCTTCTTTTTCCCCGTGCTCTCTGCTTTTCTTTCCTTCACCGGTGTTTTTTTTTATTTTACAATATATGATTGTGTCTGTTCACCTATACATGTCTGATACTACTAATGAAGACACATACTCTGTCACTGTTCTTTGTTACATTTCAATAAAACTTATTGAACAAAAAAAAAAAAATAGGATAAGCTGCTAGTTCATTCCCAACCTGTATTTGGACTGAATTTCGCTTCTTCGGTGAATGGCCGGTCTAAATGGATGTTTGCCCAAGCCAAGCTGCTGGCTGCAGCAGGAAGTCAAAGATTTAGCAGCGGTTTCACTGCCGCTGCTTAATGTGACAGCTTTTTGCTCAGGTCTCCTGGTTGTTAGGGAGCTAGTCACTGCTGAGTGAATCATTCTCATCTGGCCCATTTTGCTGTCAGAAAGGGAAATCTCTATGATACCTAGGGCCATCTAGTAGCCAAATGCAATAGTTTCCAATTTCCAGCCTATTAACATTAAAATTTGTTTTGCCCCTATTTGCACAGAACTAGTGTAAATGAGTTTTTACTGAGCAAATTGCTATGCATTTTTTATGAATACACCCCCTTAGTGTTGATGAAAACATAAATTTAACAATGGTCCAATGGTGCTGTCAATGCTCAGTTTATTGTAATGAATATTTGCAACATCATCCATTATTTTCTGTTATGGTCTCTTATGAGACTGAAGACTAAGATCCTTTTTTCTCTTCTCTGTTTTACTGAATCAGCACTACAGTGCCAGCAATAGACAAGAATCACATAAATGATTAAACTCCCTTCTACTGTGCCCCAGAGTCTCCTAAGAAAGTTAAAGAGCTGCCAGTCAGTATTACACTGCTTTTTGTAGCATGCAGGAGGAGACCATGAACTTTGGGTTGTTTTCAAGACCTAGCTGGATGCTCTGGATCATCAAAACATGGGACCTCTGAAGAACAACCTTTACTGGCCAGTCTTTTTTGAGATGTTTAATACAAATGCAGTTTTTAAATTTGTGTGGGAAATTCTTTTGCTAGATCTCGTAGTTAGAAAATAGATTTGAAGCAACTGCATTGATCATCCTAATGTGACAGCATTAAGGTTGTATAAACTGTATAAAAGTAACCATACATCTGCAGACAGGACTCATGCCCAGGATCTCCCGTTCAGCGCTGGACTGCATCTCTCACAGGAGCTATTGATGTGCCTGTCAATTACCACTTTCTAGTACCATATATATATATATATATATATATATATATATATCCGAGTATAAGCCGAGTTTTTCAGCACATTTTTTGTGCTGAAAAAGACCCCCCTTGGCTTATACTCGAGTCAGTGTCTGTGGGTAATGAATAAATTCACAATGTACAGAGCACGCTGCTTCTACAAGCCGTTCTGTGCCTGAAACTGTGACCTAAATACATTGGAATGCAGAGAATGCTGAGAGAGGTGTCAGATTTTCAACTTGATGTCGGGAGGTGGGTGGGACGCGTGGGTGGTAGCTGTTCAGTCCCGCCCACCTCCTGATCTCAGTGAAGATCTGTAGCTCTCTCTCTCCATTCTCAGCATTTTCTGCATTCCAATGTAATTAGGTCACACTTTCATGCACAGAACAGCTCTTAGAAGCAGCGCCGCTCTGTAGATTGTGAATCTACCTTACTCATCCCTTCTGTGTCCTGGCTAAAATCCCTGTGTCCTGGCTAAAATCCCTGTGTCCTGGCTAAAATCCCTGTGTTCTGGCTCTCTGTCCTTGTGTTCTGGCTGCTGCATTTCCCACCCTAGGCTTATACTCGGGTCAATAACTTTTCCCATTTTTTGTGGTAAAATTAGGTGCCTCAGCTTTTATTCGAGACGGCTTATACTCGAGTATATACGGTAAGTGTTTTTAACCCTTTGGCTGTAATAAAATTGTTTATATTGCACTTATAGGCGCCTTCTTTGAGTTTACCCTGTTTCTCTAGAGTCTGCTGCTGCTCGTTGGGAGTGCTGCCCTGGTGCCTAAACTCTCCTTGAATCAGCCCACCTTTTCCTTTGGGACAATTCTCTGTGCCACAGCGGTGATGCAGAAGCGCTCTTCACCTTCTATTAAGTGATACATGAAAAAAATAGAGAGAAAGATTGTACTAAACACAAAACCTACAGTCATTTACTAAAAAGAAGTGCACAAGATCAGAGAGAAACTACTGTGTGTGTGTGTATTTGATACACTTTACACTTTGGTACAACAAGAACATATCAGGAATATGAAATGTCCCCTTCCCCATTAACTCTAATGCTTTTAGAACCAAACAGAATTAAAACATAATGATCCTTTAACGTATCTGCTGAAAGGTATACTGGAAAATGTTTAGTTCATGCAATTCCATGCCCAATGAAACGTACAATGTGTACAGTCAAAATGTAAACAATGCTATTTTTGTGCCTTATATGCAGATAAATGAACTAAGCAATATATGTCTATTAATATGTTGTTTAAAAAAAATGCACACAGGGCATTAAAAAAACATCCTAAAAACGTCAGTAGCTTATCAGTGATTTTTTTCAGCTTTTATCAGCGTTATTTTACTGGCGTTTTTGCGCATTTTTTCGCGTTTTTAAAGGGCCAGCGTTTTTTTTTCTCCTCAATTGAACTAAAGCACCCAAAAATGCTGGGGGTCGGCGTTTTTGAGAATTTTGTGCGTTTTTGAGCATTTGAGCATTGTTAGAGCTGAAAAACATCTCTCAGAACCTACTGGTCTTGGAGTTTTTTTACAGCTAAAAACGTCACTGCCCAAAACAGTTGATAACAGCCTATGTGTGCATGGACACATAGGATAACCTGATGGAGAGTTTATTGACTGCAGAAAAAAACATCTGCAGCTAAAAACAGCTGCTGTAAAACAGTCAAAAAACATCCTGTGTACATGAGGCCTAATTGTGCACTTGAAGGCACATTCAACAAACAATGGGGCAGCTGCAAAAAAAACCCTTATGCTGTGCTATCGAATCAAATAAAGTGGGGTAAGCACAGGCCTGCATTTGAGGCAACTGAGGCCAATGCACAGTGAGTTACATGTAGTGATGGGCCAAACACCCCGAGGTTCAGTTCGCACCAGAACTCCCGAATATGGAAAAAGTTCGGATCTGAACAGCCAACCCTATTAAAGTATATGGGACCCAAACTTGAAAAATCAAAAGTCCCCATTTTGAAGGCTTATATGCAAGTTATTGGTTATAATAAAGGCATGGAGGCCCAGGTACTGCCCTGGGGGACTTGTATCAATGCATTTTTTTTTTTTAAAGATAATTTTTAAAGGAGCAGTGATTTTAATGGTGCTTGAAGTGAAACAATAAAAATGAAAAACTTCTTTAAATATAGTGCCTGGGGGATCCCCTTAGTCTGCCTGTAAAGTGGCACGTCTGTACCATGTATATAACTTGCTGCAGCAAAACTGACATATATAAAGAAAAAAATGCCATTTGAACTGATTTTCCTGGATGCAAGCATTCTTGAAAAAAAAAAAAACACTGCCAGCAATAGAAAAATGTGAACAAAACGGTGTGGGGATCCCCCCCAATCCATACCCATCCCTTTGGGTCTGGAATGGATTTTAAGGGGAACCCCTTGCCAACATTTTTTTTTAGACCCTTAGGTCTGGTATAGATTTTGAGGGGAGCCCCCGAGCCAAAATGTTTAAAAAAATGGCGTGGGGTCCCCCCCAAAATCCATACCAGACTCTTATCTGAGCATGCAGCCTGGCAGGCCAGGAAAGGGATGAAGCTGTGTTTACATCAGTTTATCAATAATGTGAAGATGTTTTTAACCTGCACATGATTGGATGTTTGAATTTCAGAAAAAAAAATATTTTAAGCTTAAAGCTTCACTTAGGGCACGGGCTTCACACGGGTGTTCCAATCAGGTCCACCTGTCAGTTTTTCAGGAGGACCTGATCAGACGCTCCATTCAGCCCTATTGAGCAGCAGTTGTCAGTGGTGACATGTCTGCTGACATCTGCCAATGTCCGATCCGATCCTGTCTGTGAAATCCAGACAGATGGAAACCCTATTTTCCATTCATCTGGAGAATCGTATTGGATAGGATTGCATGAAAACAGACCGGCGGTCCGTTTTCATCCCATCTCCATAGAGGAGCGGAGACAGATCTGTCCGTACATGGACAAGCCTCATGAAAGAGCCCTAACAATATTAGTCCTTAGTAAAGTGAAGTGCTACAAAGTAACATCCTGTGCAATGAATAGAGGTTTTCCTTAAAAATCGTTGCATGTACTGGATTCATGTACTGGAGAATTTCAAAACACAGGAGCTTTTCCTGAGCACTATTGATATTTAAAGAAATGTTCATACTACTTGAATTTACTTTATTTAATGCAGAACCCAGGTGAAATGCAAATACGAGATCTGTTTTACCAAAGAAATGATTTGTATTTTTGATCATACAGTCATGACATTTACACAGCTCGGCACCAGGGAAAATAGAAGTTTCCTTCCCTGCCAGGCAGGGCTGTGGGGTATGCACCAGAGCCTTGCCTGGCAGGGAAGGAGACTTAATTTTTCTCTGGTGCTGTTCAGTATCACTAAGGACCTGTCAACCTCTTATGTTTGTGATACACAGGTTTTACATATTCTTGCTAGTCTTGGGCACATATGTAAAACTGGCAGCCCTCTAGTTTGACACCCCTGGTCTAGGGGAATGGAAAGCTTGAAAATATCTAAGGTGGGTCAGAGAAAGGTCAACAGCACGTCAAATGCACCTATCAATAAATTCTGATAGATTGCAAAAGCATCCCAAACTGATGTTACTGCCTGTGACTGGGCAGTGAAAGGAGAAGCAGCATACCAATAAGTTCATCTCTCTTATCACTATGTTCCTTGAACTGCAACACAATTAGCTATCTCCTTGTGCTGCTTTTCCCTCTCCCAGTCTGCTGCTGTACAACGGATTGCAAAAGTCGAATGTCAAGACAAAGACATGTACTTACACTGCCTGCATTTAAAAAATATTTAAAGGGTAACTTCACTTGAAAATGAAAAAATCAGCACATTTTAAAATATATATTGTAATATAATGTTGTTAAAGATTCCCTTTGCTTCATGATCTGCAGCCACTGTAATTTTCTGTAAAATGCAATGCAGTATGGCAACCTGGAGGCATTCTGCACACAGATGGTATAAATAACACCCCCCCAGAATTGTCATTTCCTACTTGTGTGATTGGCTTACTGAATTTCCCAGAAGTCTGCAATAAGATACAAGTCAGATTTTGAGCATCTCCTGCAACAAAATGTAATTTTTGGTGACTTTCCCTCAAAGGGAAATCATGTCAAAGGGGATGCAGAAACTGCCAATTTCCTCATTAGGACCCTACAAGTGCAGAAGCTGATTGATCATTATACAATCACTCTGATTCACATTCACTTTGCACATTCACAAAGACAAACAAACAGCTATTTCTTTAGAATAACAAAAGGTAGGAATCTGCAACCAAGTTTGGTAAAACCTGTGCAATGTATATAGATCACATAGAGTTGACTTTATCTTTACTGATATATTCATGGCTACAGAGCTTCATTAAGTTTTATTATTAATATCTGTCTGTAGCAGTGGCGGCCCATCCATTAGGGGCGCAAGGGCGCCGCCCCCCATCCATGCGTCCTGCCCCCTGATCTACATGCTGGACACTGGATAGGCTTCAAAAAAGGGTGGGCTCAGGGCGCAGAGCACTGTGCTCTGAGCCCACACAGTTGTGTGACAATAGCGAATGAATATTCGCTATTATCACACTGATCTTCCTCAAGTCCAATCACAAAGTGGGTCCAGAGACCCATCACCCAATTAGCAGAAAAGACAGACAATCCTATTGGATGTCTAGGAGGAGGATGGCGGAAGCCGCCGTAAAGCACAGGAGAAAGGGGTGCAATGGAAGTCGCCGCCCATAAGAGCCTTGCCAACAGACCGTGGAGAGCTGGTGACTGGGGTGCCGGCCAACCACGGGGGTGGTTGTTTGCTGCCCCCCAAGTAAAAATCATCAGATGCCATTGGTCTGGTGTTCAGATTTATCAATACACATTACAACCAGTCAATCAATTTGACCACTGTATATATAGGACTTTGAGCTTGTTGCTATCATTCTAAGACTGGTGTTAGACCTGAGACGGAAATTAAAGGATCTGTCCACAGTGAAACATGAAAGCAATGGGTATATGAATATGTCTATGCAGTGAGCTGACATGTCCGCAGCAAGCCCTGAATTTATGTGGGGCAGCAATATACCTAGGGCAAAGCAGAAGGTGCACAAAACCTGGTCAAATTAAGATAAGGGGGTTTTATGAAAGTAGGCACGGGTGGGTGCAGGGGCCACTGGTCAGCAATGCCTACCTGTAGGCAGGTTGCCTACCGAATTACGGTTTTAGTTAGTGGCTGGCTCAGGCAGGGGGAAAGATTTTGTGTGCTGCAATTCCTGTGCTTTGTGGATGCAGCCTACCTACCAGTGATATAAATATCGGGGAAGGCTTGGTTCAAGGCTTCTAGCAGGCAAAACCAAGCAGGATATGCTGCTGTGGAGGAGGATTGCTGCACCTTGCAGTCCATTGGAAGCACCGGGGATCTGGAGGGCAACCAAGACTTGGAGGATGCCAACAATGGACTACTACTTTGTAAAGTAATCACGCAAAAAACTGCAAACTCAACACTTTAGCACTCAGAGATGCCTGCTCTTGAAGACAAATCTCAAGGCCACTGTAAAACCCGGGCTGGAACCTTCAGGCCTTGCAGCCCTCCTCAGATCGGGAAATCAGCCCTGCTTAAACAGCAAAACAACAAAGAGGGTGCAAATGCCTAGTGCATTATGTCCAGCGCTTTATTAAGGTATGTAAAAACACATATTATATTCACAAGCAAAAGAAGGATAAATACAAAACCCAGAAGTCCACTCTCCAACCCCAATGGATATTGTTGGTGACGCTGCAGCCAGTTGTAAAGTATGGTACTTGGTATAGGTTACAGGTCCTCTGGTAGTGGGGGCCAGTGGCATCAGGAGGGGAGGCTGAGGGGGGTTACAGCCCTGAGTGAGCTCCTGAAAAGCCCCAGGTCTCAGGGCAGTCAAACTATATTAATAGCCCCGAGCAAACGGCTGTTAACAATAAGGCTGATGCAGCAGCAGGGCCTATGATGGACATCACGTCGCTCTGATCCAATCCAGCCAGCGCGGGATGTGTGATGTCCATTCAGAAGGCGCTGCGGGAGTGACACTGCACCTGTGCGGCGAGTGCATGGTGAGAGATCATCTGGACCGGTGACCACACTTGGTGCACCATCACATCTGTGAAGGGAGTTCAAGGGACATTCAGACTCGGTAGGTGTCGACTGTGGCTGTGCAGTCAAGCTCAAGCACCATGTGCTCGTAGTCATAGATTCATGTGAGAAACTGACCTATTTCCCTGTGTATGGGGTGTGCACTGTGTGCAGGTACTATCAAGAATAGAGTCACATCTTTCTGTTGTTAACCCTTGCATCACGAAAGGGATAACAATGGAAAGATGTCACTCCATTCTCGATAGTACCTGCACAGTGCAGAAATAAAATTAGCACACAATGGCTGATGCCCAGCCATATTCTCTCCCTTTCCCTTTCGCTCTCAATCTCTCTTGCTAGCTTTTTAAATGTTTTACCTGTTTTAAGGCTGTTTGAGCTCCAGAGCCAATATAAATTTCTCTTCCTGAGCAGTAGGCTGCAAATAAACCACTGCTCTCTGTATATGAGCAATGGTTTCTCAGCAGTGGTCTAACACACACACCCCACAGAAGTCACAGAGCTCTACAATTAGTTAAGCTCACACTACCTGCTGATTGCAGAGTTCTAGCTGTGATTCAAAGGTGAGGGAGGGAGTGCTGAATTGCTTCAGACAGACTGCTGCTTTTCAAAGAGAGAGATGGACCTATTCAGGGGTGCTGCTAGGTGGGAAAAAGACCAGGTGCTTCAGCCCGAAGAAATGCGGCACACTTAGCGCATCATGGCAAAAATCAAGCGTGGTTTAAACAAACGAGTGGGTGTGGCTTAAATGGGGCGTGGTTCGAGTCTGAGATGAACGAGGAATGGAGGAAGAAAGAAAGAGATAGGGAGGGAAGGAGAGAGAAGGAAGGAAAGAAAGAGGGATGGAGGGACACCAGGCCCAGATCCTACACCACAATAGCAATATTTGTATTCCAGAAAGTTTAACAATCAGCAGATAATGATACTCCAAACACCTGGTGTTAGCGCTTCAATCATCCCGGCACCATGGTTGGTATGGTGTCAGGATGATTGAAGTGCATTATTTCTATTATTACATTGTAATATAAAATGAAATAGTTCAACTCACCATAATGCAGAATCAGTGGGAGCCCTGGACATGTCACTTGCCACGTCACCTGCCACCAGATGCGGATTGTCACTTGTCACGTCGCCTGCCACTAAATGTGGACTGTCACTTGTCACGTCACTTGCCACCAGATGCAGCTTGTCACTTGCCACCGTCGCCTGCCACCAGATGCGGATTGTCACTTGCCACGTTGCCTGCCACCAGATGTGAATTGTCACTTGTCAAGTCGCCTGCCACCAGATGCAGCTTGTCACTTGCCACCGCTGCCTGTCACCAGATATGGATTGTCCCTTGCCACCACTGCCTGCCACCAGATGCAGTTTGTCACTTGCCATGTCGCCTGCCACCAGATATGGGTTGTCACTTGCCATGTCTCCTGCCACCATTTGCGCATTGGCACTTGCCACGTCGTCTGTCACCATTTGCGGATTGACATTTGCCACGTCGCCTGCCCCAGATGCAGATGATCGATTGCCACATTGCCTGCCACCAGATGCGAATGATCGATTGTCACATAGCCTGCCACCAGATGTGAATGATCGATTGCCATGTCAGCCAGTGCCACCAAATGTGCATTGTCGCTGCATTGGTGGCAGCACTGGTCCATTTAGCACAAAGGCAGGTGTAGGCGGTTCTTTGTGAGGGCAGGAGAGCGGTGATGTGGGGCGGGCAGTGAGAGATGATGTCATCTCTGCTCGACTGCCCACTCGCTTCTTTCATCCGCCCGCCCATGGCTTTCACAAGCAGCCCACCCGCGGATCTCACATGCAGCCTGCCCATGGCTCTCACATGCAGTCCGTCCATGGATCTCACATGCAGCCTGCCCGTGGCTCTCACATGCAGCCTGTGGCATCCACGGCCCCACAGTTAGGAACCCCTGCGTAAGAGACTCAAGACTATTGGCCCCAGAAGCCACCCCAAGCGACGCCCCGGACCTATTTATTAATTATTAATTCATTCTGAGGGAACCTACTATTGGGCTATTATAAAGGGATTCAAAACAAGCATCTCCCTGTGTAAAGCTAGGGATGGTTTTATCATCTACGACTATTATGCTATCCTTGCATACTAGACTGAATACTTTTATTGACATAAATTCTTTAATGTCCACAAAGGATATACATCAACTTTGTGCATCAAATGCCTTTGCAAACCCACGTCATTAGGTCACACTTTAACAGGGAGACATTTCCTTGAAGGACAATAATTCTAATGCCTGATGGCGAGAGAGAGAAGAACACGTCAAACTGACCTGAACAGCGGTGGAAGAGGACATCAAAAGACGTTCGTCGAACATCACTCACCTCGGACAAACCAGAGAGGGTGTCGAGACGAAAGACGTGCCCAATACATATTGTGTCACTACTACAGTGACTATACAAATGTTCCATTATAGACCCAAACGTTTCCGTAAACTACGTGTTTCAACTACATATAGGAAACACCTGTAATTTCTTAAATACAGTTATTTTCATAAGTCAGATCATACGTTCCTATCGTATTATCAGCATCTACTAT
>BLSH010345919.1:540334-559453 GCA_018402905.1 Glandirana rugosa | reverse complement strand
ATCTGAAGGTGGCACTGAGTGAAGGTGGCACTGAGCAGTATGTCACTTACCTGGTGGTCTAGGGGGGTCTCCCTGGTGGTCCAGATCGGCTCCCTGGTGGTCCTTGGTCGGCTCCCTGGTGGTCCTGGGTGGGCACATCCCTGGTGGTCCCTGGGCAGGCTCCCTGGTGGTCTAGGTTGGCGATCCGAGGGAGGGCTGTGCTGATAAATCATCAGCACAAACCCTCCCTGTCAGGGATGCAGCCGATCGGCTCTCCCCTCATCAGGTCTGCAGACCTGAGTACAGGAAAGCCGATAAACGGCTTTCCTGTATTACACTGTGACCAGCCGTGATTGGTCACGGCTGGTCACATGGTAAAGTGCTTCGGATCGAAGCACTTTACCGAGATCGGTATTGCAGGGGGTCAGACTGACCTCCAACACCACCGATCGCCGCGATGCGTGCCCCCACGGGCACGCGGCGGCTTGTTATCCTGAGGACATCATATGACGTCCAGTCAGGATAACTGAGCCACTTCCCGGCCGTCATTTTGCATACGGTGGTTGGGAAGTGGTTAATGTCTAAACTGCTGGCAACAAAAGTGAGTACACTTTGTCCAAATTGGGCCCAATTAGCCATTTTCCCTCCCACCGCTGTCATGTGACTCGTTAGTGTTGGAGAGCAGGTGTGCTAAATTTGGTGTTATCGCTCTCATTCTTTCATACTGGTCACTGGAAGTTCAGCACCTCATGGCAAAGAACTCTCTAAGGATCTGAAAAAAAGAATTGTTGCTCTACATAAAGTTGTCCTAGGCTATAAAAAGATTGCTAAGACCCTGAAACTGAGCTGCAGCATGGTGGCCAGACCATTTAACAGGACAGATTCCACTCAGAACAGGTCTCGCCATGGTCGACCAAAGAAGATGAGTGCACGCGCTCAGAGTCATATACAGATGTTGTCCTGTGGTCTGATGAGACTAAGAAAAACGTATTCGGTTCAGATGGTGTCAAGCGTGTGTGGCGGCAACCAGGTGCTAAGTTCAAAGACAAGCGTGCCTACAATCAAGCATGGTGGTGGGAGTGTCATGGTCTGGGGCTGCATGAGTGCTTCCAGCACTGGGGAGTTACAGTTCATTGAGGAAACCATGAATGCCAATATGTACTGTGACATACTGAAGCAGAGCATGATCCCCTCCCTTTGGAGACTGGGCCGCAGAGCAGTATTCCAACATGATAACGACCCATACATACCTCCAAGATGACCACTGCCTTGCCAAGGAAGTTGAGGGTAAAGGGGATGGACTGGTCAAGCATGTCTCCAGACCTAAACCCTATTGAGCATCTGTGGGGCATTATCAAATGGAAGGTGGAGGAGCGCAAGGTCTCTTACATCCACCAGCTCCTAGATGTCATCATGGAGGAGTGGAAGAGGACTCTAGAGGCAACCTGTGAAGCTCTGGTGAACTCCATGCACCAAGAGGGTTAAAGCAGTGCTGGAAAATAATGGCCACACAAAATATTGACACTTTGGGCCCAATTTGGACATTTCCACTTAGGGGTGTACTCACTTTTTTTGCCAGCGATTTAGACATTAATGCCTGTGTGTTGAGTTATTTTGAGGGGACACCAAATTTACACTGTTGTACAAAACTGTACACTCACTACTAGTGTTGAGCGAACCCGGACTGTAACGTTTGGGTCCGTACCGAACTTTCGTGTGTCTGGGACCCGGACCCGAACACGGACATTTCAAAAAACGTTTGGGTTCGGGTTCTGGGTTCTGGTAGTTGATCACGCATGTTGAATAGCTGAAGGGCAGCCAATCAACAAGCGTTTTACTGGTTTGCCCTTAGAAGCCATCACAGCCATGCCTACTAATGGCATGGCTGTGATTGGCCAGTGCATCATGTGACCCAGCCTCTTTATAAGCTGGAGTCACAGTGCTGCATGTCACATGCTCTTGGGTTAGTGTAGGGAGAGGATGCTGCCGGCGTTTTTGTGAGGGAGAGATTGCAGACATTTTAACATCTGATCCTGCATCCTGAGATTACTACTGCTGTTGCTCTGAGGGACTGATTGCAGAAATTTGAGATTTCACATACTGCTGCTTTGAGTGACAGATTGCAGATCAAACTCTGCATAACACAACGATCGCTACGATCGTGCACAACAATCAGATTGTTGGAGTAATTTGAGATTTCACATACTGCTACTTTGAGTGACAGATTGCAGATCAAACCCTGCCTAACACAACGATCGTACACAACGATCAGATTGTGGGATCGTACACAACGATCAGATTGTGGGAGTAATTTGAGATTTCACATACTGCTGCTTTGAGCGATCTGACTGCACTAGGTAGAGGCTTCTCCTTAGAGGGACAGATTATTGTTCAAAAATCATCTCCTAGTTCTAAAAGGAGAGGTTCTAACTGCAGCTGTAAGTGACACATTATTGTTCAAAAATCATCTCCTAGTTTATTTGATTTTAATTTATTTTCCCTATCCCCATTTTTTTGTAGGGCACTTGTCCTACTCTTAACCCCATTTTACTTCCTTTTGCAGCCCTCTAGCACTTGCCAGGACTTTGTTACAGCCATTTTTGTGCCTAAAAGTTAGGGTCCCTATTGACTTCAATGGGGGTCGGGGTCCGTGATAACGTTCGGGCAACGTTCGGTGCCGAACCCAGACTTTTTCCCAAAGTT
Source organism: Glandirana rugosa (assembly GCA_018402905.1). Taxonomy (NCBI): domain Eukaryota; kingdom Metazoa; phylum Chordata; class Amphibia; order Anura; family Ranidae; genus Glandirana; species Glandirana rugosa. The sequence goes on along the minus strand of BLSH010345919.1, from coordinate 556,771 downwards.
CGTACGGACCCTCCGAACCCGAACGTCCAGGTGTTCACTCAACTCTACTCACTACTTTACATTGTAGCAAAGTGTCATTTCTTCAGTGTTGTCACATTAAAAGATATAATAAAATATTTACAAAAATCTGGGGGTGTACGGAATGCACTGTATATATAGTCTACACTGAATGCAGTGTATATATTTGCTGTCCCCTCAAAATAACTCAGCACACATCCATTAATGTCTAAACCGCTGGCAACAAAAGTGAGTACACCCCTAAGTGAAAATGTCCAAACTGGGCCCTAAGTGTCAATATTTTGTGTGGCCACCATTATTTTGCAGCACTGCCTTAACTCTCTTGGGCATGGATTTCACCAGAGCATCACAGGTTACCACTGAAGTCCTCTTCCACTCCTCCATGACGACATGACGGAGCTGGTGGATGTTAGAGACCTTGCAATCCTTCACCTTCCATTTGAGGATGCCCCACAGATGCTCAATGGGGTTTAGGTCTGGAGACATGCTTGACCAGTCCATCACCTTTACCCTCAGCACCATTAGCAAGGCAGTGGTCATCTTGGAGTTGTGTTTGGGGTCATTATCATGTTGGAACATTTCCCTGCGGCCCAGTCTCCGAAGGCAGGGGATCATGCTCTGCTTCAGTATGTCACAATATATGTTGCCATTTATGGTTCCCTCAATGAACTGTAGCTCCCCAGTGCTGGCAGCACTCATGCAGCCCCAGACCCTGACACTCCCACTACCATGCTTGACTGTAGACAAGACACGCTTGTCTCTGTACTCCTCACCTGGTTGCTGCCACACACCTTTGACACCATCTGAATCAAATACCTTTATCTTGGTCTCATCAGACCACGGGGCATGGTTCCAGTAATCCATGTCCTTAGTCTGCTTGTCTTCAGCATACGGTTTGTGGGCTTTCTTGTGCTTCATCTTTAGAAGTGGCTTCCTTCTGGGATGACAGCCATGCAGACCAATTTGATGCAGTGTGTGGTGTATGGTCTGAGCACTGACAGGCTGACCCCCCCACCCTTCAACCTCTGCAGCAATGCTGGCAGCAGGGCTGGTGCAAGGATTTTTGACACCCTAGGCGAAACCTCATTTTGCCTCCCCCTTGGCTTCACCCCTGACTCCACCCCCTTTTCCCTGCCCAGCCTGATCAGCGCCATTGAATTGTAGCCTGATCAGCGCCAATCAAATGCAGCCTCACCAGCGCCCATTAAATATAGCTTCACCTGTGCCCATCATACACAGCTTCACCTGTGCCCATCAAATACAGCCTCATGGAGGGGGGGGCAAGGGGGGTATTTGGCAGATCAGTCACTATTTCTATATACATTTGCAAATGGCATGTGATAATACAATCTCATTATCTTTGTCAGACAGTGTCAGTTTTTGCATGAATCAATTCAGAGTAGCCAATGACAGATCAACAGTGGCCAGTGTCCCTAGGCAGCAGTGCGCCCTAGGCGGCCGCCTACTCCGCCTAGTGGTAGAGCCAGCCCTGGCTGCCAGCACTCATACGTCTAATTCCAAAAGACAATCTCTGGATATAACGCTGAGCATGTACACTCAACTTCTTTGGTCGACCATGGTGAGGCCTATTCTGAGTGGAACCTGTCCTGTTTAACCGCTGTATGGTCTTGGCCACCATGCTGCAGCTCAGTTTCAGGGTCTTGGCAATCTTCTTATAGCCTTGGCCATCTTTATGTAGAGCAACAATTCTTTTTTTCAGATCCTGAAAGAGTTCTTTGCCATGAGGTGCCATGTTGAACTTCCAGTGACCAGTATGAGCGAGTAAGAGCGATAACACCAAATTTAACTCATTTGCTCCCCATTTACACCTGAGACCTTGTAACATTAACGAGTCACATGACACCGGGGAGGGAAAATGGCTAATTGTGCCCAGTTTGGACATTTTCACTTGGGCTGTACTCGCTTTTGTTGCCAGTGGTTTAGACATTAATGGCTGTGTGTTGAGTTATTTTGAGGGGACATCAAATATACACTGTTATACAAGCTGTACACTCACTACTTTACATTGTAGCAAAGTGTAATTTCTTCAATGTTGTCACATGAAAAGATATAATGAAATATTTACAAAAATGTGGGGGGCGTGGCCTGAAGAGAAGCATGGTGGACGCTTTCTCACAGAGCTCCTGATAGCCTGATCTCCATCCAGGACCATGCAGTCCAACGGAGGACAGGTGAGGCCCAAAACAGCAGAGGAGTGTACACCAACACTCCAGCCACATCACCTGATAACTATTGCGGTAATATCTGCCCCCAGTTCCTGGCGATTTCAGCCGCCAGCGCGGCCCCCACACAGGGAGCAGGCCGTCTCTCACCCGCATCCACAGGCCTAAATACAGGGGTTAATCACCCCCCAATCTAGTGGGACACCAGCCATCCATCCCCCCACAGCCATCAGCTTGACCAGCGGCCCGATTCCAGCGGACCGCCGCATCAACAAATTGAGGCCGTGGCTTCAACTGCGGCCTAGTCGCACGATCCTAGCGGCCGCCATCTTGCGGCCTGAACGGCTTATTCCTCTAAAACAAGCTCCCCACACACAGGGAAACCTCTACAGGCAGCAGCCCCTAGGTGCAGGAGGCCAGAGAGTAAATTAACATACTGGAAAAACCCTATTCGTGGGCCAGAAGCTGAGAAAAATGGCCGCTTAGACTCCATTATACTGCACATTGCGGTCCATCTCTCTGCACAAGGGGGTTTTTCCACCTCAAGGAATGGGCAAATCTAAAAGTGAACAGTCCCCAGCTCGCTCCCGCTCTCCCAGGAAATCATCGACTGAGCCACCAAAACAGATTGCGGAGATTTTCAGGTCTCGATCGCGTGACAACATGGCAGATCAACAGACCTCAGACGGTGCTATGAGAAGAAACAGCAGTAGCCCGGGAAGAGAGGAACCACAGCGCACAGCAAGAAGTCCGTCACTACCCAAAGAACATGTACAAGACGCCTTGAACCTGAACAACCTGCACACAGTGGCAGCCGACATCAAAAATGCTCTAACAGTAGCTATTGCAGACCTCAGACATGATTTCCAAGCAATGATGAATAGAGTGGAGGACATAGAAGAAATCACCACCCGTCAGGACTTGGAAATACACACCTCAAAATGCACCATAGACTCACACTCTTTGCAACTAAGAGATATGAGGCGCCATTTAGAAGACTTAGAGAACAGAAGTCGCAGGCACAACATCAGAGTCAGAAATCTGCCTGAATCCTATGAACGAGACAACCTGCATGCCACTCTTCTAGCCATCTTCAACGACATGTTAGGAAGACCCCCAGAAACGCAGATTGAACTTGAACATTTCCACAGGGCATTGAGACCCAGAGGAAGAGAGAATGAACCCACCAGAGATGTTATTGGTAACATAGTAAATTTTCAATTAAAGGAAGACATCCTCCACAGGGCCAGAACGAGAGGATGCATTCTGTACCAAGGCCACAAAATCAAACTCTTTCAAGACCTATCCCAAATCACACTACAACAACGCAAAGACTTGCGCCCCCTCCTAGACCTACTGAAGGAACACAACATTCCTTACAGATGGAAGTTCCCATTCTGTCTCTCCGCTGGACCCCCAAACCGACCTACACTCCTAAAAGTGCCAGAAGATTTGCCTCTATTCTGCGAAAAATTAAACACCCCTTTGGTGGACCTCCCTGATTGGTAAGCAGACTTTCGCCCGAGCCATCATCGTGCAAAAGAACCCATGGATATGCAACACCAGGGGGTACACCCATCACAGAGACAGCGCAGATTGTCCACCACATTGTCTCTCCCTCCTGCAAATAGACCTGCTCCAGGAGAAGGGAGTCTCCCCACCTCCCCAGCACACCGCAAACCCAGGAAAGACTGATACATACTCAAGAACACCTCAAGCGGTCTATCCAAATCCACCTTGAAAAGTCCAACTCTACTGTTCTCCTTTTTCTTTACGCTAAGGTTTATGAGTATACGCACCACACACATAATGTACAGCTAAACATAACATACGGCCCACTTCCAACAGCACTGAACTCCATCACCCTGCTTGTATCGCAACGTCCTTCAGTATATATTGCTTCACCGGCTCTCTATAAACTAAACAAATTGATCTAAACATGACAGACATACATGGTACACCAACTCTTAGCTGACCCTAAACAAAACACAAAACTTTTTTACCGCCGAAAGGTGAGACAACATACAACTCGCTGACACCATTCACTGCTCATCGGCACCAAACAAGAAGAGCATAATTCCACAGAACATACCACCACTGGAGGATTACATCTGCTTTTCAAGAATGCGCCGCACATTAGCTGACGGCATACTCCGGAGTTGAACTTTTTGCCCTCAGTTATTCCACCCTCACCCAGGACCATAAGTATATCATACTAAATAAATATCATCTACTTTTACAGACAGACTTTGCTCGGACAGCCCAAAATAAAAAACAGTAAAGTTTAATTGCTCTCTGCCTCACCCTTGTGGGGATCCAGGGATGAAACATTTTAATTACAAATCCTTATTCTGTCATGAAATCTGTGCAGGGTCTGTCTGTTTCAAAGTTTTATTAATATTTGCATGCATAATTTGCGACCAGAGCCTTATGCGCTTAGATTTAGTTCTTCAGTTAGATTAAATCTGGATCTCCTTATGAAAAATGCTCACACCCATCTCAGGTATTCTTAGGAGGTGTAATTTCCTCCGCGTTCTAAAAGATAAGACTATGTTATGATGAGTGTGGGCATTACGGCTTCGACTGAGTCCAGATTTTGAACACAGCCTTGGGCTCTTTCAATCAGTCTCACTTTGAAGATATTACACTCTAGAGCTTGAGACTCAGGTTTAAGTTCAGTGTTAACAGTTTAAATATCTGAAGGTGGACTAAGTCTCTTGCTGGCTTCAATACCGTACTTACATAACCTTACACACACTATTCCTCACCAACCAACGCATATCCTCCCTCTTTAACCCTACATATGCCCTATGCATACCCTTCTGTACACAGCATTCATTAATATCACTCTCCAACATCACCTACATCCTATGTCATTAGTACCACCTTCCATCATCATCTCTATACAATAACCTTATATATACCACCATAAGCCGGCAAGGTTGTACTTTCTCCGCAGGTGTCCGTTTAATATTTGAAACATGTTTTTTACCTAAAAGATGCAATAGAATTGCTGTTTAGTCAATCTTTCTAATCTACAGGGTGGGCCATTTATATGGATACACCTTAATAAAATGGGAATGGTTGGTGATATTAACTTCCTGTTTGTGGCACATTAGTATATGTGAGGGGGGAAACTTTTCAAGATGGGTGGTGACCATGGCGGCCATTTTGAAGTCGGCCATTTTGAATCCAACTTTTGTTTTTTCAATAGCAAGAGGGTCATGTGACACATCAAACTTATTGGGAATTTCACAAGGTGTATCCATATAAATGGCCCACCCTGTAGTGTAATTGTTTATTCTTTTCATTGCTTCAATTCCCCATCCTGTCCAGGAAGGAAACCATGACCATGCCATGTCACCTTTAGTGAAAAGCTTTCTTTTGAACACTAAAGGGTATTCTGGACTTTGACTTCGCACTGTGTCTTTGCGAACAGCCAAAGCAGGTAATAACTTCCCAATATAACATGTAAGCTTTATCTCCACATATAAAATATAACCCTATACGTATGCATGGTATACCTACTCCTAAAAGACTAGATGCAATAACATTGAATCCCAGGTAACCAATATTTCCACATATTGGGAACTGTGTGCAATTTGTATTATAAAGGGTTCTATTTAGTTCTGGATCTGGGATATAAAAATACTGACCAGGGTTTCCTCCATAAACTGTAATCTTTGCCCTAGTGCAATCTAAATTGCCCAGCTGTGTACATTTAGTGTTAAGTAGTCATGTACTGTTTAAACAAATCTGTGGAGTGTCTATGTGTTTTGAGACCATAAAAGTTACTGATCGATGCTCTTTAGCTATGGAAACTATGTATGTGCCATTTATTCTGGTCCTGTTTAGATCAGTGAAGTTGAGAGACATTGCTATCATGGGTATTGTTCCTGTTTGAGGATATAAGTGAGAACACACCCAGCAGTTACTAGCCTTGCTATGGGTTGCATACAATTTTAACATTTGGATGAAAGGGTTATTTTTCCATGTCTCAGTTCTCACAGACAACACGAAAAGTAACATAATTTTTATTTCAAAGGATATCATCACTTCAGGATTTTCTTGCAATGACTGGCATGGATTCAGGTGGGCTTTCCTTCCAACTTGACAGCAGAACCGGTTGTCAAAAGCACCAAATGTGGTTCGTCAAATTTTGATTCTAGCGGCTTTCTGATGTGTCGCTTGACCACCACCCAGTCATCTGGTTGGATTCTATGAATACCTGGAACAGAATCTGGGTCGGGGATAGAGTTGTAAACACCTTCATGCACTTTATTCAATGTTCTTTGCAAAATCTGAACATATTCTAACAGACTAGAGTGACAAGCCTGCAACTGTTGAGAAAAATATAGCCCTGTTTTGGGTGGCCCTCCAAATAAAATCTCATAGGGGGACAGCCCATGTGGTTGTTTAGGGGTAGTTCGTACAGAATATAGAGCTATTGGCAAAGCTTCCACCCATCCTTTTCCTGTATCTGCTTTCATTTTTCACATCTGTTTTTCAAAATGCCATTAAGTCTCTCAACTTTATGATAAGGTGTATGGAAGGCTTGCTGTATGTTAAGTGCTTCCATTACCTCGTTCATCACTTCTCCAGTAAAATGGGTTCCTCTGTCACTCTCAATAGTTTCAGGAACTCCATATCTACAAACTATTTCATTCAAAAATTTCTTTGCTGTTGTTTTTGCATTTGTTTTGGCTACCGGCCAGCATTCAGGCCAGCCTGAAAACATGTCTAGAGCGTACTCATAGGTGCCTATCCTGGGCATCTGAATGTAGTCTATTTAAATTCTTTGAAAGTGGAAATCTGACTTAGGAGAATGCTTTTGGGGAACATGGACAGGCCTCCCTGCATTGTATAGAGCACAAGTGAGACATGAAGCACAAAACCTGGCTGCAAATGCACTAAATCCAGGTGCTATCCAATAGCAGTCAGTAAGTGCTACCATCGCACCCTTAGCAAGATGACTGACGCCATGTGCCAGTTGTGCTAAAACTGGGTACAAACTCTTGGGTAGACACCAGCTGTTGTTAGCGCTCAACAGACCCTGCTGATTTTGGGTATCATTACATTTGATGCACTTATCCTTCTCTTTATCAGGGGCCCGGTTCTGCAACTGAATTAAAGTTTCTATATCCCACTGTGCTTGATGAGGGGTATCTGTCCCCGCTACCTGGGTGACCCCTACAGTGGGTGTGACTCCAAATGACATAAGGGCAGCATCCTTTGCCGCCTGGTCCGCCAAAGCATTTCCTCTGGCTGTCATGTCATTTCCCCTTGCATGTCCTTTTACCTTCAAGATGGCAACTTCTGCTGGTTTCTAAAAGTCCTCAAATAGCCACTCTATGAGTTTTACATGTCTCACTGGCTTACCTGCACTAGTCAGAAAGTTCCGTGCTTTCCAGATAGGCCCATAATCATGCGCTATTCCAAATGCATATCTGCTGTCAGTGTAAACATTTCCCCTTTGATTCTCTAGGAGTTGACACGCTTTGACTACAGCACACAACTCAGCTTTCTGTGCTGACATCTGGGGTGTCAATGCTTCTTGATGTAAAATAGTGTCTGTAGTGGTTACAGCAAACCCTGTGTGTGGCTGACCATCATCAATGTAAAATCTGGAGCCATCTACGAATAGGTGTGTGTCACAATCTGATAAAGGCTCTTCTTTTGCTGGGGTGAGAGAGGCCCTTTCTACCTCCATCAGAGCCATACAATCATGAGAATAACTCACTGGTTCTGCATCAGTTCCATTTGTTGAATCTTCCTCATCAGTTGTAGGAAGAAGAGTAGCCAGATTTAAAGCAACACATTGTTTGACTGTTAAATTTGATGGAGCAAAAAGAGCCGACTGGTACTTGTCAAATCTACTGGCAGACACATATCTGGTATTTATTTGATTCATGATTTCCTGTACTGCATGTGGCATATACAGGGTCAGAGCAGAATCTGGTACAAGCTCAGTTACTTTGTCTAGCAGAAAAATTTAGGCTGCTATGGCTCGCATACAACTGGGGGAGCCTTTGATGACAGGGTCTAATGAGGCTGATACATACATCACAGGCCTCTGATTGTCTCCATGTAGCTGGGTGAGTTCACCTGCAGCAAATCCATTGACTTCATGACAAAACAATGAGAAGCTCTTTTTATAGTCAGGAAGTCCAATGGCGGGAGCTTCAGAGAAAATTTTAATAAGCTCCTTCTTCTGCAATTCATTGAGCCATGTGAGTTTGAAAGGGTTTGTAGTGGTAGCCTCATATAGAGGGGCCATAAGTTCTGATGCCTTTGGAATCCAGTCCCTACAATATCACACTAACCTCAAGAAGGCATGTAGTTGCCGTACATTTCTCGGCTTTTCAAAGTTTTAACTCGATCTGGGGTTAGGCGACAGATTCCATGCGAAATGCAGTGACCCAGGAAGATCACTTTCTCTTGGCAGTATTGTAGCTTCTCTTTGCTGACTTTGTTGGTACTGTAATAGAGAAACATGAGAAGGCTTACTGTTTCTCTGCTACAAATGTCCTTTGTAGCAGAACAAATAAGCTAATTGTCTATGTACTGAAGCAAAACTGTGTTTGGGTGTGAGGGGGACCAGTGGTCCAATACTTGATTTAACGCAGTATTATATTCAGAAGGGCTACTCACACAGCCTTGGGGCAATCTTGTCCATGCTAACTTTTGGGCATCATGGATAAATAAAAAAAGGTGCCAGCAATCTGGGTGTAGGGGCACCGAAAAAAAAGCATCCACAAGATCAATCTCTGTAAATTAGGTGCTGGAGGCAGGTATTCCACTTAGTAAAGTGCGGGGGTTGGGCACAATTGGGGTGTCTGCCTCAATTATATTGTTAATGGCTCTCAAATCATGCACCATGCGGTATCTCACTTGCCCACCCTTCTTGTCTGGCTTCTTTGCAATTGGGAACAGGGGTGTATTGGCTTGGGACTTAATTGGTACAACAACCCCTGCTGCTTTCAGTTGAGTGATTTAATTATTTATCCCTCAGTCTGAGCAATACTCAGTGAGTACTGTTTAATCTGTGGGAGTTGGACTCCTGGTTTAATTTTTATCATAACTGGGGTGCAGTCCAGCAGACTTACGTCATATTTGCTGGTGGCCCATAAATTAGTGGGAATCGCTTCCAATTCTGGTGGGAATGGTGGAGTGGAGTCTTGGATTAAAAATACTCCACAGGCAGAATTTAAAACTTCTCCTGACAGATTACTGACCACTTGGACTCCTGTAGGAGTGTAGTCTATGCTTGCTAAAATTTGGTTCAAAATGTCAGCTCCTAAAAGATTGGTAGCAACGTTGTCTGAGATTTACACTTTAGTGACAATTTCTGTTTGCTGTCCTAGCCTGAGTTTAAGTGGCTTGGACTCAACCAAATCAGTAGAGGTCCCAATTAGGCCAACACCAGAGATAACATTTTCAGATAATAATCCTGGAGGTAAGTCCTCTATATTAAACATGCTTCGGCTTGCACCAGTATCAATTAAACAGGTTAATTCTGTTTCTCCTCCAGGATAGGGGAGTTCTTGTAAAAATACTTTTACTCTGGCCTTGGGACCATTGTCTCCCCTATTTAACATGATTGACACTGGCATGCCATTTTCCTATGCCTGATCCACTGCTTTTGCCAGAGAACTGGGATCAGCATGAGGTGCCTCTAAGCTCCTTTCCAGTCTATGGTCAGGAAGATGGCAGAATTTGGCTATGTGTTCTTCCCCATCACAATTGTAGCATATGATTGGTCCCCGATTGCCATGATTTTTTAAATTGCCTTTGCCTCTTCCTCTTCCTTTTCCCCTCTGCTTCCCCATGTACATAACTTTGGGTTTGCTGTCTTTCTGGTTAATCCTGTTCTCTATGGATAACAGGATAGGCAGGAGGTCTTGAATAGACATATTGCCTGCCTCAGGCCTTTCCGTGTACAACTTTTCTTATAATTGGAGTATTAACCCATCAAGAAACCTTTGTTTCACCAGTTGTGTAGGTGGACTTGCAGTTTCTCCCTTCTTTTCTTCCTCTATTTTAAGGCCTGCTTCCTCTGCCATATCACTTAACCGCCTCCAATAAGCCCCTGCAGCTTCCTCCTTCCCTTGCTTATCATTCATAAATTCAGCATGTCTGATTTGTCCATATATTTTGGGCAATTTTTCCTTCATTTTTTCACAAACCTTCCTTCCATTAGCCATTTTATCAAGCTTTGCGACATCTACTTCACATTCTTTAAGTATATAGCCTGACATGTTGCTTCCCACTGCTTTAACAGGAAGCTGATGAATGTCAGTAGCAGAAGCCTCGTATGCTTCCTGTGCAGCACTAAGTTTGTATGCAAACCCAATTGGATTCTTTCTAGGATCTCCCAGTCCCTCTAATATGACTCTCATTTTTTGGGGACTAAAAGGTACATGTCATTTAAGTTGGGACTTACTGTCAACAGCATTACCTTCAAAAACGGGTTCTGACAGGATAAACTGTAACAGATTGCTCAGCGACAGGGGCAGAGGGGGCGAACTCTCCCTTCCTTCTCTCTTGCTGCCACAACTTGGAAATTATGGTTTGCCCCAGCAGTTCAGACTCTATATCTCTTTCTCTGGCCAAAGCCTTAAGTTCAGAGAGATCTAATTTTGCATATGTGCCTTTTGATTTATGCCAATCATCTGTCAAATCCCTCTTTGTAGGTTGATATGGGGTTGTTAAACCTTTGCTCGCTACTATATTGCCAAGGTCATCTTTTGTGTGCTTCATGTAATCTGATTCTTGTGCTTTTGTTTATGGATCTCTTAAAGCCAAACTGGCAGCCACATAAGGTGGGGGGGGGGGGTCCTCCTCTACAGAGTTTTCAGGCCAAACGTAGTAAATTTGGGCAGTAATCTTATTAACCACCTTCCGACCAGCACCGTAAATAGGCGGCGGTCGGGTTTGAGCGGCTGTACCGGGACATAGCCTGCACCTATATCCAGGTATCATTTTTTAGAGCTGGCGGTCGGCTATCCAGGGGTAATGACCGATCCAGCTCGGGAGCCGCTCAGTCATTACCCCAGGGGGCAGGAGGGGACGCGCCCCCCCCCGCTGCCTTCCGCCGCTCCTCTCCGGCCTCCCGTCCCACCGGGAGACCGGAGCGACGATCCGGCATGTCCGTCAGCTGGAAGGAGACCTGACAAAATCCATAATTGGCTCCGATCAGGTCTCCTTCGGCAAATTCCGGAAGCGACGTCACAACGTCACTTCCGGTTTACACGGCGGCTAACAGCGCCAAATTTAAAAAAATGACAGTATTCAGAATCGCCGTTTTTGGTGCTCTGAATACCGTGAAGTGCGAAGGAGGGATGGGGGGTCTTTTAGACCCCGGGCCCTCCAAAAAGAGTACCTGTCACCATATATTACTATCACAAGGGATGTTTACATTCCTTGTGATAGCAATAAAAGTGATCAGATTTTTTTTTTTTAAAGGTACAGTGCTAAAAATAAATAAATAAATGAAATGTAAAAAAAAAGATTTAAATCGCCACCGTCCCCGCGAGCTCGCGCAGCAAAGAAAACGCATACGTAAGTCGCGCCCAAATATGAAAACGGTGTTCAAACCACACATGTGATCGCCAGAGTGTGAGCAATAATTCTAGCAAAAGACCTCCTCTGTAACTCTAACCTGGTAACCGTTCAAAATTTTTAAAGCGTCACCTATGGAACTTTTTAAATACCGGACTTTGTCGCCATTCCGCGAGTGCGCGCAATTTTCAACCGTGTCATGTATGGTATCTGTTTACTCGGCGTAACATCCTCTTTCACAATATGGAAAAAAATTGGGCTAACTTTACTGTTGTCTTATTTTTTAACTCAAAAAAGTAAAATTGTTCCAAAAAAATCGTGCTTGAAAGACCGCTGCGCAAATACCGTGTGACAAAAAGTATTGAAACAATCGTCACTTTATTCTCTAGGGTGTTTGAAAAAAATATATATAATGTTTGGAGGTTCTAAGTAATTCTCTAGCAAAAAAAAATGTTTTTAGCTTGTGACCACCAAATGTAAAAAAGTGGCCCGGTTGGTAAGTGGTTAAACATCTCCGTTAAGCCAGTTTCATTTGCTAATTTAGCTTCTGTCTCCCATGTGCAATCTATTCTCCACGTTCCTTCACTGCACAGTAGTGGGCCATAATCGTGCAGAAATGTTTGCCATACTTGTAAATCAAAAGTCCCTTCAGATTTTAAAGGTTTAGCTGTTCCTTTTGTCCATTCTACCCATTTATCTAGGGGCTCAGTATAGGCGGAACCATACCTTCGGTTTATATATTCTCTAGCGCTCATCTTAAGCGTGGCATTTTCTGAGGGTCTCTCACCCTTCACTCCCTTATTTAAATTAATGCCCATAATGACTGGCCAGTCTTTTCTCTACTTGTGCCTATACCCTCTTGCCTCTAAAACGAAGAGTACAGCAAATCTGCAGATTTACAAGAATAGTCTCCATTTATCTACGTGGATAGAAGGGGTTTATGACAATAGACAAAACACTCACTAAGAGACCCTCCTCATCTCTTCTCTTTTCTGTGGGTTTTATCTGTCCCTACCATGCACTTCTGACCCAGGCCGCCTACAAGGTGTCAACGCTGGGAACTGCAGAGGTTTATCACTATGCACACACAGTCCAACCCGTGAAGGGGGATACAAACACATTTGCACACACACGTTACCCAACCAGAAAGGTCCGAGATTGGTCTGGTTTCCTTAAGAACCGACAGATAGGATACATAGGAAAGGCAGAAAATATAGCAAGCTTAAGGACAGCTTACCTAGCTGGCATTTAGAGGTCTGCGTTCTCGATGATCCCGATCAAGGCGTGGTTCCTTCTGGAGACTCTGCCAACTCCTGATATTATTCGCCACAAACTGTTATGGGAAATTTCTGGTTGTGGCTCTAAAAATAAAAGTTTGTTTTGCAATTGCAGGAACAGATCCACAGGACGCAATCTCTGTGTTTAAAATGTCCGTTCTGACAAGATTTATTATTACATGATATTTTATACATAGATAAGAAAGGGGTGGTGTGAGATGTTATTAAAAACTAACAAATAGAAATATATTATTAAAAGCTAGCGAATAGAACAATTGCAAATTTAAAACATAGAGAGGGGAGGGGAGAGTAGAGACAGAGAGAGAGCTTCTAGCAGAAAGTGTATCTATGTGATAAGTGAAGACCACAGAACACATTACAACAGCGTGAACAAAATGGAGTCTCTTGTGCTTAAATGAACAATACAGTGAAAGTCCATGTCAAACCCTAAAAAAAGAGAGAGATCATGTTCTTTCATAGCAGGTTAAACAGCACAGTGCTTGTGCTGTCTACCCTGCCCCTCTGTAAGCTGTAAAAACCTGGCGGATTCTGCCACTTCCTGCCCTCCACCCTGTAAACTGACCATGGTTTATCATGGCTCCTGAGCCCTGACAGTGTGAGCAGTGAGTTGCATGGCTCAGACACCCACAGTGAGAGTTCAATTGGATCGCACAGTCAAAGATCCAAACAGAAGTGAAAGCCATATAACTTAAAATAGTGAGTGGATAAAGGAATGGCCCAAGTAATAAACCCAACAAGTACACATGAGACACTAACCCTAAAGGTTCCCTGTGACAAGAGAATCTCCATGATCTGTCCACAAGAATTGTGGGGACTGAACCTCCAATATATGGCCACCTAACGCTAGTCCAACCAATAGGTCATTGCCACATGTGGGAGGTGGTCGATGATGTCACCGGACCCGATCCCGGACTGCGCATGCATCAGTCGGCACATGTGCAGTACTGCCGAGCGGCATTCAGCTGAGCGCCAATCATGTCCACAGGAATGTGGCCAGCACACCTCAGTCACACAGAACATTCAGCATTGCCCTCAAGTGGAGGGACAAGGAGAGAGCGGCTGGGCTGGGAATTTGGACCAAGAATCAGGGATCATGTACAATTCCAGGAATGGCAAGATTATCATACCTGTTGCTAGGCATTTAGATCTCCACCACAGATTCATAAATTCTTTGGTATCCATTTTTTGTACTGGAAGTGGTTCCCCCTGACCATAGAGGAGGGGATTGGGACAATCCGATTCTTAGATCTGAAACTTTATGGATTGAAAGGTTATCTCCCATCCCCCCCCCCCCCGGATTAATGGATTAATGTAGTTAATTCATATAAACCGTTCCTCTAGTAAGCTTGGGTCTGGCCCTGGGTTTACTAACTCCCTAGCATGACTATGCTAATGTGGATATTGTCTAAGCCTATTTGGAACTTGGTTTAGATCTAGATACCTGTCTCTTTTAAGGTCCTTCTGTGATCTTTTAATTAACCGATGTAGATGTCACTGTTGGGCTTTTTGCCATTTACATACTATATGTACTGAGTCTATTTCCTTGATGTTTTTTCTATAAAGTTATGTATTTTGTATAATCTGGCTATAGTATTCTTTGCTCGAGGTTATGTCTACCCATATGCCCATGTTATATTCCCCTTTATTGGCCTGGTTTCTCCTTGGTGTAGTCATTATCCCTTTGGGGCCCCTCCTACTGCCCTGGGACAGCGAATCTCTTATGGGTGAGTGTGCGATCTCCCTCCTCATTTACTGGTCCAGCCACTCTCTCCTTGTCTCTCCACTTGAGTGCAGTGCTGGATGTTCTGTGTGACTGAGGTGGGCTGGCCATGTCCCTGTGGATGTGGTTGGTGTTCAGCTGAGCGCTCGGTGGTACTGCACATGCGCCAACTGACGAATGCGCAGTCTGCGATCGGGTCCAACAACGTCATCGGCCACCTTCCACGTGTGGTTCACTCCCCCCAGTCCTTGTGGATGGGTCATGGCGGTTCTCTTGTCACAGGCAGCCTTTAGGATGAGTGTCTCATGTGTACTTGTTAGGTTTGTTATTTAGGCCATTCCTTTATCCACTCTCTATTTTTTTCATTATCTCATGAGATAATCGGAAAAAATTTGTCATGTCATATCTCCTGAGATATTCATTAATGAATTAAGCCCACTGTTTTGAACCACAAAAAAATGCAGGATGGAGTCTCAAAAATCAAGAAAATCCCAATAAGGGAAGCATTTACGCATGTACCAAAGGTCTGTGCACCCATCTTTACTTTCATTTCTGTTTTTGGGACTGTCTAATGGTAGTTCAATTAGCATACTTTTGTTACTACATGTAAACAAAAATTCTATGTAAAAAGAAATGTAAAAAAATGTAGGATATAGAGTGCAGGACACCACGGATGGGTTCTTGAGAATAGATATGTGTCCCTATTGTTTGGGTTGTGGTTCTATTAAGGGAGATGGCAAGTTAAGAAATTTTGAGGACTCAGAATTAACTCACCTGTGAGAGAGGCTTAATTAGGGTAGGAACAGTCTGCAGGTCAATGAGGTTATGTGGAACAGGGTATGGTGTGACAGAAACAGTACGGTGAGTGAGCGATGGCATTTTAGGAAAGAAGGTGTGTTACTAGCAGAATCGTTAGATGAAAAAATCCTGAGACAAGAAAGCTAATACAGGCTCCACATCTAAGGAATTGTAATCTAACATATACTAATTTGTTGTTCTATGGGTTCTAAGGTTTAGATACCCTTTAACAGCAAAGCCCCTCCTAAAATTCTGAATATTCTGCTGTTCAGAGGGACTGAAAATAAGATGCCCATATGGTGGTTAAAAAGTTGTCCTGACTTTAGAGGTAACATCAATCACACCCATAGTTTACTCTAAAGCACTGGATAGATCAAAGAAGATTAGATACAGCTCACACCCAAATTGCACCTTCTTCTTCATATCAAGTGAAAGGGTTAATGAAAAAGCATTCAGCATTGTAATTGTTAGCACATGTGATAAAGCTATAGATTTTGATCACACTAATTTGATATTATAATTTCATCAGTGGGGGCTAGCGACATAGATTAGAAGAAACTAGATAGGTCACGAAATCTCATTTGATACCCACACTAACTACAATGGAGATTTCAGTCCTGTTGAAAAATTGGTGGTATACCCGTAGAATAAAAGTCAGGGAGACTTGTCGTCTTATAAGTCTTAAAATCCTCCCCGAAACGACAATTTCCCATAGATTTGGAATCTTGGGTATCTTGTTGTTTAATCATATACAATCTAATGTTAAGGAATCTACACCTCGGACATAATCGAAAGAACAGAGTCCTAAAAAAGTAGATTGCTAAGACGATCATTGTGTGGAAGAAAGGATTTTACGGTA
>BLSH010345919.1:529576-540258 GCA_018402905.1 Glandirana rugosa | reverse complement strand
GGAATATTGTAATCCAATAAATTAGCATTTGGGTGCACATCATTTAAAGTTTTCTGTAAAGGTTCTCATTTATGCAGAAATACTTACAGTTACTAGTAGTTGGAGACATTCAACTGGACTTGTTCATTACTGTTAAAAACATTTCACAGCTTTTCTAAACCACTTCTAATGAGTTTCAGAAACATACTCCAACATTTATAGTCACACAGGTAACTCAATGACATTAATCCAAACACCATGGAATGTGTCATGCCAGATGTTATTTGTCCGAGCACAGGATGGGAGGTGTGAAAGTTTGTGAAAACCTGTTCTAATTGCATAATCTAATATCATATTGTCAGGAGGTTTGCAACAGATGTTAATATTTCAATTTACATGAATGAGGGTGTGAATTGTTGTCACATTGCCAGGGTAAAGAAGCTGAAACAGAATTATATGTAAATGAGAGATGGTGTCAAAGGCCCTTACCCCTGCTTAGTAATAGTTTTTATATTTTGGCAAAGATGGTGAATTTCACGCCTCTTGCAAGTTAGTTGTTCTTACTTTCCAAAAAGTACACCTCACTTTCTTTGAGATAATGTGCCCTTTCCTTACGTTGTAGGAGCAATTTAACGTATGTATATGTATTGGTAATGTATATAATGTATGTTTCAGTCAAGCACTACAATTAAAAGATCAAAATAGAATTTTTAAAGTGAGTAGAAAAATTGACCAGATTACAGAACACAATTATTGTAGGGCCCACATCTTTTTACTTACTGGGGAATACACTGTATCATCAAAAATATGTGAATGCTAGACCATCTTATATACAATGTTGCCAAAAGTATATGGACACCATTCCTAATTACAGAGTTCATGCTACAATAATACAATAATTCTACAATATCCAAAGACTTTAGACATTGCAAAACAAAGACAGGTCCATAAAAACATGGTTTGATAAGTTTAGTGTGGGGGCACTTCATTAACCTGCACAAAGTTTTGACCCAAAAAAATTGGAATGCCTATTATGGGACAATTCTTCTTGTCCAATATCAGCTTTTGACCTCACAAAAATCCTTTCGATTAAATGGACACAAATTCTCACAAGCTCCAAAATCATGTGGAGGCTTTTACAGAAGAATGTAAACTATTGTGGGTGCCAAGTTAGGGGACAACTCAGGGTAGGGGACAATGATTTTTGACTGGGATGTGCAACAAGCTCAAATTAGTGTGATGTTTAGGTGTCCACAAACATTTGGCTTTATAACATTTTTTTCAAGCCTTTCAGAAGAATGACCACATGAAAGTTACAACTTAGAATGCAAGAGAGATCAGACCTCCTACTGTGACCCAAGCTTGGATTTGGCATGTCTGATTTGTAGTTGATTGCCAATCCTATCCTAATTAATGGCCTTTGAGGGCATGCACATGCTCCCGTGTGACGCCCTTTGCCCTAAGGAATGTGCGCACCTGATTGGCCATCTAGGTCCTTTGTAGGATTTATAAGGTTGGCACGCTTTTGCATACTGATTAGGCACTCGGTGTGGGGGCTTGCTCCAGGACGGTGGCTTTTGTATTTACTGAATACCAGGTATGTCTGCTGTTTGTGTCTTTTAACCTCTTTACCGGTAAACTAGCTAGTGCTGACAGGCTCAGGATATTGTTTGTTATGGACTGGCCATGCATGCAAGGAGCCTTTTGTATTTAATTAGCCATGTATACAACTAGCTTGTTGTATGGGGTTTAACTCACTTTTTAATTTTGAACCTGGTACCTCTCTTACATTTATCATTTCAGACACTCTGCCTTTCCCTATTGGTTTGGGGTGTGCTGCCCAGCCTTTCGGTCTGGCTCCCCTTTTGGGGGTACCTTTTGGTCTGTTACGAGCCATAGGATTTAGCTTTTGCTAGATTCCTGACGGGTATTTTTTTGGTTTTTTGTTTTTTTTTTCATATGTGTATGGTTGTGGATGGGTCCTCACTGAGTAATCCTTGCTTCTATACAGCTTATTTCTATACAGCTCATTTGTGTTTGCTTGCCTGGATTCGCCCCTGCTCATACTTTTTGAACAAACTGGAACTTTGTTATACTGGTCCACTGGCCGAGTTTTTTTGCCCTTTAGGGTATATCCTCTATTATTTCTTCTAATAAGAAGATTCCAGGGTATCCGATATGACTGGGTCAGTATCCTAGAGTATCATACATATGTGGGACTAGATAATGTGATTTGATGTATACATTCTGGCTGTTTATATCATGTATTGTTTCTTTTTCTCCTTCTTGTTTATAGATGTATTATTTTTTTTAAACACAATGACCACTTACCCCTGAGGAAGATTTCCACTATTAACATCGAAACGCGTTGGGTCTTTTTCTGCCATCTCCCTGGCAGATCAGTGGTCCTTTTTAAATTGTTATTGTGTTCCATTTTGTATGCTCATTAGCATTCTTTGTTGTCTTGCTGTATGTCATACATATATCCGTCTTTGTACCTATTTTTGCTTTGTATAAAATAAAGATATTTTTGTATTTAATATGTACTCTTTTTCCTGAGGAGTTGGTCTTCCCTTTCAAAGTCCCGAGGGGGTTTCTTCTCTTTGGTTGTTATAGTCATTGTCAGGGATGGGGTTAGACCCGCTCTCATTCTTTCTTTTTTAATTCTAATTTGATTGCCATAGAAATACAATTTTATTAGGAATTTAGGATAGAAAATACCCACTCCCCAGCTTCTATTTCTTTTTGGCGGTGGTGGTTATCCATACAATTATATATATATATATATATATATATATATATATATATATATATATATATATATTGTTCCTTCTCTAGTCCCTGCTTAGTAAAATTAGAATTTGGAAATGGCCGTGTATGCAGGCCAAGGCTGGGATACCCTAATGTCAGGCTATTATAGAGATTTTTCCCAAAGGGAACAGAGAGACACTGAATTGTCGTCTATCTTTTTTCATTTGAGGAAGCTGTTAGAAAAAAAAGTCTCTAAATCATTGGCACATACATTCTTTTGAGCAGTACCTTAAACTAAAGATTATGAAGATGGAGGAATATCGAAAGCGATCTGTGGATCTGAATGTGGAAATAGAGGTCATTACTTCCAAATTGGGTGGTTTCAAACAATATGCAAATTACTCTAATCTTGAAAAGGAATTAAATGAACATCTTGAAAAATTCAATAGGGAAGTGTTGGTGAAAAAAGAGAAGAAACTCTATCGCGATTTGAATGCCTTTAAGGACAATAGGGCTTATAACTGGAGACCAACTCATTCAAGAATCAGATTGGGCCAAAAGAAAAACATTAGGGTTCAAAATTATGACTCAGATGTATCCTCTATTTCATCAGTTTCTGCTTCTTCTAAAGGTTCGTCCAAAAAACCCAGACACGTAAAGCCAAAAGGGAATCTCGAAGTGGGGATTCCCAAGGGAGAGACCACAAAAAACGTAATACAGACCCATATTCAGCATCATGACAGGAAGTCTCACTCCTGGTGACAGGTAATTTCTCTGTTCGTGGTCTGAATTCTGTTCTATCTTCTTCTGTTCACAAGCACACACTCTATCCTACTATTCCCATTAAGGCTTCTATCGCTACACCATTAAGGGATACGACTAGCACATCCAGGACAAGGGACGAGGATGATTTTTTAGACGCTCCATCGATCCCCTTAAATATGCACCTCATGATGTACTCTTAGCTTCACCGAACTCAGTCACAGACAATCTCACTGTAGTCAATCTCTCTAGTGTTCAACTCTCAACCATGGAAATGAGGGTTCTGGGTAGGGGTTTAAGTTATTGTCTAATATGGACAAATTTGAGGTAATCAAGGACCTTCAATTATTTGTAAGGAAAGTACTGTTAAAACAGCTGTACTCTAAACAAAGTACTAAAGACTATACTTTAGAGATACAGGAATTAGAGGCCATAGACGATATGCTTGCATTAATGGATGAAAATGATCCCTCTGATCTTATCAATCGAGTGGAATTGGATAAACTATTGGAGCAAATTGATCGTACAGACGCCAAAAAAGAGATTACGGTGTCCCTAAAAAAGAAATCAGACAAATTTCCGGCCCTTAATTTGAATGCCAATTTATTGACATTCATTAAACACACTAGTGCTGAAATTCAGAAATTGAAAATTAAGCCGGGAGTGCATGATAATGTATCCCGGGAGGAAAGGGAGGCCCTGATATCCTTGGTGGATAACCCTTCTATTGTTATAATACCGTCCGATAAGGGCGGTAATGTGGTGATCTTAAACAGTCACCACTATGTTGATATCTGCATGTCAATTCTAAACAATCCAGAGTGGTACTGCCAAATACCAGCGGGTAGGATAGATCATTTTTACAAGAAATTCTACTTGCTGGTAGATTCGGCCTTTGCAGCAGGAATTTTTCCCAAGAATGAGTGGGAGTTCATTCGCATTCCCTGGCCTCGCACCCCAACTTTTTATTGTCTACCCAAACTACACAAGAATTTGAATCACCCTACAGGAAGACCTATTGTCTCGGGCAACGGATCCCTTACTGAGAAACTCAGCAGGTGGATTGACCAGCAGTTACGTCCATTTGTGATTGAACTGCCTAGCTATATACAGGACACTTTACACCTTTTATGCAACATTGACGGGCTGTGCATTCCCCCCGCGTTGATTTTGGTTACTATCGACGTGGAGGCTCTATATAGCTCCATTCCACACGAAAAAGGTCTGGCTAGCATCAAACGGGTGGTACTGCAAAATTATCGATTTTAAGGAAAGCAGGTGAATTTCCTATTGGATGCACGCGATTTTGTACTTACTCATAATTTTTTCCTGTTCAATGGTTCCCTTTACCTCCAGGTGCAGGGCGCGGCAATGGGAACCTGTTGCGCCCCATCCTACGCTAACCTGTACCTGGGGGAGTGGGAACGGTCATTACATCAATCAGAGACTTTGTCTCCTTTTCTGAATCAGGTGGTCCTATGGTATAGGTACATCAACAATATTTTTATCGTCTGGGATGGACCAACTGAGAGCCTTGATCTGTTCCTCCAGGCCCTTAATGAGAATTTGTTCAACCTGAAATTCACAATGTGCTATGATATGCAAAGAATTACCTTTTTGGATACCTGTATCCAAAAGGGGAATGACTGACTTCTTACTAGCAGTCTATATCGGAAGCCAACAGCGGGAAACTCTCTGCTACATGCAGAGAGCTTCCACCCTCAACCGTTGCTTCGCTCCATACCTTTTAGTCAATATTTGAGGGTACGTAGGAATTGCACCGATGATGAAACCTTTAAAAGGGAGGCAGACTCACTCAGAGTCAGACTCCAAGCCCCGGGGTACTCAAACACATGCCTGAAGAAGGCATTTAAAAGGGCATGCACTGCAAGTAGACATGATCTATTGTACAATCCCAAGTCAAAACGTCAGGAAAATAATCCACTCCGGATTATAACCAGATATTCAAAACAACACGATAAGATCAAAAGGATTGTCCAGAAACATTGGCATCTGTTACAGACGGATCCAATTATAGGCCCTTGTATCTCAGAGATCCCTACCTTCACTTTCAGAAGAGCGAGATCTTTGAAAGATACCCTCACTTCCAGCGAATTCAAAATTGGTGGCAACAAGGACCCCTGTAAAAGACCCGTAACCTTTAAATGTGGGGGCTGTAATTTTTGTCGTTTTATTGACACTTTTTGCACTGCTTTACACAATGGAGAACTGTATAGACCTAAGCATTTTGGCAACTGCAACACAAAAGGGGTTGTCTACCTTCTCCTTTGTGAATGTTCAGCCTTCTACGTTGGTAAGACCATTAACGAGTTCCGGATACATGCTCATAGACACATTTTGGCCATGAAGAAATGCATTAGCGATCTGCCCCTTGGTAGGCACGTAATTAAGCACCACAATGGTCTCTTTCCAAAAGTGTCATTTTTGATTTTGGACAGAGTGCATATGGGGAGGGGACTTTAACAAAATCCTGCTATAAAAGAACAGAAATGGATTTTCCGTTTTCAGGCTACAGTCTACCCAGGCCTCAACAAGGCCATTTCCTATAAACCTTTTCTGGAAGGGTTCACCTCTGGTGGTCCGGAGTTGGATTAGTGGTCCTGCCTCCTGTATTGGTCATGCACCTTTGGAGACCAGACATATATTCTTTCTTTCCCCCTTTTTCATTGTATTTAGCAAATGGAACGGGGTTTATTTATTATTAGAAATGTAGACGAGTCTCCATGTAGACCCCTTTTCCATAGGGGTTGTACCTCAATTTCTTCTTAATTTAAATGTCCGATTTGAGGGTTATGACTGCTTTACAGATGGCCAATCAAATATTAATTAAGCAATATTTGGTTTTGGGTTTGTGCCAGTTTTTTTATTTATCTTTGGAGTTTGTATCAACGGTGGGTTTTTTATTTTTTATTTTATTTTTTAGCATCCTTTTTTTTATTTTTTTATTAATCAATTATTTACCTCTGTTTCATTACTTAATTTTTAGTCCTTTTTTGTTTATCCACCTTCATTCTTCTACAGCACTTGCTGTTTCCTATGGAATTCATTCTTTTTATTTAATTCGGTGGACTTGGTTGTCTGCGTGCCTACTGGTTGCCGCCCACTAGATGGTACTGTGGTGGTATCTTTTCCCATTGTTGTTACTGCACTGTGTGGCGTCTTTACGTGCGGCTTGCGTGTTGTGAACCGGAGGTCCGGCTTCTATGCAAGCCGCGGCGCCTAGGCTATGACGTCACTTCCGCCCTTCCCGTGGCTGGGTAGCTGCGACTCAGGCGGCCTTTGAGGACGTGCACATGCTCCCGTGTGACGCCCTTTGCCCTAAGGGATGTGCGCCCCTGATTGGCCATCTAGGTCCTTTGTAGGATTTATAAGGTTGGCGCACTTTTGCATACTGATTAGGCACTCGGTGTGGGGGCTTGCTCCAGGACGGTGGCTTTTGTATTTACTGAATACCAGGTATGTCTGCTGTTTGTCTTTTAACCTCTTTACCGATAAACTAGCTAGTGCTGACAGGCTCAGGGTATTGTTTGTTATGGACTGGAGCCTTTTGTATTTAATTAGCCATGTATACAACTAGCTTGTTGTATGGGGTTTAACTCACTTTTTAAATTTTGAACCCGGCATCTCTCTTACATTTATCGTTTCAGACACTCTGCCTTTCCCTATTGGTTTGGGGTGTGCTGCCCAGCCTTTTGGTCTGGCTCCCCTTTTCGGGGTACCTTTCGGTCTGTTACGAGACATAGGACTTAGCTTTTGCTAGATTCCTGACGGGTATGTTTTTTTTTTGTTTGTTTGTTTTTTTTTTTTTTCATATGTGTATGGTTGTTGGTGGGTCCTCACTAAGTAATCCTTGCTTCTATACAGCTTATTTCTTTTTTTTTTTTTTTAAACGTTTATTTTGAATAGTAAAAATACATAGAAGTAGCAAGATATAATTGAACATATCAAATACATTAGAAGGCGTAGATTAAATACCAGAATAGCGAGGTTTATGACTATTAAATAAGGGGTAGATTACAGTATGTTTGGAACAGTAATAATTCTGTTGGGAGAGAGTAAAGAAGATTGAGGCTGTAGAGGATGGTCAGTCTACCCTCCAGGCACCCCAATTGGGATCTCACTGTGCCTTGGAGGGAGAGGGCCAGAAGCTATACAGCTTATTTCTATACAGCTTATTTGTGTTTGCTTGCCTGGAATCGCCCCCTGCTTATACTTTTTGAATAAACTGGAACTTTGTTATACTGGTCCACTGGTCAAGTTTTCTTACCCTCCTTCCATCATTCCTGGTATGTATAGATAAACAGGTCTAACCCTACTCTGCTCTGTTTATGCAGGCTATCTTACCTGCTCTTATTAAATTGATTCATTTAATATTATTTTCTAGATACTCTGCCAGCCATTTTTCTTAGTTGGCTGTGGTTGTCTACTAGCTTGTTTGCTGGTAGGTTTCTGCACCTTTATTTTTTTATTTTTTTTCTCCTCCACAATGGTTGCACTCACCACTGATAAAAAAATTTAATTATACCTTTCCAGATTTGAGGCACATTCCTATTGCCTGACAGTTATAGGGTATATCCTCTATTATTTCTTCTAATAAGAAGGTTCCAGAGTATCCGATATGACTGGGTCAGTATCCTAGAGTATCATACATATGTGGGACTAGATAATGTGATTTGATGTATACATTCTGGCTGTTTATATCATGTATTGTTTCTTTTTCTCCTTCTTGTTATATAGATGTACTGTTTTTTAAAACACAATGACCACTTACCCCTGAGGAAGATGTCCACTATTAACATCGAAACGCGTTGGGTCTTTTTCTGCCATCTCCCTGGCAGATCAGTGGTCCTTTTTAAATTGTCATTGTGTCTTTGTACCTATTTTTTCTTTGTATAAAATAAAGATATTTTTGTATTTAATATGTACTCTTTTTCCTGATGAGTTGGTCTTCCCATTCAAAGTCCCGAGGGGGTTTCTTCTCTTTGATTTTTATAGTGATTGTCAGGGATGGTGTTAGACCCGCTCTCATTCTTTCTTGTATAACTCTAATTTGATTGCCATAATAATACAATTTTATTAATTAACATCCAGAAGTCCAAAACATTGTGTGTTGTCAGTTTTTCTACTACTAAAAACTTACAGCTATAAAACTTTTTTGACTTGTAAACAAATTCTAGAGTAATAGTTTTGTTGAACATTTTACATTAATTCAGTTGTCAGAAGTAATTGTATTTTATGTAATAAAATGTGTTGCTTGTTTTCTGTTTAAAAAAGGAATATACACACAGATGCTATAAAATATTCTTGCCTTAAATTACCCATTACTCAGACATCGTGCTATAACTACTGATTTTTCTCACTCCTAAATATGCTGTTATTTAGATTAGCAATAAATAATAACTCAAAACTGATTTACAGCTGTTGCTGATAATAGAAAATTAAAATTGCCAGCTACTCTTCTGTATGTATTACAATTCTTTTCTGCCATTCATTATCCTGAAACTTGCAATGTTCTTTGTATAAAGATGAGAACAGTTAGCCACTAGGGAAGTTGAAGGGCAATTTAGGTTTGTAAAACTGGATCTTTTAGTCAGTGGTACATATAGCTACAGGAATTCTTGGTGACAAAGCAATTTAGATCATTTTGTATATAAACCACAACCTCTTGATATGAATAGATAGGGAGAGTCCAAATGTCTTCATTACATTCAGCATATGCCAGTGTATGGAAGCTGTGGACTATGCTTGATCTTTTCATCAAAATCCCTTCCACCTCCCATTGTCATAAAGAGGTATATTCATTTTACAGTAGATCTGGAGTGTATATTAACCACTTCAGCCCTGGGAGGATTTACCCCCTTCCTGACCAGAGCACTTTTTGCGATTCTGCACTGCATCGCTTTAACTGACAAATGCACGGTCGTGCAATGTTGTACCCAAACAAAATTGACGTCCTTTTTTCCCACAAATAGAGCTTTCTTTTGGTGGTATTTGATCACCTCTGCGTCACTTCTGATCACCGCTATAAACAAAAAAAGAGAGACAATTTTGAAAAAAGAACAATATTTTTTACTTTTTGCTATAATAAATATCCACAAAAATATATATATTTATCAGTTTTGGCTGATATATATTCTTCTACATATTTTTGGTAAAAAAAAAATCGCAATTGCCGTATATTGATTGGTTTGCGCAAACGTCCCTATTTTCTGGTGAGTGTGGGGAAGTGCACAAGGGGAGCACGGATTGCACCAAAAATATTGCACAGATACTCATTAAGCACTTGGCACTTTTTATGCACGTCTGTTAAGAAGACTACTGTATGAACTGCTGTTAAGAAGATTTATTAATCACAAAGGAAGAACTAATTTGAATGAATTTTACATGAACTCACCATTGGTCATTTATACTGTTTATGTATTTTAATGGAGATGCTGTAAATGTAAAATTTTGATCACTATATAATTGTAATTCACATATCACTAGAAGTCACTGGTGAATCAATGGTTTGACTTAGGGACACAGATATGATTTTATAACATTTTTTCGGTTTCATTACTTGCATATTAGAAGCACTAGCAACTCCTTGATTTTATTCATGTTTTTCCATCAATTATTTATATCGTTTTTAGAAAGTGGTTTAATCAAGGACTAGAGTTGAGCGAACACCTGGACGTTCGGGTTCTGCGTGTCTGTCCGAACTTTGGGAAAAAGTCTGGGTTCGGCACCCAAACGTTGCCCGAACGTTATCCCGGACCCAGAACCCCATTGAAGTCAATGGGGACCCGAACTTTTAGGCACAAAAATGGCTGTAACAAAGTCCTGGCAAGTGCTAGAGGACCCCAAGACCCAGGCCCTATTGCAAGCCCGTTGCAAACCCACGGCTTGGGTCTGAAAAAGGGTTTCAAGCCTGTCTGTGCGTCTTGGGCTTGCAGGTCCACAAGCGAGTTGAGATCAGGAACTAATTTGGTGAAAGATTTTTGCTATATTTATTAACTACCTTTTTGTACTTATTTTAGTTCCTCAACGATCACGAAGATTATACGTTCATTACTTTGGCTTTTTTACAATATTTTAGTATAGACACAGGGATTCAGTTTGGTAACTAAGTGGTCACTGAAGATCACTATACACTTAATGTTAATATATCACTAGTTTTAAAATGTAAA
>BLSH010345919.1:509537-529466 GCA_018402905.1 Glandirana rugosa | reverse complement strand
GTTAGGCAGAGTTTGATCTGCAATCTGCAACTCAAAGCAGCAATATTTGAAATCTCAAATTCCTCCAACAATCTGATCGTTGAGCACGATCGTAGCGATCGTTGTTTTATGCAGAGTTTGATCTGCAACTCAAAGCAGCGGTATGTGAAATCTCAAATTTCTGCTATCTGTCCTCAGAGCAACAGCACAGCAGTAGTAATCTATCTCAGGATGCAGGATCAGATGTTGTTAAAATGTCTCTAATCTCTCCCTGACGCCGTCAGCTTCCTCTCCCTACAGCTAACCCAAGAGCATGTGACTGCAGCATCAAGTGACTCCAGCTTATAAAGAGGCTGGGTCACATGATGCACTGGCCAATCACAGCCATGCCATTAGTAGGCATGGCTGTGATGGCTTCTAAGGGCAAACCAGTGAAACGCTTGTTGATTGGCTGCCCTGCAGCTTCTCAACACGTGGAGTAAAATACCAGAACCCCGGACCCGAACCCGAACGTTTTTTGAAATGTCCGTGTTCGGGTCCGGGCCCCAGACACCCGAAAGTTCAGTACGGACCCGAACGTTACAGTCCGGGTTCGTTCAACACTATCAAGGACACCAAAGTGATTACTACAGCATAATCTATTTGCACAAAGATAGCACCAGCACTTTTAAGCAGCACGTAGCACTCTTTATTTCACACTATATTATCCTTTAAAGGCACACGGCACCTTATAAGAGCAGCAACGTATACAAGTTACATTATTTCACACACGCAGGCCATGTGGGCTGTTCAAATACACATCAAACACACTCCATATGAGTAAGTGATCACACTCAAGAAAAGCAAATAACAGAAGCGCAGGGAAACAAGCCAAGCACAAAGTATACACATGTCGGACATTTTTGACACTTTTTTGGGACCAATGACATTTATACAGAGAGCAGAAATTGAAATATCCACTGATTACTGTATAAATGTCACTGGCAGGGAAGGGGTTAACACTAAGGGGGCAATCATGGAGTTAACTGTGTTTCCTGTGTGTGTTCTAACTGTATGGGGGCTGGGCTGGCAGGGATAGAGGTATAAGTACAGGGATCAGTAGATCTGTCATGTCCCCGCTCACAAAACGGGAAACCACCATGTTTACATGGGCGGTGTCCCATTCTGGCACTCTGACAGGTGATCGTGGGTCTCCGGTGGACAACGAGTGGTTAAAATACTTCCAGAATCACCCTGATCTCTACCCTATTCTCAATTGTTAACCGGATATTAAATGTCACATAAGATAAAATTATTCTAATCCTAAATACAAGTTGTAACCTTAACCCCAAACCCTTGACCCAAACCCTAAAATAGCCTATGCCTTAAGCTAATCTCTAACACTAATTACCCCTAAAATCTGTACTTACCTTATAAGACCGCTGAACTATCATCCCCAAAAAGCAACACAGTTGAGTCAAGACCTCAGAGAGACATTTTTAGAACCAAAAAAACATTGATCAGTTATATGGAAATGTGAAATTTTGAGGGGGAGCAAAATACTGATGTGTCATAGAGTGTAATAGACAAAGCGTTTAATATAAATAACCAGAGTGAGTTTGGCTCAGTTATCCTGTAAATATAAAATAATTGTATCATTTTCCTTAGGTGTCATCTTGTTCTAAAGCCACTTGACTCAAACATCCTGAAACATTGAAAATTTTTAGGAAAATCCATACCCTGACCCTAGTACCGAAGATTTACCTGATTAGGAAGATATTTGAAAAGGATGAACTTATTCCATCTCTGCTTTTCTTAATCACTTTGCAAACCCTAGTCATTCTCAAACATTAACATGCCATTAATCCAGGAAAGCATCTGCAGATAGTAATGTTTTTGGAAGCACGTCAGTGGGCTTATTGTCTTTCTATGTGTAAATCTTTATTATAAAGGACTGTAAAAAGAAAATTATATATACACTTTTTTGTAAAAATGAATTATATTTTCAAATTCCCTGAAAAGCAGTAAATGAAAATGGAGTACAAATTAGAAAGGAATAAAATGAAATATAGAAATGCTTAGGCACCTATTTATAAAAGGTCACAAAATGTATCATTGTTTCATAGAAAATATCAATTCCATATTTTGTCTCTTTATATACCTGCTAAAACAATTGCTGTCCTGCACTCTTATGCTTCCTTTTTATCTGATCTTGATTACCTGCCATTATTTGACTTATTCTGTTGTCATTTACGGCTCTTGTGCTGCCATTATGTGTTACCTTGATATTTTTGTTACCCCTTTTTCCCCTTCCCCCTTTTTCTATTTTATGTACCACCTTTTTTGTTGTGTTTTTATTTGAATCTTGAAAATATGTGAATAAAAATATATTCAACCTAAAGCAATCGCTGCAGTCATTTTTGCCATATTTGTGAAAAAATTGTAAAATTATCCACCTATTTTAAGTAGATATCAACAACTGATGTACAGTAGACTTTGCCAGCAATTTTAAGCCAAACATTTTGTAATTTATTTTTTTGCAGCTCTAACGTAGTTTAAATGGAGGCACCTAAGACTGTACATGAATAAACCAATATATTGTATAATATGTGCAGCCGCTGGATAACTAGGTAGAAGTCTATATAGCAATGGTTTGTGCTGTGCAAAGAGGAGGAGTTTGGGTACCATAAGGTCATTTTTGAAAAATCCAAATGAGGTGATATCCTCTGCTCAGTTTCATGATTATTAGGGCACCATGCATTTATTGAAATTCAGCCAATTCAGCAGGGGCCAGACACGTTTTGATCCATGTATTAGTAGGCTGGTTGTACAGAGGTTGATCTGCTGATAAACTTCTGTATAACCAGCCTGTCGAGTTTTCCTGATCGATTTGACAGCACTGATCAGTGAATTCTGAAAGTCTCCCTACTGTCAGAATGCAATAACTCAGCAGGATCATTTTTGTTTTGTTTAACCCATTGGTTGAATTACAAAAAAATGATTATTGTATGGCCAGCTTTAGATAGAGAACTGCTGCCAGGTTAGCATTGTGTGGTCATCAGCAGGAGAGGATTCAGCTTCCTGTAGTTAACATAGAACCTGGTTAACTAATCTTTTTGGGGATCAAGAATACTGGTGACTCCCAAACATTCTGGGACTTCTAAGTGACCCCTAAACAATTGTTTTTTTAATATCAACCTGCAATGCTAGTAGGGTGTGGAAGGAAGAATGTTTGTTGGAAGGAAGCATCCCTTTATCCACTATGTGGACTGCAAGGTGCATCCTCCCAGGTTTCCCAGTGAAGCAGCCATAGTGAGCTACATGTACTTCCAACAGCTGAGGTTCCTGTGTGGAAGAGAGGTCTGTTCTCAGTCCCTGAGTATCAGCTATTAAGTCTATCAGTGAATCTGTCTCTTCCTATTCTGGCCTGCTGCAAACATGCATGACATTTGCTGCTCTTTGTATGTTTTAAGCATAGTAGGTAAAAAAATATGTATTTTATCCTTAGTGATTCCAAGTGAACTCCTAGGTCAAATGTCCCCTAATTAGTACAATAAGCTGCTTTTTAACCATTTTACCTCCCTCCCTTCTGTATGTGGATCTTTCCTGTACTGTTTCCCACTGTACCAAGAAAACCTCTGTTTGTCTCTCTCAGCAGAAAGACTGGAGGCTAAGCTTTTATACTTTGCCAGACTTCAGTTAGTAGTTTTGGCTCAAAGGTGGCACGACCATTCTCAGCCAATTGTCCTTAGGCGAACAAGAACAGCAGCTGTGGCTGGACAGAGTCCACTGGGTCAGAGCAAGGAAAGGAGCTATGAGTACTGTCCCCCTGCTGTGCAACCAGAGACTGAGCTACAGGAACCTCTGCATTACTACGAATAACTACTAATACCCACAATATATTGTGATCAGGTTCAAAAAATACATTTTCAACATCAGACATACTATACATATATTGGGTAACACATGCAATGTAGATTCCTCTCCTTCCCCAGCAGAAGGAGAACCAGGCATTTTCACCCCACTTTCCTGCCCTCTCTGTCCATCCCCAAGCTGACCAAATGTCATCCCCCTACTTTTAAACAGTACCTTGGTATGTACAGAAGGTCCAGTTGGTGAATCCTGGGTGACATCAGTCGCATAGAATGAAACCAGAGTCCCCAGACCTGCGTCTCACAGGACCTCTGTGGGAATCTTGTCCAAAACCCAGACATTTCTATTCCCACTTCCCAAAGACCAATTGATGAAATCCCATGCACAGTGTACACATAAGAGGGTTCTCCTGACTCCAGTGAGCATAAGGAACTCCTCCAAGAAGATGCCCCCTTTGTCCACTAGCTCAGGGCGCAGAAGAATGACTTGGTGTCTCTGAAGCCAGTGATAGTTCAGTCACTCATTGAAACCGGTTGTAGGTTGGTATTGTTGCCCCTTGCTTTTCTATTGTTGAACAGCATTGGCTAAAGGGTGCTGGCCATCTGGCCAAGTGATATCAGCTAAGAATAATTGCTCCTAAGGTGTCCAAGCTTGCCACAAGTATAGCACCTGCAACAATCAGCTGATGGTACCTTGTTACCGGGTCCTCTAGGTGCTGTTCATCTTTCTTTATTTTTATTGTACCCTGCCAGAGCAGGCATGTTTGCAAAAATAAGAGATAGAGCAGAAAAACAAAATATTGGGAGGGAACTTATACTCATTCTCAGCCTAACCCCATTAGAGATTTCATGCAGTTTTCATGGAAATGTTAATTGGAGTTTGAGCTGCAGATGCAGCATATTCTTGTTGACCCTCCAGGGGATGTCACTGAACTCTACCCATTCAAAAGGAACTGAGGAGTGTGATGTAGGAGGACTAAAGTATTTGAATATATTTCAGCAGACACTCCTCTAATGTCACTTTTCTATTTATATCAATAATCCAGATGACCTTCTTATCAGTTTGACAACCAACATATTATTGAATAGAAAGAAATTACCATTTGATAAAGACCAAACATGCACATACATATAGAAATATATACACTGGATATATGCGACATAGAGGACATTAATCTGACCAGTTTGCTTGCTGTATATTTCTATCAAATTAATTGTGACTTATTTAGACATTTGTGTAGTATGACTGTGATTTTATCATATCAGGATTTATGAAATATGAAGGGATTTTGAGAGCCGTGTTGTATGAAAAGGGAAACTTCAGGTAAAGTAGAGCTAGAATCAAAATATGTATTCCTTTAACTGTTCTGCTAAATTATTTACGACAGGCATTAAGGCTTGTTAAGGGCTCTGCTAGAGGCATAGCAATTTATGACATTGAGGCTTAGCAGATAATCATGAGCTAAACAGGATTTTTGATCCTGTTGGTAGTTTTGTTTATTCAACTTGATCTCCTAGAGCTGGTTGTACATTAGAGTGAGGGTCCTTTCACTTGGCGTTCCATTTTTTTAGTTCAGTTCAGCCACGGGTTTTTTCAAAAAAAAAGGATTAAAAACCGATACAGATGTACATTTTTACATGCGTTTTCATATACGCTGACATCCATTTTTTACAAAAAAAAGTGACTGAACTGAACTTCAAACATTGTATATAGCTGGTTGCTAAGGAGGGGGCCGGGAAGCCCGGCCGCTGCATCCTTAACAACCAATGAGTCATCATCTGAAAAAAAAAGTCATGCCGGCAAAAAAAATCGCAAAAAAAAGGTGTGGAGTCCCCCCAGATCCATACCTGGCCCTTTGGGTCTAGTATGGATTTGGAGGGGACCCGCCCACGCCAAAATTTAAAAACAAAATGGTGTGGGGTCCCCCCCAAAATCTATATCAGACACTTATCTGAGCATGCAGTCCGGCAGGTCAGGAAAGGGAGGGGGTGAGCGCCCCTCCGAACCTTACCAGGCCCCATGACCTCAACATGGGGGGTGGGTGCTTTAGGGCAGGGGGGGCTCTGCGCCACCCACACCCCAAAGCACCTTGCCCCCATGTTGATGGGCACAAGGGCCTCTTCCTGACAACCCTGGCTGGTGGTTGTCGGGTTCTTTAACAAGGGGGCCCCAGATCCCAGGCCCCCCCTATGTGAATGGGTATCGGGTACATCGTACTACCCATTCACCAAAAAGGCAGTGAAATGTAAAAAAAAATAGCCGGTTTTTGACAATTCCTTCATTAATAGCTCTAGGACTGTCTTCTTCAGGTGGCGTCCTTTCCGCTGGCGTCTCTCCCCGAGCCGTCTTCTCCCAGTGCCATCTGTTCCTGCCACTGTCTTTCCCGATGCCTTCTCTTCCAGCCGACTTCTCTCCCGATGCTTTCTCTTCCTGCCGCCATCTCTTCCGATGCCTTCTCTTCCCGCCACCGTCTCTCCTGATGCCTTCTCTCCCGCCGCCATCTTATTCCTCGCCGCCGGTTACCCGCTAAAAATATCTTGCTCCATTGTGTTGTTGTCCGCTGTCTAGCATCTGTTATAATGCCATGGGGCATGGTTATCTAATTTCGTCACCCGGAGAGCCTTAGCAACCAGCTATATACAGTGGGTTTACTGAGGGTGAAAAAAAGGGTTTAAAAATGGATGTCAGCGGATGTAAGTGGATCGTCCGCTAACATCTGTTTTTCGTCTGGGTATTTTTATAGGTTTTTTTTTCCGTCTTAAAAATCAGAGCTTAGCGGAGACGGATGTCAGCGGATGATCATCCACTGACATCCGCTAGTCCATAGAGATACATGCATGTCAGTTTTTTATCCGTCAACGAATGGAGGAAAAACGCACATACGGAACGCCCGTGTGAAAGGACCCTGAGGGTGTTATATGAAATGTGTCAGCTCTCTTTATGGTTCTATAAGATTTAAACCTAATGGTTTGTCACAGACTTGCAAAAGATAGACAGATTTTCCTTGTACAACAATTTGACCTCATTATTGTCACACATTGAGCATATTCAATTCTAATGATTAAAATTCCTTATGGTGTACTTTTGTTTGGATTTTGTTATAGCATTTGTTACATCATTGTTCATATGCCAGTTTTTAAGTTGATTTGTGCACTAAAATTGGCTAAAAAGTTAAGGTCTTAAAAATACATATTTTATAAATTAAAACTGCTCCCTATAAGCCTAAAATTGACTGTAGTGGATATCAATATTCAGCCAGTGAAGATATTGAGAATGGTGTTGACTTGGTTGTGAAAACAGAGTGTGGATTTCTACTGTGGTGGCATCGCAAATCTTGTTTATCATTGGCAAATTGTATACAGTTATCCAGTGACTATATTGAAAAAAAATATATGTAATTAAAGAGCATGTTCTTAGAATTATCTTTTTATTTAAAGAAGATGTGTTCTCTTCCCCAATGGTCAAAGTACATGGAGTACTTTTTCCCTTCCTCACTCCAAGGCCATCCAACAATGTAGCTGGCAAGGAGATGGCCTTTTTGACAGACACCACTTTTCTCCAACTCCAAGCTCTTGCCCTCTAGCCTGGGACATTTTATCTGACAAGCTCCTATCTCCCTGTATTCTTTGTGGGAAGCTTGTCTCGTGCAAGTGCTTAAAAATGAAAAACACTGCTGTCTGTTAAAGGGGCTGTTTCATTGCTAGCTGCATTGTTAAATGGCCATGGTGAGAGGAGGGCTTTCAAAAGGAAATTTTGACAGGCAGTGCAACCTGTCAAACTCAGTGTGTCAAATTCAATTTGCCAAGACCCAATAACAAAGCATTGGGACTGTGGCGTGTGTATTATCCCCTCTGCCAGCCTTGTTCTCCTGTAGGTGGGTGGTCAGAGGGTCGTAAAAAATGCAGATCAACTGCTTGTTTTTACCACTCCTCTGGCTGCCTGTGCAATAGGGTTCTTAAACTCTTACAATGACAAAGTTACCAACTTTGCCACAGTTTTTTTTAAAGCTATGTGTAAAAAAGGTAATTTGAAACTTGATTGCAGTAAAAGTGCTGAAATGTTTGGGGTCGTGGGACGGGAATTTTATTACAAAATCTCTCCAGGATGCAAAAATCGGAATTTACACTTTTACTTTGCTGGTTATATTTTGTCATTCATACATGAGAAAACAATATATCGCCTTTGTTTCCCCCATTTTTTACAAAGATTTGGCCTTCGTTAGGGAAACCATACAAGATTTTATCTTCCAGAAGCAAATTCCATTTTCAAGCTATCCATTTTAATAAGTAGTTTAAAATAAAGCACCACAATTTAGTCCTCAGTATACCCTTACAAATGGAAGCTGTATATGCATATGTAACACTCAGCACTCAGACAGTAACATTAATTAATATTAATTAAAACTGTAGAAGATGTCACAAATAGAGAGAGCTCTTTTGATAAACCATTCTCTCTTCTGTCAAACAAAAATGCTCGGAAAAGTGAAAATA
Source organism: Glandirana rugosa (assembly GCA_018402905.1). Taxonomy (NCBI): domain Eukaryota; kingdom Metazoa; phylum Chordata; class Amphibia; order Anura; family Ranidae; genus Glandirana; species Glandirana rugosa. The sequence goes on along the minus strand of BLSH010345919.1, from coordinate 521,145 downwards.
AAAGGGATGTTTTTATTAAATGCCATTACTTTTGCAGCAAGAATCAATCTTTTTCCTTAATATGATTTAATAACTATGAATAGCAGAAAGACTTACTGGCAGGAAATTGAAAATGCATGTTTAACTGTTCACTTCAAAGGAAAGCCTACATTTATCCAAAATTAAATCTCCTCTATTTTCTCTCTGCTCGGCCTCTTCTCCTATCTCAGTCTGTTCAATACAACATAGCAAACACACTTAGAATAAATTATTCATACTGTTCTGCTTTTTACAAACATCAGAGGCTTTACTGCCTCTGTCACCAAACAGGATTTGAAGCCTTATGAAATCAGCAACAAATGGATTAAAGTAAGGGGTACTTTGTTTTATAACTACTGTAGTAATAACATACTAATTGGGCAGAATGTTAAGTATAGAGTCTGTTCTAGATATGAATGTGAATAATAGCTTAGCAGGGGTTTCAAATGTTCATTATATACAGCTCTTCCTCTGGTTATGTAACAACTCAACAACAAATTGACTTACAGATTGCTGTCATCTAGTATTAATAACCCTTAAGGAATCAATAGTACTGGATGACAGTATGCACACTTATACTGGTCTTACTTTTCAACAAATGCATGTGTTCTCAAATAATCCGCTGATCTTTAAAGTTAAAGTTATGCAACTGGTGTCTTAATTAATTATAAGCTGTAGAGTCAACTGACTTATGTAATGTATTAGGGGGAAGTCTAAAGTAAGTTAAGGACTGTCTGTGCAGCAGAGTTGTCCTATTTATTAGTGATCCTCCACACTGCACTATCAATAAACAAAATTACTCCAGCCAATAATATATTAAGTTGTATAAGATAGTGTGTGTGTGTGTGCGCGCGTGTGTGCGTGTAAATATTGTGGGAAATGATCTCTCCCTACCTGTCTGGTAAAACCAATGTCACCAGGATAGAAAGGTAGAAAGGTAGGTGAAATCTCTAATAGATATTAGAGATAAATTCTACCAGGGATTTTAATCCTTCCCCACTCTATCCAAAACGAAAAACAAAACATAAGACACATAAGACATACACTTTAATATGACTTAAAGGGGTTGTAAAGACAGAAGTTTTTTTTTATCTTAATGCATTCTATGCATTAAGATAAAAAGCCTTCTGTGTGCAGCAGCCCCCCTCAGCCGCCTTAACACTTGGCTCCTGCTGCTGTCAATCAAAGTCAGCTAGCCAATCAGATGAGAGAGGGGACGAGGCCGGGTCAAGGCTCCTTGTCTGAATGGATACATGGAGCTGTGACTCAACTGGGGTTCCCCCATAGCAAGCTGCTTGCTGTGTTGGCACTAAAAAGGAGGCAAGAGCCAGGATCACAGAAGAGGGACCCAAGAAGAGGAGGATCTGGGCTGCTCTGTGCAAATCCACTACAACAGAGTAGGTAAGTATAACATGGCTCTAAGCCATTGGAGTAGATCAGCAGACCTTTTTTGGTTATGCCCCTTCAGACTGCAGTACCCATGGGCCGAATGTCGGCCAGTTGCTATTTAAACCGGCCTATGTCCCCTGACATTCAGCCCTTATGTACTAGGCATTAGAATGGCCATCCACACTACACAATTAAAGAAAACTGAATTCAGCCGACATACTCCAAATAAAAGTCCTTTAACCTTGGAAATGTGTGCAATTATTTCCCTTTCCTGACTGCTCATCCAGGGTGGCACTGTACTCCCTTTTGTCACATATGTTGCACTTTGAGAATAAATCTAATGACCCTTCTGTTGTACAGTCCACCTATATTAGCTTAATTTCAATGGCGTTGGATCTAAACAACAATTTGAAGAATGGCATCAGTGGTAACAGAAATGTTAATATTCATAAGCTCAAATTAATTTCACTTCACCACACTGCTCTTTTAGAAAAACATTAATCCATGGGCGTCTGTCAAATAAGTCATTATAAATAAACATTAAACCAACATGAAGTCCAATTTTATTAGATTCAACACAACCCAGCATCACAAAATGACTATTTAAAATGTTTAATGCTATAGCTAACTGGAGAAATGCAACATACACTAGTATATCACTCATGAAAAGAAAGGTGCCTAAGGGAAATTAAGCTGTTAACCTTTAAAATTGAAAAATGTATCAACATTATTTCTTATTAATTAAGTGTTTTGGAATTGTTACTGACTTTTAAAGTTTAGAAGTTCTGCTTCTCTAGATTGAGCATTGATTACGTTGAAAATCAATATGGGCCATGTATAGAAAAGAAAAATATTCACTATTGTGCCTTATACCTGAAGATAATGAAGAATGATAATAAGGAATAATTGTCTCCAAGAGAAATAAAGGGTTGAATGTCTCCAGTGAGGAAACAGAGAGCAAAAAAACACTTGACAGGGAGTCTACCAAATTAGGGAAAATCCTTAACCACTTCAATACAGGACATTTATAACCCCTTCCTGCCCAGACCAATTTTCAGCTTTCAGCGCTCTCACACTTTGAATCTCAATTACTCTCTCATGCTACGCTGTACCCAAACAAAATTTGTATAATTTTTTTTTTGCACAAATAGAGCTTTCTTTTGCTGGCATTTAATCACTGCTGGGTTTTTTTATTTTTTGCAATATAATCAAAAAAAGAGCGAAAAATTTGAAAAAAATAAACACTTTTTTATAGTTTCTATTGTACAATTTTGCAAAAATGTACCTTTTCTTCATAAATTTGGGCCAAAATTTATACTGCTACATATCTTTGGTAAAAATAACCCAAATTAGTGTACATTATTTAGTCTCTGTGAAAGTTATAGGGGTTGATTTACTAAAGCTTGAAAGTGCAAAATTTGGTGCAGATCCACACAGAGACCAATCAGCTTCAAGGTTTTATTGTCAAAGCTTGATTGAACAAGCTGAGGTTAGAAGCTGATAGGCTAGCATGCAAAGCTGCACTAGTTTTTGCACTCTCCAGCTTTAGTAAATCAACCCCATAGAGTCTACAAGCTATGGTGCAAATCGTTGAAAATTGATCACACCTGATGTACTGACGGCCTATCTAATTTTGTGAGACACTAACAAGCCAGTAAAGTACAAATACCCCCCAAATAACATTTCAAGGTATTTAGTAAGAGGCATGGTGATTTTTTTGAAGTTGTAATTTTTTCCCCACAATTCTTTGCAAAATTAATATATATTTTTTTTTTACACAGATTTGTCATAATAACAAGATATTTCTCACACACAGCATATGCATACTTGCAATGACACCCAAGAATACATTTTGTTACTCCTCCTGAGTATGGCGATGCCACATGTGTGAGATTTTTACACAGCATGGCCACATACAGAGGCCAAATATTGAAGTAGCACCTTTAGGCATTCTACGAGCATAAATTACACATCTCATTTCTCAACCACCTATTACAAGTTTGAAGGTCCTGGAGCACCAGGACAATGGAAAGGCCCACAAAATTACCCATTTTGGAAAGCTAACACACCAACGTATAATCTATGAGGCATAATGAGTCTTTTGAACATATCATTTTTTTCACAAGTTTTTGGAAAATGTGGGGAAAAAATGAAAATGCGTTGTTTTTACACAAAGTTGTCCATTTATAAGATATTTCCAACACATAGCATGTACATAGCAAAAATCACACCCCAAAATACATTCTGCTACTTCTCCTGAGTATGGTGATACCACATGTGTGAGATTTTTACACAGCCTGGTCACATACAGAGGCCCAACATTGATCTCCAGGTGTTCTAGCGACATAAATCACATAAATTCCTGCCAACCTATCACATTGTTGAAGACCCTTCATATTTCTAACACATAGCATGTACTGTACATACCAATTACAAACCAAATTACATTCTGCTGAGCAAAGGGTAAAGAAAAGATTAGCTGTGGTTTTAGTAGTGCAGTGTTCAACAGAGGAGAGCATCGGTCCAGGCAGCAGCCAGTAACGTGGACAGGGACAGCAAAACAGGCAGCTGGCAGGAATACTGTCCATAGTCAGTACAGGTAGAGATATTGGCTGCACAGTCAAAGCATTGGTCCAGGTAGCAGGCAGGGATGTGGTCTGCAGCAGTGAAAGAATCGTCCATGCAGCAGGCAGGAATACTGTCCATAGTACAGGCAGCAGGCAGAGATATGGTCAGTACAGCCAAAGTATTGGTCCAGGCAACAGGCACATGGTCCATAAAACGTCCTGGGTCAGTGCAGGCAGAGATATTGTTAGTACAGCCAAAGTATTTGTCCAGGCAGCAGACAGGACCATCAAGCTTAGGCCCTCGGTCAGGAAAGAATGGGGACAGGGGTAGAGGCTTCTCCCACCCAAATCGCTTAGAAGCCTCCGCACACCAGACCCTGTACTGGGAATAACAAAATAAAGAGAAAACCAATAACTGGTTTTCTCAAATCAGAACATCATTCTGGATCCCCTCACATATGTGAGACCCCTGTGTAGCAGGATGAAAGATCAGTCCAAGAGGCAGGCAAAAACATGGTCAACAGGCCGGGGTCAGTGCAGGTAAAAGGCAGAAATAGACTGTAGGCAGAGGCATAGTCGATACAGTCCAGGGTCAGTTCACGTGAACGGAAGAAATATGGCAGATAAACAATCAGACGGCAGGCAGAGGCATAGTCAATAAACAGGCCAGGGTCAGTTCATATGAAAGGCAGTGGTATGGTTGGTTGAGGCTCCAGGGAAATAATCAGCACAGGAATTGAAATGGGGAAATGGCAGTCTATTTGAAATATGGGCTAATAACTTACAAGAGTATGAAAGCATTTGAAGCATTCTCCGATGCAAAGGCCAGGTTGGGAGGGACATTGGGGGCAATAGACACTGGTGTCTTTCCTAACTCCTCTTTTGCTGCACACCCGACATTTTTTTTGGCATCTTCTTCCGGTTGCTGATGGGGGAGTATGGTCAGGAAAATGACGCTCATGAAGTCTGATAACACAATCGGAGCGAATGCTTTCTGGGGGGGGGGGGATGCTTGTTGATATATCAGGGCAGTAATGATGTCTTCAATGAAGTTTAGGAAGGGGTTGGGTCTTTCTGTTGATTTCCGGTAGGTGATGTATGCATTGTACATGGCCATATGAAAAAAGTAAATCACACCTTTTTTGTACCAGAAGAGGGATTTTCGAGTTGGTAGATAGGGCTGCAACATCTGGTCATTTAAATCCACCTCACCCATGAATTTATTGTACTCATGGATACAGTGAGGCTTTTCAATGGGACCGCGTCTTCTGAGAAGTTCCCCTGAGGTGGCATTGTGGATTGTGGACATGATGTACACGTCTTTCTTATCCCTCCACTTCACAGACAACACTTCCTCGATCTTGAGGCTTGCTGATTCCCATTTTTGTAGATTTGTATTGACTAGACTCTGTGGGAAGCCCTTTTCGTTTTTTCTTGCTGTACCGCAGGCCAAAGTATTCTTCCGATATAGGTGGTGGAAAAGGGGCGTATAATAACTGTCTATGTAAATATGATAACCTTTTTTGAGCAGTGGGTATGCCAATTTCCAGACAATTTTCCCGCTTATTCCCATGTACGTTGGACAGTCAGGGGGCTGGAGATGGGAGTCTTTGCCTTCGTGTACACGAAAGGCGTGCATGTATCCAGTGGAACTTTCACAAAGCTTGTTGAGTTTTAATCCATACCTGGCCCTCTTACTGGGGATATACTGCTTCATTCCCAGACAGCCTGTGAAATGGACCAGGGATTCGTCCACGGACATATTCTACTCAGGTATATAGAGTTCAGAAAACCTTTCAGAAAAAAAATCAATTAGGGGGTGAATTTTAAACAATCTATCAAAGTCGGGATGATTTCGGGGGGCACTGCGAGTTATCACTGAAATGCAGGAACCTCATTATCATGAGAAAAAGGGCTGCTCCAGGTATATGGCCAGGTGATCCTGTATGCTGATTGAGTGAGGTGCACGCCCTGTCATTGCCACAGAAAATCTGTATAACAGAAATGAGGAATGGCGGCACTCTCAACTCAATGCGATTGACTTTATTGAAGGAAGATATAAAAGCAAATACAACCGGCAAGGCACCGACCTTATGATTGTCCAATTGACCTCTTACCTGGGACCAAAGTCCCTTTTGGTCGGATTTTTCCCCTGTCCTAAGTAGGTTGGTAGCCCTCAAGGCATACCTGGACGAGAACAAACTTGGCTAAGGGGTTCATTAGACCCTCCATCTCGCCTGCTGGGGCGGGAATCTTCTTCGTTGAAAAGAAGGACCGCTCTCTCAGACCCTGTATAGATTACAGGGACCTTAATCGGATCACCGTCAAAAACCGGTGTCCCCTGCTTTTGGTCCCCGAACTTTTCCAGAGACTCGGATCAGCAACAGTCTTCACTAAGTTGGACCTCCGTGGGGTATACAATTTGAAAAACGGCATTCCGCACCTGGTTCGGACACTTTGAATATCTTGAAATGCCGTTTGGACTGTGCAACGCCCCACCTATGTTCCAGCACTTAGTGAATGACATATTTTGGGACTTTTTGGATCAATTTGTGGTCATCTACTCAGATGACATTTTAATCTTCTCCCCATCTCTAGAAGAACACCGCCAGCATGTGAAAAGCATACTTGCCCGCCTCCGGCAACACGGCCTGTACGCTAAAGCGGAAAAGTGCGCCTTCGAATGTGCCAACATCTCTTTTTTGGGCTTCCATATCACCACTTCAGGGATCTCCATGGATCCACAGAAAGTTTTGGCTATTCTGGACTGGCTGGCTCCAGTCGACAAAAAGGGAGTCCAGTCTTCGTCGGTTTCACTAATTTTTACCAGAAATTTATTAGGGGCTTCTCAGCAGTTATCTCACCCATAGCCCAAGCAGGATGTATGCTTCTGCTGGACTCCTGAAGCCCAAGAAGCTTTTCCAGGCTCAAAAAGTTGTTTACCTCAGCTCACATCCTGAAGCACCCGGATCCTGCTCTGCCCTACGTCCTTGAAGTGGATGTTTTGGAGACAGGAGTAGGAGCAGTTCTCTCGCAGAGACAAGGTTCAAAGGCCTCGCTCCATCCCATCGCCTTCTTTTCCAGGAAACTTTCACCACCAGAAAGAAATTATGATGTGGGTGACAGGGAACTGCTGGCAATCAAATCTGCTCTGGAGGAATGGCGGTACCTCCTGAAAGGAGCTTCACATCCTATCCTAGTGTTCATGGATCACAATAACCTTGAGTACCTACGCACTGCAAAAAGACTGAAACCCCGTCAGGCACGATGGGCACTCTTTTTCTCAAGATTCCCGCTGCATATTACCTACCAGCCGGGGGGGCAAGAATGTAAAGCCTGATGCTCTATCCCGCATGTTTCATGTTCCTGAAGATCATTCCCCACCCGACACCATTTTGCCGGCCCACAGCCTCCTATTGACACAGGAAGTCTTCCTTACCCAGTTCAGGCGATCCCTTGCCGTCCTTACCATGTCACCAAACTCTGGACTTACGTCAAGAGACGGGTTGTGGTGGTACAATGACCGGCTCTACATTCCACAGGAGCTACGCCCAACCATCCTCAACCACTGCCATGATCTCAAATTGGCTGGGCACTTTGGTGGGCGCAAGATGGCAGAACTACTCTCCCGGTCATTTTGGTGGCCTCACTTAGCAGAGGATTGTAGGAACTATGTGGTGGCCTGCCCTGTTTGTGCCATCAATAAGACAGAGAAGTCTAAGGCATGGGGGTTACTTAACCCGTCACCCACTCCTAAACGGCCATCGTCCCAGATTTAAATGGACTTTATAGTAGAGCTACCACCCTCAGCTGGATTCAACACTATTTTTGTAGTAGTGGACCGCCTTACAAAAATGGCCCACTTCATACCTATGAAGGGCACCCCCACAGCTGCCGAAACCGCAGAAGCCTTCATCAAAGAGGTGGTGCGATTGCACGGCATCCCTACTAACATTGTGTCGGATAGGGGGGTGTAGTTTACGTCCCATTTCTGGAAGGCCCTATGCTCTTCCCTGGGTATTGACTTAACTTTCTCTTCAGCTTACCACCCGCAGTCCAACGGGCAGACGGAGAGAACCAACCAGACCCTCGTGCTGTATTTCCGCTGCTACTCCTCATATGCTCAGGGTGACTGGATCTCTTTACTGCCAACGGCCAAGTTTCCTTATAATAACTCAATTCACTCAGCGATCAAGCAATCCCCATTTTGGGCAAACCTTGGGTACCACCCTACCTTTATGCCTGACCTGCCAACAGAAAGTACTGTACCCACGGCCCTGGAAGCCACGCAATTCTTAAAAAGGAATAATAAACTCCTTCAGGAGACTATTACTCAGACTCAGGCGACCAATAAAAGAAATTTCAACAAGGGAAGACGGGGAGAACTAATACAACCAGGCCAACGGGCTTGGTTGTCCACAAAAAATTTGAGGCTCTCCTGCCCGTCTAAGAAGATGAGGCCAAGATTCATGGGACCCTTCCTAGTCAAAGGAAAGATCAACCAAGTGGCCTATGAGCTTGAGCTACCTCCGTCACTCCGTATCCATCCGGTCTTTCATGTGAGCTTACTCAAACCGGTAGTCAAGGATCTTTTCCCTGGGCGCAACATAGCCCCACCAGAACCAGTCTTGGTGAACGGAGAAGAGGAATTCGAAGTCGAGGCCCTCCTCGACAGTAGGATAAGAGGAGGAGACATTCAGTTCCTAGTGAAGTGGAAAGGCTTTGGACCAGAGGAGAGCTCCTGGGAACCTGAGGAGAACTTACACGCAGAGGAATGGTCAGAGCCTTCTGGAGTAGATACCCGACCAAGAGAGCCCATTTGGGCATCCAGAAGCTGCCCCTTGGGGGGGGGCAATGTTAGGAAAAGGGACATTCCTGGCCGTTTCTGGCCTCCCGTGCGTGTTTGCCAATAGCGGCCATTTAAGCAGGAAAGCACCAAGAGGCAAGTGCTGTCTGTTCTACAGCGTTATCGTGACTAGTGACCCCGTGTCTGCTCTTAAGTGACTTCCTGCATCTGTGACCCCGGCTATCTTTGGACTTTGTTTGCTTTCTGCCTGCCCTGACCCCCGGCCTGACTACGACTTCTCTCCGGCCTGATCCTGTGTACTTCTGCTGCCGACCCTGCCTGCACCGTGACCATCCGCCTGCCTCATCCTTCTGTACCGCATTGCCAGCACATTGCCGACCTAGACTGTATCACTACGCTTCTGCCAAGCACGAGCTTCAGCGGACCTTCACCCACCACCAGTGACCAAGTCCAGCCCTTGTGCCTCCCTGTGCTCCCGAGCTCCCTGTCTACAATACCAGGAGTTCGTGAACCAGGGCCGTAAGAGAGGTTGTCTCCTGCATAAGTCAGACTCGACCACCAGGTACGTGACACTCTGGATGGGTCACAGCACAGTGAAGTAGGCACGGACAGACAACAGGATCTTTGTGAAAACAAAACGGTGGTTTATTTCCAAGTCTGTGGTTACAAGTGCAGGTATCAAAAACAGCAAAAATAAAATAAAACATAAAATAAACCCTTGTCACATTGGGGTCTAACTGCAAAACACAGGAACCTATCTACCTGATCTGGAACAGCCTACTGCTGCCCAAAAACCTGTCTGACACACAGAAAAACAGAGTCTTTTAGTCACACAGACTTAATCGCACCACTCAGAAGTATTGCTGCTCCCCAGCCCTACGCAGGAATCTGTTTCCAGGGTGGAACACCTTGTTGAAGCAACCTGGGAGTTTTATAGAGCCCTAAGTGCTTGTTACTCCTCATTGGGCCCAAACAGGCTCACTACACAGCAGAAACCCAAAAGCAATCAGTGTACAGCATAAACCTGGGACAAATATATCTCCCATCCTGAACAAAATCCATAGATTTTCCTGGCATTCTGTCACAATATATATATATATATATATATATATATATATATATATATATATATATACAGTCTCACAAAAGTGAGTACACCCCTCACATTTTAGTAAATATTTTATTATATCTTTTCATGTGACAACACTGAAGAAATTACACTTTGCTACAATGTAAATTAGTGAATGTACAGCTTGTATGACAGTGTAAATTTGCTGTCCCCTCAAAATATCTCAACACACAGCCATTAATAACCCCTTGATAAAGTGTACACATAGTGCATGACGAAACATGTCAGGGAGGAGCTTGTGACGTCAGCGCGCTAAACCAGAAAGTGTACGATCGCCTATGAGGGAAGCAGGGCTGAAGACTTGCAGACAATTTTCTGACCCCGGCAGACCTGTGTATGAAGTTCATCACCTGCATGCACCAGGGCTAGTGCATTCATAAATGTGAGTGAAAGAGTTGCTTTATTTTAATAAAAGTGCAGTTTTACAGTACTATACTATTTTAGTTCCTTTCTTACCCCTTATGTTACCACTACATATGAGGAACTTTGTTTGAATGAGCAGGAGTCCGTTGATGGGAGTCTAGAGACCAATGGAAATACACCCCTAGGGGGAAGGTGTTACTAGGCCTAATTGGGGGCCACTCTGTGAGATGTAAGGGCATAGTGTGACTGGTGGAGGGCACACTGGGTGCTATCACAATTTGATCTGCATTTTAATTACTCACAGCTGGAGACATTGTGGATTGCACGTTTACATAGAAGAATGCGCATTTGTTTTATGGACTGATTTATGTTTTATTTTCCCTGGACATTCACAGTAGTGGATTGCCAGCACTGTTAGTGTGATATATTTTAGACTCCGCTAGGGGTCACCATTGTCACTATTCATTATTCATAATTGTATGCAAATAAGTTTGAGGAGGGAGCGCTTCACATATTTAAATACATTCTGATTCATACACATTATAGTTGGTGCTGAGCAGCAACTGCTATTTAGATTTATTATTTTCACTTATTTATTACACATAGTAGCGCAGAAGAATTTTTTCCTTTTTTACATTTATTAGTTACTTGAAGCAATTATTCATCATTCTTTTTTAAAAAATATTATGCCTATAATCATATATCACTAACCATTATTAGATGGATTATCAGCAATCCTTGCTCCTTTGTATCTAAGATTCCAGCCAGCAGAGCAAGCTCCCAGGTCCACACGAACACATTTTCAGGACTACATGTTCCATTATGCTTTGCACTAATGTGCATGTCCTCCTCCTCACTTTAATAGCAGTTAATGCAAGGCCAAGCAGATTCCATGTCTGCCTACTAGAGTTGAGCGAACCTCTGGAAGTTCGGGTTCTGCTGGTCCGTCCGAACTTCGGGACAAAGTCCGGGTCCGGGTCCGGACGGAACCCGAACGATCGCACGGAAACAGGGCTTCAAGCCTGCCTGGTCGTCTTGGGCTTGAAGGTCTCCAAGCGAGTTGAGATCATCCGTCTGTACCTTAGACGAACCGGAACGTAATTGACGATAATTTCACTCCTCCTCCTGTACGTGTAATCACGTTTCGTATTACCTTGTACATCAGGACTTTTACACAAGCACACCTGGACCCTCGAACGAGACGACCGACCTTAGAATCTATGTTTCCTCGTTCCTAACGACTATTAGGTAGATTATTACCAATCACTATATACTAATATCCGTATTATAAAAAATTTTTTCTTACTACTTATTAACGAAGTTCATTGATTATTT
>BLSH010345919.1:480553-499221 GCA_018402905.1 Glandirana rugosa | reverse complement strand
AAGGGGCAGTTCTTCCTCCTCCTCCCACTCTTTCCCTGACACCGCTATACCTCCTGCGCTTTCTAACCCCACCGACTGTCTCTTTTGTACTCCTTTATTTGTTGTTTCTTTTTGTTTACTTTTTGTGCCTTGTTGTCTTTCTGGGGTGTCCTGTTTGTTTTCCTGTACCATATACTTCCTGATGGTGCCTGGGCTTGCACTGGTCCTGGGGGGGTTTACCCCTGCTCCTCTAGCTGGTTTCCCTCTCATTGTTCCTCTTCCCTTTTCCGTTTCTGCCACCCCAAGAGGGGGGTTATCTACCGCGGTGGCGCTAGTGGGTCTGTTCCTGTTGGAGGTTGGGGGTTGGTGTGGGGTCTGGGGGGGGTGGAGGGAGTAATCGCTGATTCCGTCAGCTGCTTTCGGGGTGTCTTCTTATCTTCTCTATCGTTCATTCATGAGCAGTATGGCCTAGGTGTGCCCTATGGTCTCCACACCCCCTCTTCCCGACTTACCCCTACTTACCCCTACAGCCTCCCCTCAGTCCTCCCCTGTGTCTTTATGCCATGTATGCCGTGTTATCACCACAATGCGGGGCTTTGTGAGTCTTACATACAGTTTGTTTCTTCTCGTCTGCCGGTATCTCTTAACTCCCACTGGGGGGGTGACTTATGTACGTATTCCCTACCACGACCTCCTGAGAGCCTAGTGGCCTCCGCTACTCGTTGTATGTCCAATATGTATGTTGTATGTCCAATATCGCGGACCTTTCCCAGTACCAATGGGTCCTAGGCAAGTCACCGGAGCCTAAGGGTACCTCAGGGGAACCGGGGTCTAGTCGCTGATATTTGTTTTATACTGCTGTGTCCAGTGCCATATAGGACCCCTCAGAACCGTATCAGCCAGTAACCCAGGAGTTTTCACAGTCCCTCAGCCCAAACCATATAGACAGATCAATACAGTGTTATAGGAAAGGTACTTATCCTTCCAGCTTGTGCCGCTCGTGTTGTCTCTTGGGCGTCCTGTCCCAGCATGGGTTCCGGGATCCGGTGTCTGGCTGTAGGGTACAAGGGCAGTATGTAGGGTCTAAGAGAAGAGATCCTGGCTCAGTTGAGGGTATCGTGCGGAGCGAAGCTTGCGGGCGCTCTGCCTAGCTGCCCCCATTCATGGTCGGGCTTGCTTGCGGCTCTCCATCCGCCTCGCGGCTTCTCCTCCGGCTTCCCCAGCTTCCTCGCTTCGCGCCGCTTCGCCTCCGCACCGCTACACACTCGGGGGCTCTTGGCGCGTCAGCCGGCGGCGGCTCGTGTTACGTCCGAGCTCCTCCCCCTACCATGCTCAGCGCCTGCATGCCACAATTGTTTTCCTAACATTGCCCCCCCAAGAGGCAGCCTCTGGATGCCTCGCCGGGTACCACCCTCCCAGCGGTTTCTCTTGATGGCTTGAATCAACTCAGCAGCATGGATGTTCGCTTCAGGTTCCTAGGAACTCTCCTTTGGGCCATACCCCTTCCATTTCACCAGGTACTGGATTGTGTTGCCCTTCTTCCGGGAATCCAGAATGTCTTCGACCTCAAACTCCTCCTCTTCATTTACTAAAATTGGTTCTGGTGGACCCTCCTTCCATCCCAGGAAGGGGTCTGGGGGGACTGGCTTGAGTAAAGATACGTGGAAGACTGGGTGCACACGTAAGGATGAAGGTAGGGCTAGTTCGTATGTCACCCTATTAACTCTTCTCTTCACCGGGAAGGGACTGACAAATCTGGGGCCCAGCTTCCTTGATGGACAAGCCAGTTTCAAGTTCCTGGTGGCCAACCAGACCAAGTCACCCGGTCCTAATTCCAGCTCACCCCGCCTTTTCTTGTCAAAGGCTTCCTTACTGAGTTCCATAGTTCTGGAGAGTGTGTCCTGCAGGAGCTGGGTATTCTCCTTAAAGAAATCTAGGGTTTCCTGTACCGCTGGTACTGTGCTTTCCGGAGCCTAGCCAGGTAGAAAGGTTGGGTGGAAGCCGTAATTTGCCCAGAATGGGGACTGCTTAGTGTCTGAGTGGATGGTGTTGTTAAAGGCGAGTTCAGCCAGCGGCAGTAATGAGGCCCAGTCATCCTGAGAGAACAAGGAGATATAACGCAGATATTGCTCCACGGTCTGGTTTGTTCTCTCAGTTTGGCCATTAGTCTCAGGGTGATAGGCCGAGGACATGGACAGTTCAATCTCTAAAGCCAAACAGAGAGCCCACCAGAATCTGGAGGTGAACTGGACCCCGCAGTCCGACACTATGCTGAGTGGTACTCTATGGAGTCAGACAATTTCCCAGACAAAGAATTTGCTGTTTCTGCGGCCGTGGGTGTGCCCTCCATGGGCAGAAAATGGGCCATCTTGGTCATGCGGTCCACAAAGATGGTGGTATAGCCTTTAGATGGGGGTAGTTCCACAATATAGTTCATAGCTGTCCATGGGCGTTCAGGTACAGGGAGTGGATTCAGGAGACCCCAAGCTTTGGCTTTCTCCATCTTGTTTTGTGCACAAGTAGTGCACGTGTTGATATATTTCCTGCAGTCTTCTTCTGCCAGTGGCAACCAAAAGGAGCGTGAGAGCAGTTTAGCTGTTTTAAGGGCTCCAAAGTGCCCTGCCAATTTATGATTGTGGTACAGTCCCAAGACAGGGGGGCGTTGTTCCACCAGAACAAAGATTTGCTGACCGTACCACCATAGCCCATCTTTAGCCAACAACCTGGGATCTAAGGGGCCGGTTGAGCCAGCAAGGGACCGTCTGATTTGTGACAGCAGATCCTCCAGAGAGAGTAGGAAATTCTGAGGCGGGAGAATTGTATCCGGAGGTGCACGGTTGCCAGGATCGTTGAACATTTGGGAGAGGGCATCCGGCTTTACATTTTTTGACCCTGGCCTGTAAGTCAAGTGAAACAGGAACCTTGAAAAGAAAAGTGCCCAATGAGCCTGAAGTGGTTTTAGTCTTTTGGCGGGTCTCAGATATTCCATTTTCTTGTGATCTGTATATATCAAGATAGGGTTTGTGGCCTCTTCGAGCAAGTATCGCCACTCTTCCAGTGCCAATTTAATTGTTATGAGTTCTCTATCCCCCGCGTCGTAGTTCTTCTCTGGGGATGATCATTTTGGAAGAAGAACACGACGGGATGGCGCAGAGCCTTGCAGCCCTATCTCTGGGAGAGAACTGGCCCTACGGCGGTCTCCGAAGCATCCACCTCCAGAATGTAAGGCAAGGCCGGGTCAGGGGAGGAGCAGAAAATCAGGATATCCCAGAACACATCATTCACAAAGTGCTGGAATGTTGCGGGGGCATTGCACAGACCGAAGGGCATGACCAAGTACTCGTAGTGCATGCCTTGGATAGACCCAGGTAGCAGAGCACGACGTCGTTCCATGCCGTATCTGCGCTCCATCGCCTAAACTTCGCTACATAGTCCTCCGCGGAGCCTTGTTGGAGGGTGTGTAATGCAGCCTCCGCAGTGGCCGTCTGGTGGGGGTCCTCATACAGCCGGGCTATGGCTTGAAAGAACAGAGCCAAGGTAGAGACTTCTGGGGCTCTCTGTTCCCATAATTGGTGGGCCTATGCTTGGGCTCTTCCTGTAGCAGGGAGATGACCAGTCCCACTTTTGTAGCTTTCAATGAGAAGGTGCGGGGTTGGAGGCCAAAATGGAGTTCGTAGGAGTTACACAAGGCCCGGAACTTGCGACAGTCCCCAGCAAACTTGTCTGGCAGGGGAACCCCAGGAGCTGCAGGTGCAGAGAGCTCCTGAACCCATTCTTCCAGCCGGGTGTAACCTTCCTGAAAGTTCTTAACTGCCTGTGTAAGGCCGGCTAAGTGGACACATAGTTCATCCATAGCAGAGGGTGCTGTCTGTTGCTGTCACGCACCTGGTGGTGGAGTCTGTCTTGTGCAGGAAGCAACCACTCTTACAGCCCTGGTTCAGGAACCCCTGGTAGAGCAAACAGGAGGTTCGAGAGCACAGGGGGCACGAGGGCTGGACTGGATCACTGGTGGTGGTGTGAAGGGTCCGGTAATGACTCGTGCAATCTGTGGAGTAGTGATGCAAGCTGGGGTTGGCAACTGACTGGCAAAGCGGTACAGAGGGTGCAGGCGGAAGAGTAGTCGGGTACAGGCTGGGTCGTTAACAGGCGGGCAGCGAGGTACACAAGGGTCAGGCAAGAGAGTCGTCGTGGACAAGCTAGGGGTCGGTGCAGGCAGGATTCAATCAAGGTCAGACAAGCCAAGTCACAGGAACAAAGATCAGGATACAGGTCGCTTTCAGAGACTAGCACAAATGATATAGAATGGACAGCATCTTCTGCAGGGTGCTGTATGCCTAAATAGGCCGTTTGGCGCCAGTGGCGTGCATGGGTGCGTGCACTCGTGCAGGGCGCGCGCACGGGCACGCGCGGGCACGTGCGAACGTGCACATCGCATTTCTAAACACAATTATTTTCCTAACAGCCTGGCTTCCCTCGAAAAGCACATGGCCTAAACATCTAACTCCATATTATATGCTATAAAATCAGTACAAAAAAATCATGGAAACACATACCACCTCTTGACTTTATAGCATAATATAGCAAACTTCAACTTCAGGAGAGTTCCAGATGAAAGTCTCTTGTCCTCCTCCTGGTCATAAGGAAATGCTCCTCTCCAATTCAGAAATCAACCGCATCTTCCTCAGACTCTCTTCTGGTCTGCCTCCTCCTATCTGGCCTGATCATTTGCTCTGCCTGCTCCACCTCTTGATGCTCAGTACATGAAAAGAGTAAGAGACAAAGCAGATCATATGTTCCTTCAAACTGTGCCAAAAAACATAGCTCACAGTTCACATTTCCCCAGTTCTAACTGCAAAACTATTTTAGGGTGCCCACTGTTGCCTTGAAACACTTTCACGGAAAGGAATAGACTTCCAACACAATGAATAAACTTGCATGTCTCTCTGTGCTGTCCTGGGACAAACACTGGCCTGGTGTTGTGCAGTCTTCACAGCATGGCACATTTTAGCAAAATGACCCATTTCATGGCAAGAGAAAGACTTAATGTGACTGAATCTACTATTTCCAACCACTTGCTTCCACTTCTTAAACAATGCTGGTGTAGGAATCCCATCTATTTCCTCTCTAGGGACACCCACCATAAGTTAATCAATCCACATGTGAGGCTGAACACCGTTCATTCAAATCTTCAGCTCTACCTACAGGGGTTTGAACACACTTCGAAGCCACTGCAGGTTTGACTTTGATTACCCTACTTTCTAAATCTTTTGCTTTGCTTGCAATGTCTTCCAAGCACTCAGATGCCACTGCAAGCTGCTCCTTCAGTAAATCTCTTTCTAATTCTACCTTTTTCCTCTTTTCAGATTCAATATGTAGAGCATGCAGGAAGTGTAAACCAAATGCAGCTCTGAGGAAGGGGGTGCGCCCCCGAAATGCGTCAGCTGTATTCCGCCTTGTGTTTTGATTTTATCTTATATCGTTTCTCTATGGCTCTGCGCCACCAATTTTTATGAGTATTCAATTTTAACTTTCTAATTTGACTAAAATATCCATGGTAATGCACTAGGTGTGTGTGCCTTCCATTTGCTTTTTTTTTAAACACAGCAACTGCCCGCATCTCTCCCTTACTGAACCCAAAACTTTTGAGACTAAAATCTGAGGAGAGATCAGAGACACCCTCTCCCCAAGCTCTGTTCAAAGGAGAAGCGTATCTAGCCAGCTCCTCTACAACAGACATCCACTGATTGTCTCTGGCCCAGGCAGGAAGGCTGCACCCCTTCAAGTCCTCCTGGACACCAGAAACCTTTGCAGCCTTACTCTTCCTGAACAGTGTAAGCAGCATTTTCTTCAGCACAAGCTACAAAACACACCACAGAAAACAGGTCTACTTCAGTTGAAATTTTAGCGCAGATCCCAGACGAGCCCCCAAATGTTTTTCTTTTGTTTATCTAGCAAAGTTACCTGCAGTAAAACCAAGGAAGCTCGGACCTGTGCAATATATAAATGAGCTTTTACTGAACAAAAATGCTGTACATACAAACTATAGAATACATAATACAACACAACTCATAGCTTACAAAATATGTCTACAACATGCATAATAAGTAAACTAAACAAGTTACTCAACTTAGGGGTCAAGATGTAATCTCCTTCTTTGCTCAGTCCAAATCAAAACATCTCCAAAGTTCTCCAGCACATGGCAGCCATGTCTTGCTTCTCCATCTTCTCCAACACAACTCCTTTGTCCTTTCAGAACATGGTTGTTTTCAAAAACCTCCATCTCCTCCCACCAACTTCCTGTCCTTTGCTTCCTGCTAGAGAATTTAATCTCTAGCCATCTAACTGGTCTATTTACATATCAATGGAGGGGGAAGCCTAGCTTCTCTTGAAAAGCACATGGCCTAAAAATCTAACTCCATATTATATGCTTTAAAATCAGTAAGAAACAAATCATGGCAACACAGTCCCATATATGTGTTATGTTAGCGTAAAGGGGTTAATAAACTTTTAAGACAATGCAATGTGGTACTAAGAAAAAATGAAGCTCACAGACTATATTATTTACCTGTTTTAGAACTGGACAATTTGTATGAAGTTGGGGGCTTTAGCTTTATTGTTTTAAGAATAAACTTTCTTATAACTTTTAGATCCGCTGTGGCTACTACTTTCAGCAGTCAATTCAAGCTAAATACTGCTTGATAAAAAAAAATATTGCAGCCAAAACTATCTAACAGAAGAGGTAATTAGCTCACTGATCAGAGAGGGAGTAAATATAGCTTGCAATTTACTAAACAGGTGCAAAATGACAACAAATTATGCAGGTTAGGGTTCATTCATACCAGATGACATTGATCAACGCATGCCAGTACATATACTGTACATTGGAAAATCAATGTATTTCAATAAGAGCGGTTCACACCAGTGCATTGCAATGATGTGCACTGCTATGCATTGAAAAAAGAGTAGCAACGTGATGGGATGCATGTAACTGCATGTAAGAACAACACAACACACATAAATGCATGTTTGAAGTAGAAGTGAAGTAGAAAAAGTAGAAAAAAGTATTAAAGCATGTGCATGTGCATGTGCAAATGCATTTACATGCACTTAACACACATTTTGTAGTGTGAATGGACCCTTAAAGCGGAGGTCCACCCTATTTGTTCACTTTGGCCCGAGGCACTGTTTACTGCTGTGCCATTAATGTTTGGGATTTTTTTTTCCAATGTTTAAATACCTTTATGCTCCTGAAGGTCTGCACTTCCGTATTGCCATACCTCAGCAAGGTACATCATTTCCTTCCGCCCCTAGACTCCTGGGATATATGTGTCATCAATCCCAGCAGTCAACAGGCATCCTCGGTGCCACACTGTGTGCACCTCGCTTTCTTCACGCTGTGCAGGCGCGCGAATGGGAGTAGTCAGCTGCACCGTATCCCAGATGAAAATCCGACTGGGCTTCAGATGCCCACACTGATGATAGATGGATCACACAGTCAGTGAAATTTAATGAAAGGATCAGTGGCTGCTGTTTTTTCCCTATTGATTAAATTCCTCTCCTTCCTCCATTGTAAAATGAGGAGGAAGAATTGCCAATGTGTAAACAATAGTATATTTACATATGTGATTATTGTGAGTGGTCATCACAGCAATCAGAAAGTACAGAACCACTCAGATCAGCTCTCTATACTGTGTCTGTGTAGTGAGCTGTCCGATGAGGGTTCAGTGCACAGCTATTAACAGGCCCACTGGCTGTGTGACTGCTGTTTCTACAGTCACATATATAAATGGTGCTGCAGAAATGTTCATTCCACCACTGCTGTGTTGTTCAACAATATACAAAAATGATTAAAAGCATCCCCCAAGCATGTTATTTAAAGAACAGGTATGTTTTCTATGCTGCCTGGAAGTCCATTAAAAGGACTTTCTCCCTGCTATATATACTATATCTTTTTTGAATGGGACACATTGGATTGGATAAGGGTGAAAAACTGGTGTGTAAGGAACCTGTCAGCAAAGAACTTGTGTCAAAAGATGGATCTGTGCGCTATGTGCGCCCATGTGTGCATCCGCGCGCACCCATGTGCGCGCACGCACCGGAATCGGCGCCAAACGGCTCTATTTGAACTAGCAACGCCTAGCAGCCAGTGCTGTCCATTCTACAGTGTTCCTGTGACCCCCCAGCGTTTATTCCAGAGAGACTTCCTGTACCTGTGATCCCGGCTATCCATTTGGACTTTGTTGTTATCTGCCTGCCCTGACCTCTGCTTGTTTACGACTACTCTTCTGCATAATCCCTTGTACTTCATCTTCCGGCACGTTGCTGACCCTGCCTATACCCGACTATCCGCCAGCCTGACCCACTTGTACCGCACTGCCAGCTTGTTACCGACCCGGCCTCTACCACCACTCTTCTGCCTGTACGAGCCCCTGCAGACCTGCATCTACCATCTGTGACCAAGTCCAGCCCTCGTGCTCCCCTGAGCTCCTGAACTCCCTGTCTCCACTATCAGGGGTTCATGAACCAGGGCCTTAAGAGAGGTTGCCCCCGCATAAGTCAGACTCGACCACCAGGTATATGACATGGTGTAAGGGGTCAGGCTCAAAAACCAGTTGCTATAACAGTATTGGAATTACCACCAACCAGCAGTACAGGTACACAGGCAGTCACCCGGGCTCACCTGAAGTGCAGAGTCTAAGAACTAACCAGTAGACTTGAGTGAACCCGAACTGTAACCGGACTTTAGGGTGTCCATGTCCCAAACCCGGACATTTGAGAAAAAGTCCGGGTTTGGGGTTCGGGTATTTTTTCGCGCTTGTTGAATAGCTACAGGGCAGCCAATCAACAAGTGTTTCACTCGTTTGGCCATTGCATCGTGTGCCCAGCCTCTATATAAGCTAGAGTCACGAAGTGCTGCATGTTACATCATCTCATAATAGTGTAGGGAGAGGATGCTGCTGCTGCTGTGAGGGACAGATTAGCTTTAGAAAATCATCTCATACTATTGTAGGGAGAGGATGCTGCTGCTGCTGTGAGGGACAGATTCGCTTTAGAAAATCTGTTAAAAACTGCGATTTATTGGTGGGTGGGTGCAAGAGGAGATTTTTGTTTGCTAGAGTACATTTTGTTTGCTAAGCAAAGTGCCTCATATAAATGCAATTTTTATGTTTGTTAGGTGGGCGTTTGCAGCCATTTTTGCAAGTTCAGTGCACTTGCAACTGCTTGTGTGTCAGGGACACTACTTTAATCATGTTCTGTTAGTTCAGTTGGCAACATTTTGGCATATTTAAATACTGCTTTTACATTGCAGTTAGACAAATTACATTTTTTTTTTGTGCAAAATATTACATTTGCGGCCAGCGGGGCATTTCTTGCACAAAATTAAAAAGTGTGTCTACATTGCTGGTTTAAAAAAAAATATATTATAAATACTACATTTGCAGCCAGCGGTGCATTTCTTGCACAAAAATAAAAAGTGCATCTATGTTGTTGGTTTAAAAAAAAAAATATTCTAAATACTACATTTGCGGCCAGTGATGCATTTCTTGCACAAAAATAAAAAGTGCGTCTACATTGCTGGTTTAAAAAAAAGATATATTCTAAATACTACATTTGCGGCCACCAGCGGTGCATTTCTTACACAAAAATAAAAATTGCGTCTACATTGCTGGTTTAAAAAAAAAATATTCTAAATACTACATTTGCGACCAGCTGTGCATTTCTTGCACAAAAATAAAAAGTGCGTCTACACTGCTGGTTTAAAAAAAAATATTCTGAATAATACATTTGCGGCCAGCGGTGCATTTCTTGCACAAAAATAAAAAGTGCATCTACATTGCTGGTTTAAAAAAAAAATATTCGAAATACTACATTTGCGGCCACCAGTGGTGCATTTCTTGCACAAAAATAAAAAGTGCATCTATATTGCTGGTTTAAAAAAAATATCCTAAATACTACATTTGCGGCCAGCGGTGCATTTCTTGCACAAAAATAAAAAGTGCATCTACATTGCTGGTTTAAAAAAAAATATTCTAAATACTACATTTGCGGCCAGGGGTGCATTTCTTGCACAAAAATAAAAAGTGCGTCTACATTGCTGGTTTAAAAAAAAGAATAATAATAAATAGGGCTACATAGTACATTTGCACCTTGCTGTGCATTTCTTGCACAAAATTAAAAAGTGCGTCGACATTGCTGATTTAAAAAAAAAATGAAAAATAGTGCTACATAGTATATTTGCACCTTGCTGTGCATTTCTTGCACAAAATTAAAAAGTGCGTCTACATTGCTGGTTTAAAAAAAAAGAATAATAAATAGTGCTACATAGTACATTTGCACCTTGCTGTGCATTTCTTGCACAAAATTAAAAAGTGCGTCTACATTGCCAGTTTAAAAAAAAAGAATAATAAATAGTGCTACATACTACATTTGCACCTTGCTGTGCATTTCTTGCACAAAATTAAAAAGTGTGTTGACATTGCTGGTTTAAAAAAAAAAATAGTGCTACATAGTACATTTGCACCTTGCTGTGCATTTCTTGCACAAAATTAAAAAGTGCATCTACATTGCCGGTTTAAAAAATAATATAATTTTTTGCTAAATAGTACATTTGCATCCAGAATGAGGAGA
The DNA here is from genome assembly GCA_018402905.1 of Glandirana rugosa. NCBI lineage: Eukaryota > Metazoa > Chordata > Amphibia > Anura > Ranidae > Glandirana > Glandirana rugosa. Next base: position 488,613 of record BLSH010345919.1, on the reverse strand, counting down.
ACATTAAATAAGGGACATGGTCGTGGTGCTGCTGATGCTGCTGGTGTTGGTGGTGTTGGTGAAGCTCCTGTTGCAAGGAGAGGACGTGGTCGATCTGTGCCAACTACACGCACAAGTGAAACACCTTCCTCAGCAACAATACTCTGCATGGAGCTGCCTGTGACATGTAATATGTGCAATACTCTGCATGGAGCTGCCTGTGACATGTACTATGTGCAGTACTCTGCATGGAACTGCCTGTGACATGTCCTATGTGCAATACTCTGCATGGAGCTGCCTGTGACATGTACTATGTGCAATACTCTGCATGAAGCTGCCTGTGACATGTACTATGTGCAATACTCTGCATGGAGCTGCCTGTGACATGTACTATGTGCAATACTCTGCATGGAACTGCCTGTGACATGTACAATGTGCAATACTCTGCGTGGAGCTGCCTGTGACATGTACTATGTGCAATACTCTGTGTGGAGCTGCCTGTGACATGTACTATGTGCAATACTTTGCATGGAACTGCCTGTGACATGTCCTATGTGCAATACTCTGCATGGAGCTTTCTATAACATGTAATATGTGCAATATTCTGCATGGAGCTTTCTGTGACATGTACTATGTGCAATACTCTGCATGGAGCTGCCTGTGACATGTAATATGTGCAATACTCTGCATGGAGCTGTCTGTGACATGTACTATATGCAATACTCTGCATGGAGCTGCCTGTGACATGTACTATGTGCAATACTCTGCATGGAGCTGCCTGTGACATATACTATGTGCAATACTCTGCATGGAACTGCCTGTGACATGTACTATGTGCAATACTCTGCGTGAAGCTGCCTGTGACATGTAGTATGTGCAATACTCTGTGTGGAGCTGCCTGTGATATGTACTATGTGCAATACTCTGCATCAGTCTGCCTGTGACATGTAATATGTGCAATACTCTGCATGGAGCTGCCTGTAACATGTACTATGTGCAATACTCTGCATGGAGCTGCCTGTGACATGTAATATGTGTAATACTCGGCATGGAGCTGCCTGTGACATATACTATGTGCAATACTCTGCATCGAACTGCCTGTGACATGTCCTATGTGCAATACTCTGCATGTAGCTTTCTATGACATGTAATATGTGCAATATTCTGCATGGAGCTTTCTATGGTATGTACTATGTGCAATACTCTGCATGGAGCTTCCTATGACATGTAATATGCGCAATATTCTGCATGGAGCTTTCTATGACATGTACTATGTGCAATACTCTGTATGGAGCTTCCTATGACATGTACTATGTGCAATACTCTGGAACCCTGTATACCACTATCTGGTGACTGTATACACTATCTGGTGACTGTATACACTATCTGGAACCCTGTATACACTATCTGGGACCCTGTATACCCCTATCTGGTGACTGTATACACTGTCTGGGACCCTGTATACCCCTATCTGGTGACTGTATACACTATCTGGGACCCTGTATACCCTATCTGGTGACTGTATACCCTATCTGGGGCTCTGTATACCCCTATCTGGGGCTCTGTATACCCTATCTGGGACTCTATATACCCTATCTGGGGCTCTGTATACCCTATCTATGGCTCTGTATACCCTATCTGGGACCCTGTATACCCTATCTGGTGACTGTATACCCTATCTGGGACCCTGTATACCCTATCTGGGACACTGTATACCCTATCTATCTAGTGACTGTATACCCTATCTGGGACTCTGTATACTGCTATCTGGGACCCTGTATACCCTATCTGGTGACTGTATACCCTATCTGGCACTCTGTATACCCCTATCTGGGGCTCTGTATACTGCTATATGGTGACTGTATACTGCTATCTGGTGCTATGTATACTGCTATATGGTGACTCTGTATACTGCTATATGGTGACTCTATATACTGCTATCTGGGGCTCTGTGCATTACTATTTGGTGCTCTGTAAGTGTATACTGCTATCTGGTGACTCTGTATACCCCTATCTGGTGATGCTGTATACCCTATCTGGTGATGCTGGACTGCATACTCCTGACACAAGGGATGGAAACTATAAGGGGTGGGGCTTATGAGAAGTGTGAGGGGTCCAAAAAGGAAGGGCGGGGTCTGGCACCACCCCCATCCTAAAATTTCACCAGCCACCACTGCACTAGTGGTATACCACAGGGCTCTGTACTAGGTTCTGTTTTATTTAATTTATATGTAAGTGATATAACTAAAGGTTTTGTGGCTAAGTATCTCTTTTTGCTGATGACACAAAGGTGTGCAAAAGGGTTGATATCCGTTGCGGTATCTGTAACATGGAACGTGATTTGGCATTTATTAACACAAAATTGGTGTAGTGCTTATATAACAAGCCATTATCACTTGGCTCTCTGTGCATGATAATGTCATTCAAATAAGATCAACCCCTACACATTTTGTCACAGAGTCACATGACCTCATCATGACCCTGTGACGAAATGTGGAGGGTGCGGCTTACTTGTTGATGTTATCATGCACAGAGAGCCAAGAGAGAATAGTATTTCCTTTTTGCAAACCAATGCGTGCTACTGACGGCCCTTATATATTGATGCATGAGTTTAATGCTGCATGTTTGCACTTTTTAATGTGAGTTTTATTCTGTGGGAGTGTGTGAATACAATCTATAAAAGGGGATGCACTATGGAGTGTTTTTCTATTGCTACTGATGCTGCGTGAAGACTGATATACTGTATATGAGGTCATCCTGAAGGCAAAGGGGTATTGAAATCTTTGAAGATCCTGGTGCCATTTACCAGTGTACAAGATGGTGTCCAATGTTTAAGGATTACTGATGGTACAGTGGAGCATGTAAAGATGCCATTTAAAGGGGACACACGCTTTATTTGACCTTGCATATACAGTATCTCACAAAAGTGAGTACACCCCTCACATTTTTGTAAATATTTTATTATATCTTTTCATGTGACAACACTGAAGAAATGACACTTTGCTATAATGTATAGTAGTGAGTGTACAGCTTGTATAACAGTGTAAATTTGCTATCCCCTCAAAATAACTCAATGCACAGCCATTAATATCTAAACCGCTGGCAACAAAAGTGAGTACACACCTAAGTAAAAATGTCCAAGTGCCAATATTTTGTGTGGCCACCATTATTTTCCAGCGCTGCCTTAACCCTCTTGGGCATGGAGTTCAACAGAGCTTCACAGGTTGCCACTGGAGTCCTCTTCCACTCCTCCATGAGGACATCACGGAGCTGGTGGATGGTAGAGACCTTGCACTCCTCCACCTTCCGTTTGAGGATGCCCCACTGATGCTCAATAGGGTTTAGGTCTGTAGACATGCTTGGCCAGTCCATCACCTTTACCCTGAGCTTCTTCAGCAAGGAGGTGGATGTCTTGGAGGTGTGTTTGGGGTCCTTATCATGTTGGAATACTGCCCTGCAGCCCAGTCTCCAAAGGGAGGGGATCATGCTCTGCTTCAGCATGTCACAGTACATGTTGGCATTCATGGTTCCCTCAATGAACTGTAGCTCCCCAGTGCCGGCAGCACTCATGCAGCCCCAGACCACGACACTCCCACCACCATGCTTGACTGTAGGCAAGACACACTTGTCTTTGTACTCCTCACCTGGTTGCCGCCACACTCGCTTGACACCATCTGAACCAAATACATTTATCTTGGTCTCATCAGACCACAGGAATATGGTGAGGCCTGTTCTTAGTGCAACCTTGAGTGGAGCTCAATTTCAGGGTTTTGGCAATCTTATTACAGCCTAAGACATCTTTATGTAGAGCAACAATTCTTTTTTTCATATCCTCAAAGAGTTCTTTGCCATGAGGTGCCATGTTGAACTTCCAGTGACCAGTATGAGAGAGTGAGAGCGTAACACCAAATTTAACACACCTGCTCCCCATTCACACCTGAGACCTTGTTATACTATCGAGTCACATGACACAGAGGAGGGAAAATGGCTAATTGGGCCCAATTTGGAAATTTTCACTTAGGGGTGTACTCAGTTTTGTTGCCAGTGATATAGTCATTAATGGCTGTGGGTTGAGTTATTTTGAGGGGACAGCTAATTTACACTGTTATACAAGCTGTCCACTCACTACTTTACATTGTAGCAAAGTGTCATTTTTTCAGTGTTGTCACATGAAAAGATATAATAAAATATTTACAAAAATGTGAGGGGTGTACTTACTTTTGTGAGATATACTGCGTGTATACATATATATATAAAGAAAATTCTCTCTGCAGATGAATCCTAACTTCCCAACAGTGAAGTCTCATGACCTAAAAGACATTTGTGTTTACTGCTTTTCTATCAAATGCTCACATAAATGAATGCAAAGTTATTTATTATTTTATCGATCACAAACCTGTACACAGTCAACATTGTGCTAATTCGTGCCTTCGCCGTCTGATTTGACCTTTTTGCAACGTAGCATCAAAAGGGGAATAAAGCCCCTAAAATAAACTGTAAACCTTCACTTAGAGCTTTACTGCGTCATAATGCTACATACAAATACACATGCGATATCCTTTTAATCAGCAGACTTTGACAGTTATATTTTGAGGAGTACATTGGGGTACTTCTAATTACAAAAAAAGTTGTATATTAAAGCATTACAGGAAAATAAAATTTTTACACATTCTTCCTAATTTTAATTTAGAAACTATGTATCCAAATCTATTACCAAATGAAAACCCTTTTTGTCTCAAGAAAAACAATGTTTTTCCTTAAATCGCACCTGGGCAGATTTAACCTTCCCCAGTGTTGAGCACCCCAGAGGCTTTATCGCCTGTCTGCTGGATCTGCATCATCGTCTCCTCCTCCAGCAACATAGGATATTTTTAAATATAATCCCCTAGCCTTCCCTCATTTCATTAAAAGACAACTATTGAAAAAAGAGATATGAATAAATGTAAATACTTATAGTCCTGCTGTTAAACATTTGCATGTTTCTCTCACCAGGCTAATAAAATAGCATGTGCATGTATAACTGAGCCTTAACGCCATGGGAGTATGTGATACTTAATATTTCCATTTTGGTTGTACTGTAAAGTCAAATTGAACTTTCCAATATACTGAGACTCTTGACTAAAGTCTACTCCACTGAAAGAAATGAATACATTGCATTGCAGTTACATTATAAATTTGTTGATTTCAAAGTCTTGGCTGTGCTAAAACAGATGTTCACACTGTTTTCAATGTGTAAAACTGATGTGTTTTACATTAATTAAACTTCAGACCATGTTTGTGTTCATCTTCTCTTGAACGTGCTACCTCCCAGGACCTAAAGACTGGATAGGAGATATTTAACAGCTCTATACTTAACATCAGTTGAAGAACAACTGTGCAAGCAACAAAACAAATGTCGCTTTGTAGCCTTTGTTCATTTTTAACATTAACAGTAATTCATTATTTAGTATATACAACATGGTATTCTGTTGAGTGTTATCTCGCCTTTCATTTTATTTACTCATCATTTATTGAAAACTGCTGTGTAAAACAAAACTGGCAGACACCACCATCAGTGCCTATGTTCCCTTTCCTGCTGCAAAGTCAAAATATAAAAGTTGAATCAAACTGCTCCAGGATCTAAGTAAGAAAATGTTTTCTGCTATTTACACTGTCTTTAACCACTTAAGCCCCAGCCGTCGCAGTTATAATGCGACAATGTAGCTTGTTCCCGCGAATTGCCGTCATAGTATGTCGGTCGCGGGAATGGGCTAGTGGTCGCGTGGCACATCGCCGGAGCTTTTAAATAAGGGGACTTCTTTATGTGAACAGGAAACACTGCTACCTTGGTCACTCAGCACAAAATAACTGTTCCTTTGTAAAGCCACCACCCCCATACCATGTACACTTCCCTTACAATTGTTCTCTTAGTTATCTTGCTCCCTGGCAACCAGTGACAATACCTGGTGCTTCCAGTTGAAGGGGAACATGTGTCTTGCCATGAATTTTGCAATGTCCACTTACCACATTCTTTTGGTCAAGCTGGGGTAATCAGAATTACTAGAATGCCCTCCATCTTCATGCTGCATAACAGACGAGGAAGGAGTTGGGGTGGATGGAAGGCAAAGGTCCGAGAAAATTGATCCCAAGGAGTCACTAGGGTATCTACAGCAAGGGCTTGAGTTTGCTATTAAATCTGGTTACCAAGAGATCCACATCTGAAGATGTTGACAATCTCTGAAAACACCTCCAGACAAAGGGCCCATTTTCCAGGACTCAGCCACCGATGGCTGTGAAAATCCGCCTGCCAGTTTTCCACGCTAAGAATGTGTATGGCAGATAGGGCCAAAACATGAAAGAACAGGTCTGCTTCTTCCTGAGCGGCTCAACTTCTTCATGGTCCTCTCCGCTCCTCCCAGGACCTCCTGCTCTCTAGCTCCCTAGTTACCTCCTGCCATGTTCGCCTACAGGACTTCTCCAGAGCCTCTCCCATCCTCTGGAACTCCGTGCCCCAGAATGTCCAGTCAGCCCCCACCCTGTCCGCCTTTAGGCGATCCTTGAAAATGTACTTATTCAGGGAAGCCTACCCCACCTCCACTGAAGACTGTGCTTGAGTCATCTCTATCAGATCATCCCCTGCAGCCATTACCTTTTGTACCACCTCCCCCTCCCTTTATATTGTAAGTTCCACGAGCATGCCCTCCTATTCCTTCTGTATTGAACTGTATTGTAATTGTACTGTGTCCCTTCTTTATTGTAAAGCGCTGCACAAACTGTTGGCTGGTGCTATATAAATCCTGTATAATAATAATATGCCACAGGTGTGACATTTTCAGACTGTACACTGACAGCAAAACAGACTAGTGCAGAATAAACATGTGCAAAATGAAAAAAAAAATGTTTAGTTTCATTTTGGATGGATTACTTAAGTTAAAAATGTTATTTAGTTACATTTATTATGTTAGATTAATTGGTTTTCGTAATTCATTTTGTTTTTTTATTTTCGATTTGGATTTTTTGTCTGTATTTAAATCAAATTTGATTTGAATCGAATATCTGAAAATGAGTTAGGTATTAGTTGTTCATGCCAGGGGTCAGGCTCCAAGAGCAGTTGCTATAGCAGTAGTGGAACTACCCCCAAACCCACAGGATAGGTACACAGGAAGTCATCCTGGTGAATAACGCAGGCTCACCTGAGGTGTGGAGTCTAAGTACTAACCAGTGTTCACTAGAGCTTCTGATGGTGGAGATGGATTTTGCTGCATGCTAGTACTGGGTCGCGGTCCTCAGGATCGCCCCACCAGGAGGTGAGCAAGCCAGGGTCCAGTAGCAGATATCCAGGTAAGGATCAAACAGAAGGGTAGTCATGGAACAAGCCAAGGGTCAATATCGAGTAGTTGCAGGTTGAGATCAGGCAGAAGCACAGTTGAGGAGCAAGCCAAGGGTCAATAACAAGTGGTAGCAAAATATAGACGGCAGCAGGGAAGACAGGGGTGGAATACTGGCTGGAGAGAGAGCACAATAATCTGACAAACCAGAAGTCCAGAGAAATGGCTTAAATCAGGAAGTTCATGGGAGGAGCGAAGAGTTCAGGGTTCAAGACAAACTAGGTTTTTGCTGAAATGGGGAAATGGAGTAAGTAATCAGTGGGCACTATTAACCACTTCCATACCGGGCCTGTTTTTTGGGTTCTGTGTTACGACTTAAAAACAGGTATTTTTGCTATAAAAGTACTTAGAACCCCCAAACATTATATATATTTTAATTCAGCATTGTGTCTTGGGTTTTTTGTCCGGGCCATACCTTCACCAATTATCACGGGTGACTAATGAATGAGGTAAAGGGGTAAAGTCGTTTTTGGATCAAACAGAACTTGGGACTTGAGAAGCGAGGAGGGTACTTGAAGGACTAAATTCGGTAAAGAGACCTGAAGACCAAACAGTCTAATAACACGAGAGAGAGGTCGGTCATAAGGTGGGGACAGAAGGGACGACGGCAGATATAAAACGATGGTGAACAATAACTGGGAACCGAACGAGGAGTTGACACGAAGACGGACTAGAGTTGGACGTTGATGAGCTATAACTGGGAACCGAACAAGG
>BLSH010345919.1:451824-464585 GCA_018402905.1 Glandirana rugosa | reverse complement strand
AGTTGACAGGTACTTGGGTACTTTGATGGACAGGTGACAGGTACTTTGATGGACAGGTGACAGGTACTCTGATGGACAGTGACAGGTACTTTGATGGGGTGGTGACAGGTCCTCTTTATTGGGGGGGATCAGTGTGCTTGGTGTACACAGTAGGCGGTAACAAGCTGTTACCACAATCTCCCTGTCACACACGATCGGTGTGTGACAGGGAGAACCGCGGTAACAGCTTGTTACCGTGGTTTGTTTACATCACATGACCAGCTGTGATTGACACAGCCGGTCACGTGGTAAGGAGCCAAATCTATTGGCTCTTTACACGGATCGGAGCTGGGCTTTGTCCGAGGGACAAGCCTCAGCTCCGATCGCCGTGCTGCGCGCCCCCAGGGGCGCGCACGAGCGGCGTGCACGAGAGGAGCGTTAGTGACCGGCTGTGATTGGACAAAGCCGGTCACGTGGTAAAGAGCCAATTTTATTGGCTCTTTACCCCGATCTGGGGGGACACAACCCCCCGGCAGACAAGCGATCCGTGATCGCCGCTCTGCGGGCCCCCTATGACGTCCTCCTGGATCGAGGAGCAGTCCCTGCCGACGTCATTTTACAATGACTCGGTAGGGAACTGGTTAAAGTGTTAATAGACCTGGTAATCTGCAAATAGATCATCTGCCCCCCCCCCACAGTACCCACAGCTTATAAATCTTCTTTTTACATTAAAATATTGCCACTATATACCTTTTTGGATGATCTGTGTGCCACGGTTAAATGATAACTGCACAGTCTCTCCAGCATAAAAGACACAACTGAGCATGTGCAGGTTGGCTACCCTTCCTGTGTTGGCTGGGTTTACCCAGATTGACAGTGCAGGAGGGAAGAATCTATGCATACAGGATACAACAGCCTTTTTACACAATGCAGAGGATTAACCCCCTATGTTCCACAGTGAGTATAACATGCATGTTATTCTGAATATACAGACTGATTTTACTGTTGTGGGTTTGGTAACACTTTGAGAGTGTGCTGTATCTACAATGTACTTACAGCACTGTTGTTTGTTATTCTCAAACTGTGTCTCACCTGCATTGCTTGCAAGTTCTACCTACATTTTCCATTAAAGTTATATGACTGTACTGTTATTAATTTGCACTTACAGTAAAGCTGGACATAGATGGTTTGAATCTTGCAGCTGGTATTGGGTGAGACCGAACCATCTATAGGCAGGATGATTGTACCTAAGTCGATCCATTGATCTACTTGGGTACAACCAGCATGTCAGATTTTTCATGTGATTATTACCATCGGCTATAGCCTCTAGCAATAAGTGAGCTCCACCCCCCCCACCGAGAGAACACAATAGCTTCTCGGGAGGTATTTCCCCATCAACCCGTGGTTGCAGAAAAGAAAACCGCACCATCTATGGCTGACTTAGACCTTTAATAAAAGGATTTAAACTGAGAATGAACTGAATTGAAGAGTCCTAGGCTATAAAAGGCATATGTTGATCTGGACACAAATGATGCTAAAATGATTCATTCACCTTAAATATTCAGAATATGTAAAGGGTTCTATGTTATAAAAGAAATATCTGACGTCAACATTTTGCTGTCTCTATGTACAGTACTGTGCAGAAGTTTTAGACAGGTGTGAATAAATTATTTAATGTAAGAATGCTTTCAAAAATATATATTTTGAATGTTTATTTTTTTTTAATTTAAGAAATGCAAAGTCAGCGAACAGAAGAAATAATCTAAATTAAATCAATATTTTAATGATTCAAAACAACATCAATTCTTTTAGGTAAACTTGCACACAGTTTTTGAAGGAAATCAGCAATAGTCAGCAATATGTCTATATTTCAAATTTGTTTTCAAATTTGTTATTAAATTCATTTCAATTTTGAACTCAAACAAAATTTAGTTTCATTATAATTTAGTTTGCATTTGTTTTAATTTGTTCCTATTGTGATTAGGAAATTCAGATGTATCGAAAAATGTGTCCGAATTTTGATTCGGAACAATCACCCAATGTTGATCAACAACCTCTGATCCTTTGGCATCCATGTTCCCTAAACTGAGAGGTTCTCCAGAACACCTCCCCGAAATAACAGGTTAAAATCCCTCGTCAAGACCTTCCAATTCATCAACAGGAAGAATTTCCTGGTATCCAGCATCTGTGTGGCTATCCACTATTCTAATGTCAATCTGGTCTTGGCTGTGAAAGCCTTATCTGTATCTAGGACTAAACTGCTGGATGGTACTGCTGGGGGTACTACTGGATGGTACTGCTGGATGGTGCTGTTGGATGGTACAGCTGGATGGTTACTGATGGATGGTACTGCTGGAGGTACTGCTGGCTGGTACTTCTGGGGGTGCTGCTGGATGTTACTGCTGGATGGTACTGCTGGGGGTACTGCTGGATGGTGCTGCTGGATTGTTACTGCTGGATGGTACTGCCAGATGGTACTGCCGGATGGTGCTGCTGGGGGTACTGCTGGCTGGTACTGCTGGATGGTACTGCCAGATGGTACTGCCGGATGGTGCTGCTGGGGGTACTGCTGGCTGGTACTGTTGGATGCTGCTGCTGTATGATACTGCTGCATGGTACTGCTGGCTGGTACTGCTGGGGGTACTGCTGGATGGTACTGCTGGGGGTAATGCTGGATGGTACTGCTGGGGGTACTGCTGGCTGGTACTGCTGGGGGTACTGCTGGATAGTGCTGCTGGATGGTCTTGCGGTGGGTACTGCTGGATGGCACTGCTGGGAGTACTGCCAGACGGTACTGCTGGGGGTACTGTTGGATGGTACTGCTGGGGGTACTGGTACTTCTGGGTTGCACCGCTGGGGGGTACTGTTACTGCTGTATGGTACTGATGGGGGTACTGGTACTGCTGGGGGTACTGGTACTGCTGGATGGCACTGCTGGGGGGTACTGGTACTGCTGGATGGTACTGCTGGGGGTACTGGCACTGCTGGATGGTACTGCTGGGGGTACTGGCACTGCTGGATTGCACTGCTGGGGGTGCTGGTACTGCTGGGGGTATTGGTACTGCTGGATGGTACCGCTGGGGGTACTGGCAGATGGTACTACTGTCCCAGATAGCGGGATCCCGACCCACCATCCCCGAGCATTGGTGTGACAGGAGGAAGCATGCGGCTGCATAGAGAGCAGAGCCAATGCTTCCTGTAACTCTCCTGTCACAGACGGAGTACATTTGATATCACTCCGCCTGTGACAGAAGCCGGCGCTATGCAGGAAGAGCTGGCTCTGCTTCCTCTAGGGCCAGCTCCCTCATTCACGCTGATGCTCGGGGATGGCGAGTCAGGACGCGGGAGTGTCCTGAGGTATGCAGTCCTGCAGGACGCGGCTGCTAGTGGCAACGTCGTTCCTGCTGTAGAAAAAAGTACAGGGATGGCGTTCCCATGCGTTCCTGCAGGATTCGAGTCCTGCTTTTCCTGCAAAACAAAATCCTTTCCATTGCTACTGGTATGTTAGTGAAGGTTGAGTCCAGTTCAGGGTGGACCACCACTGGCAAGAGCAGAAAACCCAGACATTCCAGTAGATCCTTAGGGAATAAATGCCACATATGGTTGTCATATTAGGACTTGACTACAAAAATGCCTTCCCTTCTTCAACAGCATTACCTGGGAGAATGGAAAAAGTGCTATTTATAGATGACAGTTTAGAAGAAAACATTGCTTGCTACATCAGTTTTATTCACAGGAATTTACAAGGACACTGCTTTTTTCCAAGATCACCGAGTATCTGTAATTACTGAGAATGTCCTTAGACTGAAAAATGTAAATTATTGCAGACTCCATATCTAAGGACTGGTAAGCTGCAACACATTACATTTTATGTGATTGAGTTTAGATATAAGTTAAAACAATATTAAAGCCTTGTTTTTTTTTTTGTTTTTGTTTTTTTTATAATAAACATGTTATATTTACCTGCTCTGTGCAGTGGTTGTGCACAGAGCAGCCCGGATCCTCTTCTTCTCGGGTCTTCTCGGTTCCCTCCTGCCGGGTGCCCCCACGACAAACAGTTTGCTCTGGGGGGACCCAAGCAGGCGCACTCCCAAGCCATGGCTCTGTGTGTCTATTCACACACATAGCCACGGCTCGGGCCAGCCCCCTCCATCTCCTAATTGGCTCACTGGCTGTAATTGACAGCAGCGGGAGCCAATGGCTCCCGCTGCTGCCAAAAGCCAATCAGGAGTGCGAGTCCCCAGAGAGGCAAGCCTCTCGTGGACATCGCTGGATCAAGAAGGGGCTCATGTAAGTATTAGGGGGGCTGGGGGGGCTGCTGTATACAGAAGTTTTTTTTACCTTCATGCATAAAATGCATGAAGATGAAAAACCTTGTGGCTTTACAACCATTTTATGACAAATAGGCAATATAATAAATATAACTGCTACTTCAAGTGAAAGGCTTACAGTATCTAACCACATTACAGTAGCTCAACTACATGGTAGAATGTGACAAATATTGTATTAACAACCCACAGTTTATTAATATTGTATTACTCTAATTTAATAACAGTTCCAGCTGTGCAGAAGCTCTATAAAATTTACTCAGCCTCCAAATTGTCATATTTAAAGTACTGGTGAGGCTGCAATTAGTGCTGCTTTAAAGATTTTGTCAAAAAATTACCTCTAATCTGACTATAAGAATAAGCTATGCTGCTAAATCACAAACACCTCTTTATGTATCGGTTTGCAGAATTCATTGAAAGATAATTGAAAAAATAATAGAATTTCTGCACCTGTGTGCAGAAACCTGCTCATTATTGTAGATAACTTTTATTTTGCATGGAACACCCAGTTCTGTTCATCATAATGAGCAAACGGTGCTGCTAATACAGTCAATGCCACCATGATGCAATAAACCCTGTCAACAAAAGAAGTGCTATGCTGCAAATATAGGCACACTGAATCACAAATTAGAAATTTTCTTTGTGCCGTAGAAGTTATTGCAGTGTTTAGATGATCTCAGGCATATTTTGTGAAATGATTTACCTTGTCCTTTGTTAATAAGATTTTTTTTTGTTCAAACTTACAAAGGAATCTGTCACCATCACCAATGAAAGGCCACTTGGGTATTCAGCAGTCTACTAATCAGATAAATTAACACATTCCTAGAGAATCTGTCAGTGCCTGGATTAATGTAACAGTGCAATACTAATTTCAATAATAAACTCACACTGAGCTCAGGAATATTGAATAATTATCTATGATGTCCAGACACAAACCAGCGCCAATAGCTTCTAGCTCTTCACAGCTTTCTGCTATCTATTGAAGATTTAAATTAAAGGTGCCATAACTGCTGGTTTGTGAGAATAGGATTGGTTCCACTAAACTAAGACTGAACTTAGATAAGGCTGCGGTACATGTTTTCAATGGATCAGCAGTCAACTGCCTACTGTTAAATACTAGCCAAAAGCAGCAAGAATATAGAGATTGCCTATAAAAACAAATTGAACTGCGCTACAACCCTGCAAATCTGGCGTGATAACACTCAACACCGGTGCCCTGCTCTCAGCCTCTGCAAGCCGATTCCATTTAAAAGATTCAGAAGAGCTGGCAACAGGGTGAGCTGCAGTCCAGCTGAAAAGAATTAGATGGCAAAGGGGTATAAAATCCAGCAGAGACACTGATGCATTTCAGCCTCTACGTTCCTTACTCATAGCTGTCTACAAACACATATAACATTGATTAAATACTTCCATCCCTCATTATTAAGAGGGAGCTGACCAAATGTAACCATTTAAAAGCAAAACAACAAAAAAATCCAAAAAAAGAATTAAAATCAAAATGACACAATTCATGTGGAAATGGCATTACACAGGATATAAATGAGTGTTTCTAATACAGCGCAAACAGTTATAAATATTCAAGAGTGAATACATTTGAAGAGTATAAAAATTCCTGCAGTTGCCAATATCCTAAGTGATATGTGATTCCAGGCCATTTCTCTGATAAATCTTTATATATGGTTCTCAATGGGGGTTGTAGTTTTTCAAATCGACAGGCGCCTACTTTAACTTCCTTTTTGTCCCCCTGTCTTATTTCTAAATCTCTCCAATATATGAGGTTGGACCAGTCAGGTTCATTCCCATGTGGCTACAATGCGTGTAGGTATTGTAGGCTTAAGGTGATTGTAAAGTCTCGTTTTTTTTTTTTTAGTTAAAAATAACAAACATGTTATAAAAAATAATCTAAACATGCTATCCAAAAAAAAAGTTATTTTAGATGGGAAAAAACAAACCAGCACCCCGATGTGATATGGTAACAGCTAACAGGGATCTCAAACTGAGTCCTGAAGGGTACTAACCTGAGTCAGTAAACAATATACTGTAAAGACCTCAGGTAACAATTCATGACCACACGCTCCACTACATGTGGCCCAGACAAAGGACTCTGTTTGTAGCCAATTTCTTATCAGGTGGAGAGAGTTGAACATCTGCGATTGTGGTGGCATCTCCACTTGGAAGGACCAGCTGCTGACCTGATGTGCTTGCACTGCCAAATTAACACCTAGTCATGCCAATATATCCGGCTTGACACTTTCATAATCCAGAGCATCCATGGACTCCAAATCGTAATATGCCTTCTGTGATTCAGGTTAGTAATGGGGCGACCAGTCCTAACCACTAGCAGAGACAGTGCTTCAAATCAGTGAACAATCACCGTTTGTAAAGACAATAGAATAATCGCATAGATTGCAAAGCGGAAGTCCGATAGTCACAGTCTCTCATATATAAACCACCCAGGTGAGTCTCTAGAGATCAGGAATAAATGAACCCAAAAAAGGATGAAGGAAAGCTGTCACCAACACCTCCATGAGTGGATACCGCTGCCTCTAGAATAAACACTTACCAGATCTTGGTGTAAAGCATTAAACACTGGATGGTAATCAGATGGACGTTCCATGGATCAAGCTGTTCTAATATCCGGGTAGGTGCATCACAAACTAATGGACTCCTTGCTGCAACATCAGTGTGATGCTACAGCTACCTCCTAAGTCTGAGAACTGAGTAATCACACCTAGGGTAGAGAGATTTTGAAAAGAACAAACATGTTATAATTACCTGCCCTGTGCAGTAGTTTTGCACAGAGCACCCCAGGTCCTCCTCTTCTCGGGTCCCTCTTTGGTGGTCCTGGACCCTCCCTACTGTTGAGTGCCCCCACAGTAAGCAACGTGCTATGGGGGCACCTGAGCCAAACCACAGCTCCCTGGGTCCATTCAGACACTGAGCCGTGTCTTGGCCCTGCCCCCTTTCTCTCCTCATTGGCTGACTGATTTTGATTGACAACAGTGGGAGCCAATGGCGCTGCGCAGCTGTCTTAGCCAATGAGGAGCGGCGTCCCGGGCAGCCGAGACACTCCTGCAACATCGCTGGATCTAGAGGGACCTCAGGTAAGTATTGGGGGGGCTAAGGGGGGGGCTTTTTATCTTAATGCATAGATAAAAAAACTTCTGCCTTTACAACCACTTTAACATGGTTACTAAAACCTTTATTTCTCATATCACTCTGGAGACCTTTAATATTAAGAACTACATTAAAGCGGAACTATGCTCACCTCAGCTCCAGCAATGCTGCATCCCCGAGCTCCCCACCCATCTGCGGGAGTTCAGTCAGATTCGGCAGTGCCAAATTTGTACAGGCAGGTAAGTAATTTTAATGCAGAAGAGACAAATTCCTGCCTGCCTGCCCGCCCACGTTCCACTTTAACTTTGGGACATTATGTCATTTATTTGATTTCCTGTACTACATGTTAGGTACAGGATGTGGGCACCATTATCCATCCCCTTAGAAATTGTATAACTGAGCATTTTTTTTAACTCTATAAATCTAAATGCTAAGCAAATATCAACTGTCTTTAGTAACTTTAGGGAATTCCACAGGGGTGAGATATCATCATTCCACTTCTATAGCATTGACAAGTGTCTCCAGAGGAGGGGATTAGGGCCACACACAACTCTTCAGAGTTGCAGTTTTCATGACCTCGTCCGTCACATATGCCTCAAGATATTGGCAATGCCAGTGATTTTGTGTAAAAGAGAAAAGGTGCGCTGCTCCTTTAAGATTCAATCAAAATGATTGACATTACCACCCAGATAAATATAAATCAAATACTAAGCATCATAACATAAATGATGACAGAAATGAGATAAAACATATAATGTGCAGAGAATATCTGATGCTCCAGCGATTTTGATACTCTTTAACTTTATTAATTATTGGTCATTCTTAAATGTTTATGACTGATGTTTGTGCCGTATTAGAAACAATGATTTATATCTGGTGTAATGATGTTTCCATATGAGTTGTCTTATTTTGATTTTAATTTTCTAATTATTTTTTTGGATATTTTTGTTTCGTTGTACTGCATGTACCGGGTTTTAAATGGTTAAATGTTGTCCTTTTCATCTAGCACCAAAAAGGAGGGGAAACAGAGGAACATACCAATGGCACAAATATAATCAAGGCTGCTGTGGCAGCACACTCCCTATCTGCTATCGGTTTCAGAATATCACTATACTATAATGCAATTGCTATATAAACAGCAAGTCTTTAAACTTTAATGAAGCTGTTCTTGTGACCTGAAAAACACAAAAAGAAGAGAACAAAACAGGCAAAACAACTAACACCTGTTCAATTGCTTAGTAACACAAATTGCTAATCAGCCAATCACATGGCAGCAACTCAATGCATTAAGGTATCTAGATGTGGTGGAGATGACTTGCTGAAGTTCAAACCGTGCATTAGAATGGGGAAAAAAGGGGGTTTAAGTGACTTTAAATGTGGCATGGTTGTTGGTGCCAGACGGCTGGTCTGAGTATTTCAAAAACTGCTGATCTATGGGATTTTCACGCACAACCATCTCTCAGGCTTACAGAGAATGGTCTGAAAGAGAGAAAATATCCAGTGAGCAGCAGTTGTGTGGACGAAAATGCCTTGTTGATGTCAGAGGTCAGAGGAGAATGGGGAGACTGGTTCGAGATGATAGAAAGGCAACAGAAACTCAAATAACCACTCGTTACAACCAAGGTATGCAGAATACTATCTCTGACTGCACAACACATTGAACCTTGAAGCAGATGGGCAACAGCAGCAGAAGGCCACTCCTGTCAGCTAAGAAAAGGCTGCAGGCTCACCAAAATTGGACAATAGAAGAAAAATGGTGCCTGGAATGATGGGTCTCCATTTCAGCTGCAACATTCAGATGGTAGGGTCAGAATTTGGCATAAACAACATGAAAGCATGGATCCATCAAGCCTTTTTCAGGCTGGTGGTGGTAGTGTAATGGTGTGGGGGATATTTTCTTGGCACACCTTGGGCCCCCCTAGTACCAATTGAGCATCGTTTAAACCCCACGGCCTACCTGAGTACTGTTGCTGAGCATGTCCATCCCTTTATGACTACAGTGTACCTATCTTCTGATGGCTCTTTCCAGCAGGATAATACACCATGTCACAAAGCTCAAATCATCGCAAACTGGTTTCTTGCACATGACAATGAGTTCACTGAACTCCAATGGCCCCCATAGTCACCAGATCTCAATCCAATAGAGCACCTTTGGGATGTGGTGAAACAGGAGATTTGCATCATGGATGTGCAGCCGAAAATCTGCAGCAACTGCATAATGCTATCATGTCAATATGGACCACAATCTCTGAGGAATGTTTCCAACACCTTGATGAATCTATGCCACAAAGAATTAAGGCAGTTTTGAAGGCAAAAGGCGGTCCAACCTGATATTAGTAAGGTGTAGCTAATAAAGTGGCTGGTAAGTGTAGATTAGATGAAGTCTAGGAGGAATCAATGTGTCCTGAACTTGATACATCTGATTGTCCTTGAAAAGTGCAGGAAGAGAAATCTTTTACATACAGTATCTCACAAAAGTAATGAAAACCCCTCACATTTTTGTAAAAATGTTATCATATCACACTGAAGAAATGACACTTTGCTGCAATGTAAAGTAGTGAGTGTACAGCTTATATTACAGTGTAAATTTGCTGTCCCCTCAAAATAACTCAACACACAGCCATTAATGTCTAAACCGCTGGCAACAAAAGTGAGTACACCCCTAAGTTAAAATGTCCAAACTGGGCCCAAAGTGTCAATATTTTGTGTGGCCACCATTATTTTCCAGCATTGCCTTAACCCTCTTGGGCATGGAGTTCACCAGAGCTTCACAGGTTGCCACTGGAGTCCTCTTCCACTCCTCCATGACGACTTCACTGAGCTGGTGGATGTTAGAGAGGTTACTCTCCTCCACCTTCCATTTGATGATGCCCCACAGATGCTGAGTAGGGTTTAGGTCTGGAGACATGCTTGGCCAGTCCATTGCCTTTACCCTCAGCTTCTTTAGCAAGGCAGTGGTCGTCTTGGAGGTGCGTTTGTAGTCGTTATCATGTTGGAATACTGCCTTGTGGTCCAGTCTCCGAAGGGAGGGGATCATGCTCTGCTTCAGTATGTCACAGTACATGTTGGCATTCATGGTTCCCTCAATGAACTGTAGCTCCCCAATGCCGGCAGCACTCATGCAGCCCCAGACCATGACACTCCCACCACCATGCTTGACTGTAGGCAAGACACACTTGTCTTTGTATTCCTCATCTGGCTGCCTTCACACACGCTTAACACCATCTGAGCCAAATAAGTTTATCTTGGTCTCATCAGACCACAGGACATGGTTCCAATAATCCATGTCCTTAGTCTGCTTGTCTTCAGCAAACTGTTTGCGGGCTTTCTTGTGCATCATCTTCAGAAAAGGCTTCCTTCTGGGAAGATAGCCATGATGCAGTATGCGGCGTACAATCTGAGCACTGACAGGCTAACCCCCCACCCCTTCAACCACTGCAGCAATGCTGGCAGCACTCATACATCTATTTCCCAAAGACAACCTCTGGCTATGATACTGAGCATGTGCACTCAAGTTCTTTGGTTGACCATGGCGAGGCTTGTTCTGAGTGGAACCTGTCCGCTGTATGGTCTTGGCCGCCATGCTGCAGCTCAGTTTCAGGGTCTTGGCAATCTTCTTATAGCCTAGGCCATCTTTATGTAGAGCAACAATTCTTTTTTTCAGATCCTCTGAGAGTTCTTTGCCATGAGGTGCCATGTTGAACTTCCAGTGACCAGTATGAGAGAGTGAGAGCGATAACATCTCATTTAACACACCTGCTCCCCATTCACACCTGAGACGTTGTAAGACTAATAAGTCACATGACACAGGGGAGGGAAAATGACTAATTGTGTCAAAGTTGGACATTTTCACTTAGGGGTGTACTCACTTTTGTTGCCAGCGGTTTAGACATTAATGGCTGTGTTCAAAAGATAAGAAAAAACAGCCGGCAACTCCGTGATCCTCTAATGATTTATTCATGTAGACCACACCAGTGAGTACAAAAAATACAAATGGCAGACTAGTTTCGGCAAAGAAGCCTTGATCACTGCACACAAGTGAATGTAAAATGAACATACATATAAAGAGAGTTAACATGACCATTAGTGCCTCTCTCCACTTCTGATTGGTTAAATGCTTGATTGAATAAATTGACAATTCATTGCTATTCAGGCACAGAAGGGAAAACAAATCTAAATCTCTGGGAGACACGTCAAAACAATACACAAATATAAGCAGATGTAAAAATACAAATAGATACATTGGAACAATCTCTAATAATTTCCATAGATCTGCTTCCTGAAGAAGACATCTAAATGTTTTTTATGCTGTCAACAATCTCAGCTAGGATGACTTCTTAAGGGAGGGAGTTCAATTTGTTTACTGCTCTAAAAGTAATGAACCCTTTGCATAATCTAAGGTTAAACCTCCTTTCTTCTCATTTCAAATTGTGGCCATGTGTCCTCTTCAGGGACTTTAGATTAAACAGTTCATCACAGGTAAAAGTCAGCTTTGATATATTTATACATTGCAAATATATTGTCTCTTAACCACTTCAGCCCCGGAAGGATTTCACACTTTAGGACCAGAGCACTATTTGTGATTCTGCGCTGCATTGCTTTAACTGACGATTGCGCGGTCATTCAACGTTGTACCCAAATTAAATTTGTGTCCTTTTTTCCCCACAAATAGAGCTTTCTTTTGGTGGTATTTGATCCCCTCTGCATCATTTCTGATCCCCGCTATAAACAAAAAAAATAGGGACAATTTTGCAAAAAGAACAATTTTTCTCACTTTATGCTAAAATACAAATCCAAAAAAATATAAAAAAACATTTTTTTTCATTGGTTTTGGCCGATTTATATTCTTCCTCCTATTTTTGGTAAAAAAAATCGCAATCGGCATTCATTGATTGATTTGCGCAAAGGTTGCTACGTTTACGAATGATGAGAATTAATTTCTGGGGTTTTTATTTTTTTTATTTTTTAACAGTAATGACGGTGATCTGCGATTTTTAGCAGTACTGCGATATTGCAGCGGACATGTCAGACCATTTTGACACTTTTTTGGGACCATTGGCTTTTATACAGAGATCAGTGCTATGAAAATGCACTGATTATTGTGTAAATGCCATTGGCAATGAAGGGGTTAACCTGGAGGGGGCGCTCTAAGGGTTAACTGTGTTCCTTCACTGTGTTCTAACTGTATTGGTGCTGGGCTGGCAGGGGGAGGGGAGTGATCACGGCTTCCATATACAGGAAGCCTATGATCACAGCCCTTCCCCCTCTATGAGAACCGAGATCCGTGTTTACATACACGGACCTCCGTTCTCTCACTGCGGGGGGGAAGAGTAGTAA
>BLSH010345919.1:423705-447973 GCA_018402905.1 Glandirana rugosa | reverse complement strand
GCGCTGCAGCGTGTCCTCTCTCCCCCCTCTCTCCTCTCACACTGCACCGATCGGTGCGGAGAGGAGAGAGAAGCCGGCGGAAGCGCCGGCTTGTTTACATGTGATCACGCCGTCATTTGACGGCGCGATCACGTGATGAAAGGCCGCGCACAGCGGCCATTCATCACGATCCGTGATCAGTCGGGTCCCCCGGACCCGACGGTCACGGATGTTCCCGTGTGCGCGCCCCAGGGGGCGCGCTGGAACCGCGATTCTGGGAGGACGTCAATAGACGTCCTCCCAGAATTAAGCAACCGCTCTGTAGACGTCATTTGTCTATAGAGCGGTTGTTAAGCGGTTAAAGCTCAGTAAAGCAATGGGCCCTGATGGTATTCATCTCAGAGTTCTAAGAGAACTTTGAGATATAGTTGTTGCATCATTAACAGATATTTTTAATCAATCTCTTCTAACAGGAGATGTTCCCCATGATTGGCGGATAGCTAATATTGTAACTATACACAAGAAGGGCAGCAAGGTAGAAGCTGGCAATTACAAGCCAGTGAGTTTAACATCAATTGTAGTCAAGGTAATGAAATCACTTCTCAAAAGAAGGATCATTGATCACCTTAAAATACACAGCTTGCTGGACCCAAAGCAGCATGGCTTTACTGAGTGCAGATCATGTCAGACAAATCTGATTGAATTTTTTGACTATACTACCAGTGTTTTGGACCAGGGTGGTGCTGTGGACATAGCGTATCTTGATTTCAGCAAGGCATTTGACACAGTTCCACATAATGATCTAATACAAAAGTTGTACAAGCTAGGCAGTTGGCTAAAGGATAGATCCCAGAGAGTGGTTGTAAATGGGGTTCACTCAGAACAGAGACCAGTCACTAGTGGGGTACCACAAGGCTCTGTACTGGGTCCTGTTCTATTTAACCTTTAGGAAAGTGATATAACTAAAGGTTTGTTGGGCAATGTATGTCTATTTGCTGATGATACAATGGTGTGTAATAGGGTTGATATACTTGGAGGTGTCTGTAACATGAAACATTCTTTGGCATTGCTGGAAGATTGGTCAAAGCAGTGGAGACTGCAGTTCAATATTTCTAAATGTAAAATAATGCATCTAGGGAAAAAGAATCCCCTTAGAGACTACAATATTGAGGGTACAGTGTTAGCCAGTACTACAGAAGAAAAAGATTTGGGGGTACTTATTTCAGATGATTGCAAAATAAACAAACAATGTGACCAGGCAGTGGGAAAAGCAAATAGAATTCTGGGATGCATCAGTAGAGGGATCACCAGCAGGAGGAAGGAGGTTCTGATTCCTCTATATAGATCTTTAGTGAGACCTCACTTAGAATACTGTGTCCAGTTCTGGAGGCCTCACTTACAAAAAGATATTGATAAGATAGAACCAGTTCAGAGATGGGTAACAAAATGGTCAATGGTCTGGGGGATAAAACATATCAAGGGCCACTTCAGGAACTCAATATGTGCAGTCTGGATGAAAGAAGGGGGAGTGGAGACATGACTGAAACCTTTAAATACATCAAGGGGGTGAATAAGGTTCAGGAGGGCAGTCTTTTCAATATGAAACCAAAATCAAGAACACGGGGACATGACCTCAAACTAACTGAAGGGAAGTTCAAAACTAATCTTAGAAAGTATTATTTTACTGAAAGGGTGGTTGATGATTGGAATAAACTACCAACAAAGGTTGTGAGACAGTCAACAGTAAATGGCTTCAAACATGCTTGGGATAAACATAAATCTATAGTCAGACAAGAAGGTTAATGTGAACAAAAAAAAAAATTAAAAAAATTAAAAAGGGCAGACTCTAAGGACTACTCAGTCTTTTTCTGCCATCACTTTTCTATGTTTCTATGTTTCTACATCTTGATCTTTTTTGTAAACTGACACCACATTTGCTCTACTCCAGAAGTCTCCAAACTTTCTAAACAAAGGGCCAGTTAACTGTCTTTCAGAAGTTAGGGGGGCCCAACTGTAGCGGAAATTTTCCTGGTGTCAGTGCAACTAAACCTCTCCACCTTACGGGGAGAAATAGTGCCTAGTTGTTGGTGTCAGTGTCAGAAATGATGTCCCATTGTTGGTGTCAGTTGGCAGAATAGTGTCCCATATAAGTGGGAGGAATAGTGCCCCAGATTAAGGCAAGCAAAAGGCCACATCCAGGCCCTTGTTTGGAGACCACTGCTCTACGCCAATCAGTTGGTATCACTTTAAGTCTCTCTACACTCTTTTGTGCCTGGCTTTCAGTCAATTACAGAGGTATCTTTGGGGTACAATTATTGATATTGCTGTTAATGTATGACTAAGGGCAAGAGTGGGGAGAAATTAGAACCCCTGTCATTTTTAATTGCTGTCTGTGTCCCTGTTAAGAAGATTCACCCTCTCTGTTTTTGCTGTTTATCATTGTCATTGAAAGTGAAAGAAAAAGAAAATCCCAAATTTTGGGTTGTCCTCAGAAAAATAATAAAGGGGACATTTTCCAATGGGGACACTAGTTCTGGTGACCTGAGGGTCCCAAAGAAATTACCATAATTTGCAGGGATTTCCTCTCACTTCCTGTTTTGCTATGAGACAGGAAGTAAAGGGAAATCTCCACAATGGGACACAGATGGTGAAAAAAAAAATCTGATATCTGTTATAACCATCCTTTGCGCTATCTAAAATGAAAAAAAAAGTTTTTATTATAGTTTTACTTTAAGACTTTCAAATCCATCTTTTTAAATTGCAAAAACCGAAGATAAAAATTGATCTCATACATCTTCCTCTTCCCTGTCATTTGTGACTAAATTCCTATGTACATTTAGTACAGGACTTAGCTGTTCTTTCATAACCTTTTTAATGTTGATATATTTGAAAAATTGTTTGGGATTTGTTTTACTTGCTGTAGCAATATATTTCTAGTATTTCATTTTGTATTGTTGCATTTCTTGTTGTATTCCTTTTAACCCTGGAATGCTGAGGGTGTTCCTTTTACTTTTTACCTTTTATAGGTATGTTTTTTCTCATATATTTGCTATTTTACACTAGGCTTTAGCTGCATAGTTGTTAATGTTATTCTTCTGAATCTTTAATGCCTGAAATAAGAACCTTTTTAAAGGGAGCAACTCTCTTTACCTTAAACATGTGAAATAACTTGGCAGTGACAAACAAATGACTACTTTGGTCATCTAAAACAGCATACATCCTAACAACTTTCTTTTGTTGCCTTGAAAACAAGAGACTGGACTTGATAGATGCACTCCTGTGCAATATATTTTATTCTTGATCACAAATCACACGCACAGCATATGGCTCAGCCACGAAATACAACTGACGCATTTCACACCAATGGGTGCTTAATCATAGCTATGACTAAGCACCCGTTGGTGTGAAACGCGTCAGTTGTACTTGGTGGCTCACCTATATGCTGTATGTGTGATTTGTGATCAAGAATAAAAGATATTGCACAGGAGTGCGGCTATCAAGTCCAGTCTCTTGTTTCCAGTGTACCTGCTTGCAGGGCAAGGGATACTCCTTGAGCGATGCTACATTTTCTTTTCTTTTGTTGCATTCGGGGGAAATACAGTACACTGACCAAACATATTTTGGCACTCCTTTTCTCTGAAAGTTCTTTGTTATGTAGTTCATTATATTTATACATAATCGCTTGGGGTGACTCTCCCTGCCATAATCTGACACGGTGTAAGATCTTCAGTAAATGTCCTGTTTAAAGGGGCCTTCTGATCACTTAACTGTAACCTTGCAGTCTATGGTTACGTGTTTAGTGCTCTAAAGCTAATAGTCTGGTTCAATAGAAACCCCTAGTATTCTTTAAAGTGTTCTCCCTTGATTGCACAACATTTCCATGAAAGAGATAGTAGGTGTTTGTTTTCTTTCACCTTTTTTGCTGTTACAGCTGGCAGTCGCTGTAGCTCCTGTCTTTCTGACGGAGACAACATTGTAGAGTCTTTAATTTGGTGAGTGGTTGATTGCCACAGTTTATCCTGCTGCCAAATGTACTATGTGTCGATGTACAGGATTTGGTGTATTCTGTGCCAATGTGGTAACGTTGCTCTGGCTTAGAATAAAATGCAAGGTCTGTCTTGAAAGTTCATCAGAGGCTGTCAATATATGATGGACTTTTTCTACCTCCACAGCCTATTGCAAACTTTTGAGCTCACAACATGTGCAACACGCAAGACCGCTCTGACATGTTTCCTCAAAGCTGACGTTTTCAAAGGGCGTCTTTGAAAACGTCAGCTTTGATTAAACATGTCAGGGCGGTCTTGCGTGTTGATGACATGTGACCCGGAAGCACGGGCAATTTGAATGTTGAAGCCGGCTCATTGTTTTTATCTACATGCGTTTTTATCTTTGAGAAAATGGTTGTCTTTTATCCTCCTTTTAATATATGCCTGCAGAGGCTATCTGTTTGCTAGTAAGGCTGACCTAGAGATAGGTAGCCAACTAGCTCTGGTAAGAGTTTTATATATCTGAGTGTGGGGTGTCACTGAAGCTCCCTCCTGTTGCTCCCAGCACCTGGTGGAGGAGTCTGTTTCTTATCACATCTCTACATGCAATCAACTCCGTCTTGATTCTAGTGGACTTTATTTACTTTGCACCTTCCACTGTGCAGCTTACATAATAGCACTTTATGGATTGTTTGTTTATTAATTGATCAATTTCTTGGTCTGTCGTATCATTTTTGTTAATGTTACTTGCACTTTAAAGTGCTAGTAAACCCTCCTATCATTTTCAGCCAAGGAAGCTGCCATCTTTGCCTCTGTTTAATCTACAACTGCCATGATGCTGCACATGTAATCAGCTATGACACCAGCCATTGGATGGTTTGACAGTTTGGTTTAGAGCACAACCAATGGGAGTGTTACATTACCGGCACGTGCCGGAAATGTGACTGGTTTTTAACCTGTTAAATGCATGGGTTTACTACCGCTTTAATTATTGGTTGTACAATTTTTTTGATTTTTCCAGTGTTTATTTGGGTGGTGTCCTAATTAACTGCTGCAACTACACCTAAAGCATTTCACAAATATATTTCTAGCGCGGTATACACATTTTATAATTTATATTTTTATTTGAAATACCTTTAGCTTGGCTTGTGCTTATATTTAGGCAGCCTTTTCTTCTGCCTGCACTCTTGCCTGGGCAGCTTGCATCTCTGCCTATGAATGTACTTGGATGACTTTTGCTTCTACCTACACAAAATCAAATTCGCTTACTTATAACTGAGATTATGAGTATGCGAACTTGATTTAGTGAAACGTGTCAATCTCTGCTGCATCTGTAACCGTGTATTGGATGTCTTTTGATGGATTTTAATCTCCAATAAAATTACATTCATTTCCTTCAACTCCGGAGTGCGGTCAAGTTTTTACTCTTCTTCAAATAGTCATCCAGATTGTGGACTGGACCTGCACCTGTAGAGTGAAGGAAGATATTTGCTCTAACCTGGAGCGGCTCATCTCGCTGCTTGTACTCGGCTGTTTAAGGACATCACAGACACCTCCTGCCTACATCTGATGTTGGGGGAAAAGGAATTTCCCTATGGTATTGAGAACACTGGTCTGGCACAAGCTTGTGCTCTAACTGGACAGTGGAGCATCCATCACAATAATTGGCTAAAATTAAAATTGATTAAGGAAGCAAGCTTCTGACAACCTACCACATGCATGTACCGCAGTTCTACTGTAATACTTGGAACTGCCTTATATTTAATGTGCATAAGTGCCTTGTTGCTAAAGTTAATTTTGGAAGAAAGTTTACATTCTACTGATAATCACTGATCACTCTGCATAGTAAAAGAAAAATTTTAAAGAAAACCTGTCGCCTCATCCCTCTGCACCATAGCCATACACAAGAGCCACCAAAAATCTGATACCTAGAAGCTGACTTACCTTGATATTTTATCATCAAAATATGACAAAGAAGGATTCCCAGAGGATCTAGATCAGTGTTTCTCAACCTTTTTTCAGTCAAGGCACCCTTTAAAATGATAGACAATATCAAGGCACCCTTTAATATCATGGTCAATCTCGAGGCACACCATTCTAAAATGTAAAAAACTAGGTTTACTTAATGCAGCAACATCCACACACGTAGGACACTCAACATTACAGGTGATTTTTTTCTTTCAAAGCAAATATACTTTTGCACACTAGTACTGAATAGTATCCCAGTGTTTCTCTTCTCCCTCAATTTCTCTCCATCAGTTAGCTTATGTCACTCCAGTGCTGACAGAGAGAGGCAGAGGAGGGTCAAACAAGGATGCTGTGGAGGCAACAGACATCCTCTTTATTAACTGATGACATCATAGGTTGTTAGGATGCCAGTGTCTAGAAAGTCATGATGGTGTATAATGAAAACCTGTGGCTTTGTGTAACTAAAAGGCAGGCTTCACCCACCTGCTGACTTTTTTTGATAATTTTTTTAGGCATTTTGCAAAGGTGCCCCTATTTGAAAAAGGCTGCACTAGATAATGGTCATCTGAAGCCTGCAAGTTTGACACATTTGAGTAATAACTTTATGATGTATGGCTGGCTGTAAAAGAGGAAAACATTTCACTTGACTCACTTGATACGGTACAACCATGCATTAACATCACTGTGAATAGGGGGAACAATCAGCTCAGCAGAGCAGCAGCTCCTTGTAGTATTAGAGGCTTGGGATTGTTTTTTTCTTTTCCTGAAGGTTCAGCTGTAATGCTGGCAATACTTCATGGGGAGATCAACTCTGCACTTGACTGTCAGCGTGCACATTGAACCAAAAGACATCTTCTAAGCATTTGATTTTTGGAAAACAAACTGTATGTCTGGCTCGTTTGGCATAAATTATTCCAAAAGACTACCAGAGTCAGGGTAAACTTATTTGGGCAAATGGTTTCTGACATCTGAACCACCTTTCCTTGATTTGTTTTATATAAATATCAGTGAAGTATGAGCTAAAAAGACAAAGCTAAAGCTAAAAAGACAGTGATGCATATGTGTATGCAAATAATTTGTATTTTTGGTACCAAAAAGAGAATTCTGTGGCTTTATTTTTGCCATTAACGATCAATCATATGAATCAGAAGGCTAATCCTTTTCTTAGATCAGAAAGACTTTAACTGATAATTGGCTCTTCAGTGCCAAAATACAATTAAATGTGCTTTGATCACACATGCAGATCGCGCTTTATTCTCTGAAGACTTTTGAAAATTATGTTTTCTATTTCTAATCTCACTGTCCATCCAGAGTACACTGACTATAAACATCAGCTTTGAAGACTTGAAGAAAAATTTGTTGCCTAGAAAATAACTAATCTACATGTGCAATCTACATGTGTAACCCATTTTAATATAATAATTTGCAATCCATGTTTATTCCAATTTCTGTATCTTACAATGCTTTCTAATGCAAATAATTCACAGGTTGACAGAATCAACTTTTTTCCAAAGTCCTTTAAGCAGCTGACCAAGGTGGCATATCAAATGCCTATGGATTGCAGCATCCTCAAAGCATTGTACCAAGAATACTATTACTGGTGAATGTGTTTTGCCTTTCTCACCAACATTAAATTAAATCATTAGAACCTTACAGACTGGAGTTCTGGGCTTGACTGCCATCATGGGAGCTGTCTGCATTAGAGTAGATACAATGTAAAAAATCGAACTGAATTATGTTCAATTTCCTAAAACACTGTGTATCATAAACAGTGCCATAAAATGCAGTTTTCACAGTTTTTTCATAATTTTGCAGTTCAGTGCTGCTGATATCCTCCAGCCTTTTTCACCCTGCCTATATATATTTGCTTCAGCCTCAGTTTCACTGTCAGCTAATTCTGTCAACAGTGGACCATGCCTGCTCAATATGTGTCAGCATGGCCACTTGTAGTCTCCATCGGGGATGGATGTAACAGACGGGTTGATTTTTTTAAAGGCAAATAGACTCTTCACTTTGAAAGGGAAGTTGAACATTGCATAGGAATTTTCCCCACATAAACACGCTAACCAATCAAAACTGTTTTAATCCATCCCTTCATCCCTGGGAAAAGAAAAGGAAGAATAGCACAGTTTTCAAACTGTAGGACCACTTTACCAGGCTATGTGAATGCTGAAGTGCAAATGTCCATAAAGTGCTATCTTCAATGTTAAAACAAAGTGCAATCATACAAGAAAATGGAATTTGCAATCCACTTTGCTGCAAAATAAAGTGACTTGGGCTTTGTGTATTCCACTACACCCAACTCAACTCTTTGTCACTACCGGTATTACCTCTGGGGACCGAACTCACCAAAGGTTGTTGATCCCCTGTACATACAGTTTGTCTAGGAAGGTCAATACAGTACAGCTTTATGTCACAGACTCGCTGCACAGATTATCCCATCAACCTAGGACCGATGATTGACTGGTTCATCCCATACACCAACCTGAAGGAAGCCAGAGAACAGCATACATAGTGCAAAGCTGTTTATTAAAATTACCCACAATAAAATAAAACAAGTAAGGTGCCCCTCCTGGCACTCGGAACAATCTGCCAAAGTGTTTTCAGGACGCTGCCATTCTGATCCTCATGGGAGCCGGCGTGTGTTCCAAAGAGTGGAAGTGATGCGGCCAGGTAACGCGGTTGCACTCTTTGGAATGCACGCCAGCTCCCATGAGGATCGGAGCAGTGGCGTCCTGCAGACACTTTGGCAGGTTGTTCCAAGTGCCAGGAAAGGCACCTTGCTTTTGAGTGTAAACTTTTGTTTTATTGTGGGCAATTTTAATAAATAAATGTATGCTGTTCACTGGCTTCCTTACAGTTGGTGTATGGGATGAACCAGTCAAGCATCAGTCCTAGGTTGGTGGGATAATCTGTACAGTGAGTCTGTGACAAAGCTGTATTGACCTTCCTAGGCAAATACCCAGGGGGTCAACAACCTTTAGTGAGTTTGGTCTCTGGAGGGGATACTGGTGGTGACACAGAGTGGAGTCGGGTGTAGTGGAATACACAAAGCACAAGTCACTTTTGTGACAAACATGGGTCAAACCACTTCCCTTCTTACTAACTTGTGACAAAAGACTAGGCAACCTCACACCATGCTGTCATTTACACAACAGTGACAGATGCGCCCTGCACAAAGAGTTTCCAGCTTGCGGGAGCACAATCTAAGTGCCAACAGACTGAAAGTGATTGTCTCTGAGTGTAGTTAACTAAGCAATTAACACTTTACACCCAAACTGCCACCAGATAGCTTTGGGCCTGTTAACCTTTCACAACAACAGCAATGACAACTATGATTTTAGAATAAAAGTCTGTAACACAAATTGTCACCACAGACCGGTATGTTCAGAGGGCTATACTATAGTAACACTCTTCATGAGACAGGGATTCTTTTAGCTGTATCTAACTGAAACTAAAATGGCAGGTTGCCAATTATACTTTCACTAATCCGGTGCTTAGGCAAAAGAAAGGTTATTATATTTCAATATCCCGTAAGGGAGTAGCTGCTATCACAAAAATCACACAATTATAAAATCTCAAAGTCCATAGTCCATGATCCCTGAACATAAAGCAGTGCTAATTGGTAAATGACGCACAGAGTACATTAGTCTGCAAAAAGTTAAACTGCACAAAGTCCTCCGCGCTGCACTGGCGCGTCCAAATCAAATCCAAACAGATAAAAGATCAGATAAGGTCAATTAAAATAAATTAAATTGCAAGGAGATATATAAAGTCCACATGAGGTCTTATAAAAATCAATCTATTGTATAGTACAGAGCCATCACCACACCGCACGATCCCACTTCCTGTCGGTTATACACTCACCAAATATGAAATCTTTCTGCACCTTTAAACATATAGGTTGTCCGTGGTAGCTTTCTGATCTGAAGCAGAATCCCAATGGTCACCCATATAGGAGATGACTCCGATCTTATTGACTCATATCGCAAGAGAAAAGCAGGAAGATCTCATAGCGCACAACTGTAAAAGACTCCCCCCTTACCAGTTGCATTTACAAAAATGTTAAAATTAGTAGCATGTTTTAAAATAGGTCATGTGCCACTGGATGCAGATCTCTCGCACCACTCCTGAAGTTTTGTCTGCGGTGGTGCGCCGGGATGAGCCTGGGACAGCTGGGACACAATAGCAAGCCGTGTGGACACTGCCTAGGCACGTTTCGACATCTCGACTTTGACAATAGGTAGGGCCACGCGGCACAAATCTGCATTTTTTATTCTATGTGCTTACAGACATTCAAACTTTAACCCTTGCAAATCTGACCCCCTCGGAGTGCCAAGCAAGACCTTCAAGGTGATGAGTGTGGTCCTACTAGGGCCAATATCCCTGCACTTGTAGTAAGGACCCTCGACTGCAGTGTTTTGTGGGTGTCCTCACAGCCCCCCCTTCTCTCTTTTTTTTCAACACCAGGTGGAAGAACCCCTGTAGTATTCCTTAAAGTTATATGGACTTCCTATCCGCTCACTGGAACTTATTTATAAACTCGTTATCAACTTTTTTATCACCTATTGAGCACATACCTGATTTGCATTTGCACTGTTTGCACTTGGAAGACTTATTTTAATCACCAGGACATTTTTTTTGCATTTATGTCTAATTGTATATAATTTACATTGGGTACACCTCAATCCATCTTCATTTGGACTTTTTATCATTGATGATTTGTTTATAATTTATTGTATCACTTATGAAATCACAGTTACTCGTATAGAACTCATATATGATATTTATGGTGGTATCATAAGGTTTTTATTTCACAAAATATTGTTTCAAAGAGGTTGTAATTAGCGCAATCTATTTCTATACATTTATTTCGCTTTTCCAAGAGGATATCCTTGGCCAGATTGCAGCTTCACTTCATTTATTCTTTATAGCAAGTTGTTTATTATTTTTAATCACTATAGCGCGGTATTTCTTTATTTTATTTTATTTAACACCTTTGTTGATTAAGCATATGTTTTACACACCTCAGGAGAAAGAGGGCTCTTACACACATCATTCAAGACCTTCAAGGTATTTCCTGAGGATATGTTATCTGAACACGAAATGCATTGAAGCCACGCCTCTTCACCCGACGTCACATTCAGTCGCTTGGTTTGGGCTTACACAGCGGTAAAGCGCATGCCATGCTGAGAAGGACTGGTGCCATTTTAAGCATGCTGGAGATGCTTGTGCTGACATACGAGCACCGGCAAATGTGAGTTGTCATTTTGAATGTTTTATAATCCTTCTATTTTTATAATAAAACAGTGTTACACTATGAACACTTTTATTTGTGTATTGGTATTATCTTCTGTGGATGGAAAATCAATATAACAACACTGATTCCT
The DNA here is from genome assembly GCA_018402905.1 of Glandirana rugosa. Classification (NCBI taxonomy): domain Eukaryota; kingdom Metazoa; phylum Chordata; class Amphibia; order Anura; family Ranidae; genus Glandirana; species Glandirana rugosa. The sequence goes on along the minus strand of BLSH010345919.1, from coordinate 436,650 downwards.
CTGATGTTTTGGATTTCCTTGATCCCTGGTTGAATCGTCTCATTTGATCTATGGGCTTTTATAATTTGTGTTCTGGTGAGTGTAAACCCCTGGCACATGTGTGGCGGTGAAACACTGCTTGAAAATTTATACTGCACTTCGTCACTTTATAAGCACGGTTATGGACTTACTCATTTTTCCTGCACTTCTGATGAACTTTTTTTGATTATTGATTACAACTGCATCTTTGGACTATATGTATTTTTTATTTGATCAAATTAGTGACTATATATACTTTTTCACATTTATGCACTTTATATGACTATGCACTTTAATAACCATTACTGAAGAGGTTAAGCGCAAATCACTCCATTTTTGCATTCATTTTCTACTTGAGTTTTCACTTAAGGAGGAGTGGGCTGCACTACCGTATTTACAGTTAAATTAATTTGTTTGTGGTGCCATACTCCTGTTTTCTTAAGCACTTATTCTTTTAGCTTGCCTTAGCACATTTAGAGATAGTTTTAACACTTTTCAAAATATAGTTTAATAATACAAAGGGTAAAATGGTGCAAATAAAATATTTACATAAAAAACAAAGATATTACAAAGTAACAAAGAGACAACAAGCACAGACCAATAAAGGGTGAAAAATGAAGAATACTTGCAAGTCCTGTTTCAGCAGATTTCAGTTCATGAGCAAAGTGATCTATTGGCTCTCATAACTTGACATGTTTTCTTTAGCTTGATAACACATGCGAGATCCCAAAATGGTTGTATTCCACTTTTCTTCACATCAAGGAGGGGTGTTTACAGAGACCATCTAACCAATCCGTTCTAAGGGATGGTTGCTGGGATGTCACCACATTTATGACCAAGTCCCAGATATAGTATTCTATAAGCATTCATATCTCTGAATACCTACCATTTACAGACTGCTAACGTGCACATTACTGCCCAGCATGAAAGTTGCTCCAGAATGCATATAAATATGACAGGTTTCAGATGTCTACTTTAGCTAAAAGGGTAAGGGATGCCGGTGGTTCCCCATATTCTCTATTATAGGGGTGTATGAACTTAAAACACTACAAATTAACTGAGGGAGGTAAATATGTCCTTGTTCTAGCTGTGCATGAGTTATGACATATACTGAGATTATGAGAAGGACAAGACAGAAATGGATTGCAAAAGGCTTCAGCTAAGGTATTTACAATAGGATGGTCTGGTAGATCTCTGGTTGTTTTTAGTGTTGCTCAATCTTGCAAATTGGACAGTTTTACGGAGATGTCTAGACTGAATTCTGTGTTGGTTAATGGAGAGGTCTGTGTGCCTGATCAATGGATGGATAAGAAGGCCCTTGCGTGCAACTAAGAGGATTGTGGATTGTATGAACTGAAAGGAGGAGGGAGGGGGAAGGTGGCAGCCATGTCTTCAGTTTAACACAGAAAAGACAATGACAAATAAAATATAGTGACTGAATTCTGAACAACATGGCTGCCACACACACACAGCCTGTTGTTTCCCCAATATGCACAACCATTACAACTTTAATTTGCAAGAATTGCAGCACAAGTGGATTGCACGTTCTTTTGCACTATTGCACTTTTATTTAACAGTGGAGATTGCACTTTATGGAAACTTGCACTTTAAAAAAAATAATTCTATGTATCAATTTGTTTTCTGCATGGTTGATATTTAAGAATTTATTTATTATTAACAAGGGGATTACATCATTTAAAGTAAGTAAGTAAGTGCAGCTTTTAAATTTATAATACTGATTTTATGGTGACAGTAGAGGCACTATTAAAGCGGCAGCTATCCCAGTTTTGCGCAGGTATTTCAATATACACTTTTAATACTGCTATGTAAATTAGATTCCACCAAAATTACCAGCACTGTTTGTCATTTTATATCTGTGCTAGACTATACATGTTACACTATAGGCTCCTTAAGGGCAAGCACTATGGTGAATATTTGAATGCCCCCTGTAAAATTCTGTTGTTGCTATATAAATAAAAAAAAATTAAATTGATGTAAACATTTCTGTTCTTGATGTTGACGCATTTAAAGTACCATTCACCTCCAGTTTGTACATGTTGAACCCAAATCCTAATGGAAGTGTTGATTTCACTTTCAACAAGCTGCTAGCAAGCTTCAGCAGGTTTTCAACAAGCTTCAAGGACTTCTGAAGCCTGCTAGAAGCGTGTTTAAAGTGACAATGAACACTTCTTTCAGGAACTATGTTCAACATTTACAAACTGAGCTGAATGGTATTTTAAAAGCTTCAACAGAACATGCTGAAAGCTCCTCAAATGCTTTGTCAAAGCATGATGTTGACAATGTTCATATACAGGCCACATTCAGTCAAAACTGTATGTATAAGGCCTCATGCACGTAGGATGTTTGCTGTGTTACTTTGAATGCCAAAACTCCTGACAGAAGAAAAGTTGTTTATGTAAAGCCGCATATTGCTCTCACAAATTAATTTATTCTGGCTACTGGAATGCATTAACGCTCTGACATGGAATTTTATAGATGGGCAACTCCTATCCTCATATTGATTAGTGGTCCCAAATTAATAATAACTACTGCAGTAGGGAACAGACACAAAAGATACACTCAGCATCTTTCCAAATAACTGTTCTGTTTTATTATGATGCAACTGAAGGTTTTTATACACATGATTATGTAGGTATCACATTAATATTACAATTGTACTTGTATGGTAACAAGGGGTATAACATAGGCAGGCTAATTCTAGTCAGGACTCAAAAGAATGCAAACATGTAATGAAAACATTATTAGTGCCGTGTGCACAATGAGTGCAGTGAGCAATACATACAAAATAGAATACGATTATATACAGAACTTACACATTTCCTTTACAATCTCCCCTCTTTTGAGCAATATTTTGATCACTAACCATACCTGCTATCAACTTTATCCTGGAACCTCCATACACTTAGGTGGAGGTAAGTCCTGGCCAAAGAGGAAAAACTCCATTGTGGAGCATATAATAGCTGAGCGGCTTTTTCATTACAAAATGACTTTTCATTGTGAAGGACAAATGATTGATAAGACATATTTACAGAGTATTGGCTGTACACTTCTGTGGCTAAAATGGCCTTCTAGCTTAATCATGGACATGCTGACTTATCAGCATATGTAAACACAGACAATTCTACATAAAATGGAAGACGTACAAAAGACAAATATGACTTCAACATGGCTGAACTACTTTTCAAATCCTATTAAATATATCTACAGGGTGGGCCATTTATATGGATACACCTTAATAAAATGGGAATGGTTGGTTAACTTCCTGTTTGTGGCACATTAGTATATGTGAGGGGGGAAACTTTTCAAGATGGGTGGTGACCATGGCAGCCATTTTGAAGTCGGCCATTTTGAATCCAACTTTTGTTTTTTCAATAGGAAGAGGATCATGTGACACATCAAACTTATTGGGAATTAAAGAAAAACAATGGTGTGCTTGGTTTTAACGTAACTTTATTCTTTCATGAGTTATTTACAAGTTTCTGACCACTTATAAAATGTGTTCAATGTGCTACCCATTGTGTTGGATTGTCAATGCAACCCTCTTCTCCCACTCTTCACACACTGATAGCAACACCGCAGGAGAAATGCTAGCACAGGCTTCCAGTATCCGTAGTTTCAGGTGCTGCACATCTCGTATCTTCACAGCATATGTTTTTTTTTATGGTTTTTATGGTCAGTAAATACCAATACCGGGTGCTCCTTCAAGGAGGTACCGCAATTCCACCAAAGCCGACTTGATGACCAGCAATTCCCTATCACCGACATCATAGTTCCAGCAAGATGGTGCACCACCACATTATGGGTGTCAGGTCCGAGCATTCCTAGATGAAAAGTTTCCTGGAAAGTGGATTGGTCGTCGTGGGCCAGTTGAATGGCCCCCAAGGTCTCCCGATCTGACCCCCTTAGACTTTTATCTTTGGGGTCATCTGAAGGCAATTGTCTATGCTGTGAAGATACGAGATGTGCAGCACCTGAAACTACGGATACTGGAAGCCTGTGCTAGTATTTCTCTTGCAGTGTTGCGATCAGTGTGTGAAGAGTGGGAGAAGAGGGTTGCATTGACAATCCAACACAATGGGTAGCACATTGAACACATTTTATAAGTGGTCAGAAACTTGTAAATAACTCATGAAAGAATAAAGTTACGTTAAAACTAAGAACGACACCATTGTTTTTCTTGTGAAATTCCCAATAAGTTTGATGTGTCACATGACCCTCTTCCTATTGAAAAAACAAAAGTTGGATTCAAAATGGCCAACTTCAAAATGGCCGCCATGGTCACCACCCATCTTGAAAAGTTTCCCCCCTCACATATACTAATGTGCCACAAACAGGAAGTTAATATCACCAACCATTCACATTTTTTTAAGTTGTAGCCATATAAATGGCCCACCCTGTATATTTATATCCCTTACAATTAAAGCATTTGAATAAATAGTACCCTAAACTGTGATTCCAAGAGGGAAACAAATCAAACATAGGGATACTTTCATTTAGTCATTTTTGCAGTGTCTGGTGTGGTTCCAGGTGACTTTTCCTTCAAGTTTTGCAAAACTGTACATGAGTCTCTGTACACTGTACACTGAGTCTCCAAACTTTTCCTTATGTACAGTATCTCACAAAAGTGAGTACACCCCTCACATTTTTGTAAATATTTTATTATATCTTTTCATGTGACAACACTGAATAAATTACACTTTGCTACAATATAAAGTAGTGAGTGTACAGCTTGTATAACACTGTAAATTTGCTGTCCCCTCAAAATAACTCAACACACAGCCATCAATGTCTAAACCGCTGGCAACAAAAGTGAGTACACCCCATTTGGAAAATATCCAAATTGGGCCCAAAGTGTGAATATTTTGTGTGGCCACCATTATTTTCCAGCACTGCCTTAACCCTCTTGGGCATGGAGTTCAGCAGAGCTTCACAGGTTGCCACTGGAGTCCTCTTCCTCTCCTCCATGACAACATCACTGAGCTGGTGTATGTTAGAGACCTTGCACTCCTCCACCTTCAATTTAAGGATGCCCCACAGATGCTTAATAGGGTTTAGGTCTGGAGACATGCTTGGCCAGTCCATAACCTTTACCCTCAGCTTCTTTAGCAAGGCAGTGGTCATCTTGGAGGTGTGTTTGGGGTCGTTATCATGTTGGAATACTGCCCTGCAGCCCAGTCTCAGAAGGGAGAGGATCATGCTCTGCTTCAGTATGTTACAGTACTAATCGCACGTACTAACGGTCGGATGGTTGTTGTACAACCGTTGTACCGTGTGTATGCGGGCCTTTAGAGTCCCAGCATTCACGCACATACACGATTATCTCTCTAAAATCGCTTACATTTTTCCCATTTGTACACAACACATTCATATAATTCTCTCTTTCTTTTACCGTTTTAATATGTCCCTGCTTAAATTCTGCTTTCCTTATTTTGTTTGGATATCCCTTGCATCCCATGTATTGTAATCCCATACTTCACATACTGTAGCTTCTATGATCAGACACCCGTATTGCTCATCCCATCTTCCCTCTCTGACAACATATAAAGTATTCTGTTTTGACTCTCATTTCTCTGTTTTAGAATTTACTAGTTGTAGTGCCTGACCCTAAATTCATCCCACAACTTAACATCCAAATGTCCCTTTCTGTCTACTGTAAATTGTTTGACAGCCTTCATCCATCCTACTCACATAGATAGCTGTTCCTCTAGCTGTTTAATCTGCGTAATTCTTAGTTCTTTCGTAAATGTGGTTACCCATTGTGGACCGCTGTCCACTCTTTTATCTAGGGGCTCAGTATAGGTGGGAAACGCACTTTCGGTTCATATATTTTTATAGCACTCCTCTTGCCCTGGACATTTTTGAGGGTCTCTTACCCTTCATTCCCTTACTTAATTGAATGCCCATAATGAATGACCAGTCTTCTCTCATCTCAATGTGCCCAAACGTGTCTAGACGCGTTCAGATTTTTTCTGTTCTTCAGCCCCTTTCCCAAGCATGCTTTTGGTGTTTTTTCTCAGCCTGTAAGCACTCCTCTTCTAATAAACCTGTAAATGCCTATGTGTGCATAGACACATATTGTAGGCTAACATAGAAGTGCTTTCACAGGCTGAAAAAAATGGCAAAATGCCTCTAAAAGAGACATTTTTTTAAGCCCAGTATCACATACCTGGTAGAAGAGAAGGATATGCAGAGGAAGGCCTCTCTTTCACTTCTGACTCAAGGCCCCTGATAGAGCAGACAGATGGTGCGGGAGTGCAGAGTGGCACGAGTGCCTGCCAGGATCACTAGCAGTGGAACTGGATCGGAACTTTGATGAAGTCATGGAGGGTCACCAGCAAGGTGGGAAGCCTGAGTACAGCAGGCAGACTGTGGACTGGAACCGGCTGGTACTTGGGTGCAGCAGACAAAGAGACAGGTACAGCAACTAGCAGAGTAGAAGTTCCATGACGACTGGAACACAAGCAGGTGCAGGCAGGCCAGGTCATACACAGGAGGGCAGGTCAGGAACAGATGCAGAGGTTGTAGCAGAATCGAGGTGCAAGCCAGGTCTCTTAACAGACAGGCAGTGAGGTAACAATAGGAACAGGCAGATGCAGAGTCAGAGACAAGCCAGGGTCGATGCAGGCAGAGAGCAGGAGTAGTCAGGAACAAGCCACTTCAATAACTGGAACAGGTACAGAGTAGCAGGTTTCATTGGGAATTCTGTAGACAAGACAGCACTGATCCTGGGACATGACCCAGTTTAAATAGTCTACTTGGCGCCAACATTTCAACATCTCACATCCATTAGCATCCCGTGCCTGTGTACCTCTGCTCAAAGGAGTGTGGAGCACAGGATATCTTCTGATTGCTGGCGTGCCCTTCCTGACACCCGTGTGCATGAGGCCATACTTTAAAGATGGCCTGTTTGCGATAAATGAAGTTACATAAACCTGCAATCCTTTACAGTGTATCGAAACCCAAGAAAAAAATTATATTGCATTTTTCCCATCCTGGTGTTGGCTGCATGAATTGTTTACTTTCAGTTTGTTTCTGTTATTTTTCCTTGGCAATCCTGCCATTAACACATTTCCTGTTCTTGGGTGACAACATTCACTCATTCTACTGTATCTGTGGAGAAGTAGCATTGCATTGTCACTCCAGGACAGGAACTGTGTTAGGAGTACAGAAAACCTCCTCCTGTCCTAGCCTTCAGAGTGGAAAAATGTTCTGTAGTTCATAGAGCACATAGTTCACATAGCTGAGCTTAGTAGGGCTGATACAAATGACTGAGATTTCAGTGCAGAATTGTTAGCTCACTACAGAGAGTTAGCAGTTCACTGGATCTCTGGCAGGATCGACGGGCCTTTTTTTTCACTTAATAAACGAATATAACAAAAAAGTTCCAATGGGGTTCTTAACAGGCCAAATAACCAAATAAGCAAATAAGAAAATCCCATTGGTAAAAGAGGCAGCTCACGCAAAACTGGTGGTTTGAATTTACCCCTGTTTGTTATTTTTGTGCATACTCCTATAAGCAAGACTTGCCTATCATAATTGTAAATATGTCTCTGCCCACCTTGGCACTTTAGCTGTCCCAACTGTCATTGCATATTCCATTATCTCTTGCGGTAATTTGATAATATATAATAAATGAAAAATCCAGCACTGCTGGAACCCCTTAAAATGGCCGCAGCAGGTGCGCAGTTCCAGAATTCAAGCACAGAGATTTCATCAATAGAGCCCTTAAAGCGGAGTTCCGCCCAAAAGTGGAACTTCCGCTGGTTGGATTCCTCCCCCCCTCAAGTGTCACATTTGACACCTTTAGGGGGGAAGGGGAAGAAGAAACCTGTCTTCAGACAGGTGTCCTTTTCCACACATCCGGGCCGACAGCCACAGCCATCAGCAGTCAAGCTCCCTCCTCCGCCGCCGCCAATGAGGGAGCGGCAGTTTGCGAATGCGCAGTAGGGACCCTGCCGTGAAGCCGAACGGCTACACGTCCGGGTTCCCTTACCCTTGATGGCAGCGGCAGCACTCGTCCACCGATCCGAAGATCGGTGGGCGGCGCTGACATCGCTGGACTCCAGGACAGGTAAGTGTTAAAAGTCAGCAGCTACTGTATGTGTAGCTGCTGACTTGTAATTTTTAAAGGGGCGGCAGTGTGCGGCAGACCTTCGCTTTAAGGCCCCATTCACACATTAGCATTCTGGATAATGGGCAGAATCGTCGCGATTCTGCCTGGCGATTCCAGAATCGCAGCAAAACGTAGAGTGGTTTGCGATGCCATTATTTCTTTATGGCACCCTAAATGCAGGGATATTTTGCCGTGATTGTTGAGCGACAAGTCGCACTATAATCGCGCCAAGAATTGAGGCCGCAAACATTCCTGGCTTTGTGCCAAGATTTGGTACATTAGATGCTTTTGGAGCATTTTTGGAGTGGAGGGAAGCCCATTCAAATGAATGATGCCACTATAAAAAGAAAAATCGAGCGGGTGTAGCTATCGCTGCAGATCACTCAAGTGTGAATGGAGCCTAAGAGTTATTAGAATCTGACAAGTAGATTTACCTTCTGGTATCTACTAAAATTAAAGGTGTTGTATACCCTCTGGGTTTTTCCACCTTAAAGCGGTTGTATGCTCCAAAAAAAAAAAAAAACTGTAAGACAAAGGCATAATGAGCTAGTATGCACTGCATACTAGCTCATTATGAAATACTTACCTCAGAACGAAGATCCGACAGGGCTGCTCGGTCCCCGCAGAGGGAGCTGACATTTTCCCTCGGGGGTTCCTTCCGGGTTCGGGCATGCACGCGGGAGCTCTTCTTTCCGACAAGATTTCCGGCAAGGTCAGGCGCTATATGGCGGGCCTTCGCTGGGACATCACTGCGCATGCGCCGCTGACGTCAGCAGCTGCATGCAGGGTGAATATATTCTAAACCATACAGTTTTAGAAGATATTCATTTTACCTACAGGTAAGCCTTATTATAGGCTTACCTGTAGGTAAAAATTACATTTGAGGGCATACAACCACTTTAATGCATTCTATGCATTAAGGTGAAAACCTCCTTTAGTGTAGCAGCCCCCCAGAGCCCCCATTTTACTTACCTAAACCCAGTCTTTCCCACACCGGGGACGAGCACACCCGCTCCAGCAGGTGTATTGGGTACTGGATAGATTAATAGCAATGCAGCCATTGGCTCCTGCTGCTGTCAATCAAATCCAATGACACGGGAACCGGGAGGGTGGGTCTGAGTCCTGCTGTCTGTGTCAATGGACGCAGCAGCAGGACTCTGGAGCATGCCTGCGAGTATCCCCAGGGAAGCACTTCCCCATGGGGGCACTCAATGTGGGGAGGAGCCAGGAGCGCCGCAGAGGGACCCCAGAAGAGGAGGAATGGGGCCACTCTGTGCAAAACCCTTGCACAGAGAAAGTAAGTATGACATGTTTGTTATTTAAAAAAACAAAAAAAAAAACAAAGCTTTACAATCACTTTAACCTCCTTGACGGTATTCCCGAGTGTGGCTCGGGGTGAGTTTTCACTGCAAATAGCGGTAACCCCGAGCTACACTCGGAAATTGCATTGCTGGATCCAGGCAGTGTTACTTACCTTGTCCCCTTGATCCAGCGATGTCCCCCTGCTGTGTCTGCGGGCTGTGTCCTCTGCCCGATGCCTCTGTGTGCCGAGCTACGTTCCCTGCGAGCATCGCGTTGGACGGGGGCAGAGCCTGGCGGGAAATTCAAAAGGTGAAACACACAGTATACATACAGTACATTGTAATCTGTAAGATTACATTACTGTATGAAATCATTTCACATCCCCTTTGTCCCTAGTGGTTTGCCCAGTGCCCAGCATGTACTTTTATATTATATATGCCATTCTTTCTGCCTGGAAAATTGAGAATGTCCATGGCATAAAAAAGCATCCCTTAACGTCAAAAGTGTTTTTTGACCAGCTAGAAAACACCGATAGTAAATAAGAATCATTTGCAGAATTGAGTGATACTGATTTTTGGGGAAATTTATCATCAGACACTGAAAGTGACGACAGCGACAATTCTGCAACTGAACAAATTTCTGTGTTTTTGACTAGATTACATTATTGAATACATTTTATTATTATATTATCATCTTTGATAATTATTTATAGTTATTTATTATATTATAATTTTTTTTTCATATATATTATAATTTATGATTTTGTGTTTCAAACTTTATCATACCCGGGATGTCTACTAGACTCTTGTTTGGATGGATTTAAGTGAGTTATTCCTAAAAATTACAGGCCTACAATATAAAACGCCAAATTTCCATGCAAAATAATGGTACCGCTTTCAGCACCAAAAATCTGAAATAATCACACCGCCAGGGAGGTTGAGGGGACAAATATTGAAGTTTGTAGCAGTAACCTTTGGGGGTCACACTTGCAAAGCAGACATCGACTAGTCCCCCAACGCACTGTCAAACTCCCCTGCACAAAATTGTTACTTTTAAATGCATTTTAACAGTGCTGCCTTGTCCATACTATAGGCAAATGCAGAAGTCAGCAAATTTGAAAGTTTGAGAGGTAAATTATGCATCTGAAAGACAGATTTAATCTGTGAGTGTATATGCAGTAGGGGGATTTGTATGGCTCCTAGAATCAGATATAATTATCCACTCCAGAGAACTAACGTGGTGTTTTGATTGTATTAAGCCAAGGCTGAATACACTCAATATCAACATCCCTGTAGCAATATTCTGACAAGTTGAAATACATTTGTAATTCCATAAAAAACTAACCAAAATGAATGGAAACAAAAGTGTATGTATTCCACCTACAGGTGAACTGCTGAAAATTCAAACGTGGAAAGGTTACAAAAACTCTCCAATAAGGTAGGGGGTGAACAAATTAACACCATTTATAAATGTGTGTCAAATTAAGATTGCATGTGTTTTTTCCACACTGGGTTTACACTGTGCAGCATGGCTCACGGCAGGGGTCTGGCGCATCCCCATTTACCGTTTAAGGTTCAAATTTGGTCCGAATTTTTGTCTGAGTTCAGACCTGAAACAGAGCCAAAGACGCACAGGACTCTTCTGCTGTGCACTATGCGGCCATCCCGGAGAGGTGTGAACCGGCTCCATTGAGAGTTGGCCACACTCTTCTGTCATGCAAATTGAATGCAGAGAAACCAGTATCCAATTGGCAATAGTGTGAACCCAGCCTGAATCTAATTGGAGGCCATAGCCAACCTATAGACAACTCTTACATGCACTTCCATACCGGGCCTATTCTGGCACTCCTCTCCTACATGTAAAAATCATCATTTTTTTGCTAGAAAATTACTCAGAACCCCCAAACATTATATATGTTTTTTAGCAGAGAATCTGGGGAATAAAATAGCAGTTGTTACAACTTTTAATGTCACACGGTGCAATTTTTCATGAATTAAAAAAAAAATTACAGAAGAGGTCTTGGGCTAGAATAGTCGCTCTTGCTCTAATGCACGGGTTGATACCTGGCATTGTGATTTGAATGCCGTTTACATATGTGAGCGTGACTTACATATGCGTTCGCTTCTGTGCACGAGCAAGCGGGATGGGGGCGCCTTACTCCTTTTTTTTATTGTTTATTTTACTTTTATTTTTTTATTTTTATACTTTCTCTTTCATTTTTTTTGTATCACTTTTATTCCTATTACAAGGAATGTAAACATCCCAAATAAGCAAATAAGTAAATCCCATTGGTAAAAGAGGCAGCTCACGCAAAACTGGTGATTTGAATTTACCCCTGTTTGTTATTTTTGTGCATACTCCTATAAGCAAGGCCTGCCTATCATAATTGTAAATATGTCTCTGCCCACCTTGGCACTTTAGCTGTCCCAACTGGCATTGCATATTCCATTATCTCTTGCGGTAATCTGATAATATATAATAAATGAAAAATCCAGCACTGCTGGAACCCCCTAAAATGGCCGCAGCAGGTGTGCAGTTCCAGAATTCAAGCACAGAGATTTCATCAATAGAGCCCTTAAAGCGAAGTTCAGCCCAAAAGTGGAACTTCCGCTGGTTGGATTCCTCCCCCCCTCAAGTGTCACATTTGACACCTTTAGGGGGGAAGGGGAAGAAGAAACCTGTCTTCAGACAGGTGTCCTTTTCCACACATCTGGGAGATCGGGCCGACGGCCACAGCCATCAGCAGAATTATGTTTTTTTGTTTACTTGAGGAGGCTTGTACATCACATAGTAACTGGATTTTGAACATGTTTACACTATCATATAGGAGCCCATAGTTGTACTTTAACCACTTGCCGACCGCCAACCGCAGGTTGACGGCGACAAGTTGGCTCGTTATCGCAAATCGCCGTCATACGACGGCGGCCGCGATAATGAGCAATGCGCGCGCGCGTGCCCCCTGGGCGCGTGTACTGCAGTGGCATTGGCTTGAGGGAAGATCACTCCACAGCGCCAGGCCAATGATTTTTGGCCTGGCCCTGTAGATCGCCCTGCCAATGACATTATTCCCCTGCCTCTGTAAATGTAAACAGAGGCAGGGGAAGTTCACTCCTCTTCCTCTCTGAAGTCTTTTTCGACATCAGAGAGGAAGAAGAAGCAGCTAAAAACGTGAGTGCACCAACACTACACTAACACCAGGCCACATAGGCACATTTAACCCCTTGATCGCCCCGTTTTTAGTAACCGGACCGCGACACCTCACTAGAAGGGAGTTCGGTTACGGTGACGTCATGTGCGCGGGTCCCCCGTGCGCGCGCGCGTAACGAGTAATAGCGCCGGCGGCAGCATACTGCCGCTAAACGCTATTGCTCGGTTGAACAGCGGCAGTTGGACGCCAACCGCCAGCCGTTCACCAATTTCATGTTGATACCCGAGGATATACTATCACATTTGTACAAGTTTTAGGTCAATGATACACTACATGTTCGGAG
>BLSH010345919.1:403080-423695 GCA_018402905.1 Glandirana rugosa | reverse complement strand
CAAGAGGTCTTGGGCTAGAATAGTTGCTCTTGCTCTAATGCACGGGTCGATACCTCACATGTGTGATTTGAATGCCGTTTACATATGTGAGCGTGACTTACGTATGCGTTCGCTTCTGCGCACGAGCAAGCGGGATGGGGGCGCCTTACTCCTTTTTTTTATTGTTTATTTTACTTTTATTTTTTTATTTTTATACTTTCTCTTTCATTTTTTTTGTATCACTTTTATTCCTATTACAAGGAATGTAAACATCCCAAATAAGCAAATAAGTAAATCCCATTGTTAAAAGCGGCAGCTCACGCAAAACTGGTGATTTGAATTTACCCCTGTTTGTTATTTTTGTGCATACTCCTATAAGCAAGGCCTGCCTATCATAATTGTAAATATGTCTCTGCCCACCTTGGCACTTTAGCTGTCCCAACTGTCATTGCATATTCCAGTATCTCTTGCGGTAATCTGATAATATATAATAAATGAAAAATCCAGCACTGCTGGAACCCCCTAAAATGGCCGTAGCAGGTGTGCAGTTCCAGAATTCAAGCACAGAGATTTCATCAATAGAGCCCTTAAAGCGAAGTTCAGCCCAAAAGTGGAACTTCCGCTGGTTGGATTCCTCCCCCCCTCAAGTGTCACATTTGACACCTTTAGGGGGGAAGGGGAAGAAGAAACCTGTCTTCAGACAGGTGTCCTTTTCCACACATCTGGGAGATCGGGCCGACGGCCACAGCCATCAGCAGAATTATGTTTTTTTGTTTACTTGCCCATAGTTGTACTTTAAGATACTATATATCTGAAGTTAAATTCTGCCATATTGCCAGTCTGTGTAAGATCAACTTCATTATTCAATTCACTAGTGCTTAAAGTGTTACTAAACCCAGGACCCTGCATTCAATATATCTGGTCTCCCACAGAACATGTAAATGCAATTATTTTAGTAAATATAAACTGCTAAATACCTTTTCTCATCAGCAGTTTATAGCAGTCTTGTGACAGCAGTATATAGCAGTCTTGTGACATCTATCAGTATCTGTGTAAAGCTTGTAGGAGGAGTTTTAATTCTACTCTGACTCTCCTATGAGGCTGCAGGACCCCTGACCCTCTGTCTGGGCAGTGCTGATTGGCCCTGTGCCGATCACATGCACCCTCCCAAGCAAAAAAACAACTCTCTAGCAATACACATCAAACTGAGCATGTTCAGAGTGACTCCAAAGGCTCTGTCTTATCAGAAGATAAATTGGGGACAGTAAAAGAAGGGGAGGATCAAAGAAAACAGGCTCAAACAGCCTTTTTACACAATACAAAGGATTAACCCATTTGTTTCCAGAGTGAGTATAACAAGCATGCTTTATTTATTATTATTATTTCAGGTACTTATATAGCGCTGTCAATTTACGCAGCGCTTTACATATATATTGTACATTCACATCAGTCCCTACCCTGTAGGAGCTTACAATCTAAGGTCCCTAACTCACATTCCTACATATACTAGGGTCAATTTAGACAGAAGCCAATTAACCTACCAGCATATCTTTGAAGTGTGGGGGGAAACCGGAGTACCCGGAGGAAACCCACGCATGCACAAGGAAAACATGCAAACTTCAGGCAGGCAGTTACATAGTTACATAGTAAACGAGGTTGAAAAAAGACACAAGTCCATCAAATCCAACCTATGTGTGTGTTTTTAATGTCAGTATTACATTGTATATCCCTCATTGTTGTGGTCCCTTAGGTGTGCATCTAATAGTTTCTTGAAATTATCTAGACTCCCAGCAGAGACTACTGCTTGTGGAAGAGAATTCCATATCCTCACTACTCTTACCGTAAAGAACCCTCTATGCCTTTTAAGGTTTAACCGCCTTTCTTCTATTTTTAGTGAATGGCCGCATGTCTTTGTGTGCTCCCTTGCACGGAATAGTTTTGTACCTACTGTGGGGTCACCGGTACAGTATTTGTACATTGAAATCATATCCCCTCTCAAGCGTCTCGTCTACAGAGAGAATAAGTTCAGTGCTTGTAATCTTTCCTCATAACTAAGGTTCTCCAATCCCTTAATAAGCTTTGTGGCCCTTCTGTGTACCCTTTCCAATACCAGGACATCCTTCCTGAAGACTGGTGCCCAGAACTGGACGGCATATTTCAGGTGCGGCCTCACCAGAGACTTGTATAGTGGGAGAATGATTGATTTATCCCTGGAGTTGATCCCTTTCCTGATGCATGCCAACACTTTGTTAGCTTTGCTTGCAGCAGCTTGGCATTGCATGCCACTGCTGAGCCTGTTCTCTACTAGGACCCCTAGGTCTTTTTCCATCTTGGATTCCCCCAGAGGCTCTGCCCCTAGTGAGTAGTTTGCTTTCTTGTTCTTGGTACTCAAATGCATTATCTTACATTTTTCTACATTAAATCTCATTTGCCCCTTGTCTGCCCACCCCATTAATTTATTCAGATCTTCTTGCAAGGTTTCCACATCCTGTGTAGAGTTTATTGCTCTGCTTAGCTTGGTATCATCCGCAAATATTGAGATTGAGCTGTTCACCCTGTCCTCCAAGTCGTTTATGAATAAATTGAATAGGATTGGTCCCAGTACAGAACCTTGGGGAACACCACTTTCAACACCAGACCATTCTGAGTATTCCCCATTTATCACCACCCTCTGGACTCGCCCTTGTAGCCAATTTTCAATCCAGGTGCTCACCCTTTGATCCATGTTAAGGGACCTTAGTTTTTACAGTAAACGTTTATGGGGAACTGTATCAAATGCTTTCGCAAAATCCAGATACACCACGTCTACAGGCCTTCCCTTATCTAGATGGCAGCTCACCTCCTCATAGAAGGTTAATAGATTGGTTTGGCAAGAATGATCCTTCATGAACTCATGTTGATTACCACTAATGATACCGTTCTCGTTACATTAATCTTGTATGTAACCCCTTATTATTCCCTCCAAGAGCTTGCCAATTATTGATGTGAAGCTAACTGGTCTGTAGTTCTCAGTGATATATCTTGGTCCTTTTTTACATATTGGTACTACATTGGCTTTCTTCCAATCAGCTGGTATCATACCAGTCAGAAAACTGCCCTTAAAGATTAGGTACAAGGGTCTGGCAATAGCTTGGCTAAGTTCCTTAAGGACCCTCGGGTGCAAGCCATCTGGTCCTTGTGACTTATTAGTGTTCAGTTTTTCAGGCCTATTCCTGATTTTATCCTCAGTTAGCCATGAGGGTACTTCCTGTGATGTGCTGTAAGGACTAGCATTGTAGTTCTGAATAATTGAGCCCCCTGTTTCCTTCATGAATACTGAGGATAAAAATGAGTTTAACACCTTTGCCATTTCTCCATCCTTTGCAACAAGATTACCTTCATCATTCTTTATGGGGCCAATATGATCAGACCTCACTGTCTTACTGTTTATATACTTAACCACTTCAGCCCAGGAAGGATTTCATACTTTAGGACCAGAGCGTCCTTTTTTTCGCACAAATAGAGCTTTCTATTGGTGGTGTTTGATCGCCTCTGCGTCATTTCTGATTGCCACTATAAACAAAAGAAGAGCGACAATTTTGCAAAAAAAACCCCAAATTTCTTACTTTTTGCTAAAATACATATCCAAAAAGAGAATATTTAAAAAAACATTTTTTTCCATCGGTTTTGGTCGATTTATATTCTTCCTCATATTTTTTTTTTTCTTTTTTTACCAAAATCGCATTCGGCGTTTATTGATTGGTTTGCGGAAAAGTTGCCGCGTTTACGCATGATGAGAATTTATTTCTGGGGTTTTTATTTTTTTTTACATTTTTACTAGTAATGGTGGCGATCTGCGATTTTTAGCGGTACTGCGATATTGCAGCGGACATGTCGGACCATATTGACACTTTTTTGGGACCATTGGCATTTATACAGCGATCAGTGCTATAAAAATTAATTGTTTACTGTGTAAATGCCATTGGCAGTGAAGGGGTTAGCCTGCAGGGGGCACTCTAAGGGTTAACTGTGTTCCCTGTGCGTGTTCTAACTGTATGGGGGCTGCCCTGGCTGGGGAAAGGGGATGATCACGGCTTCCATATACAGGAAGCCTGTGATCAACGCCCTCCCCCCTCTATGAGAACGGAGATTCATGTTTACTTACACGGACCTCCGTTCTCTCACTGTGGGGGGGCCATTGCGGGTAGCCGGCGGCGATCAAGTCTGCCGCACCCGCTCCCTGCCCCCCCCCCCCCGAAAACAGTGAGCACGCGAGCGTGCCTCTGGCGGGGCGCGCGCGCGCTCACAGCACTAGTTATCGCAGCCGCCGTCGTATGACTGCGGTTTGCGATAACGAGCCACTCTGTCGCCATCAGACTGCGGTCGGCGGTCGGCAAGTGGTTAAAGAATTTTTTGGGATTATTTTACTCTCCTCTGCTATATGTCTTTCATGTTCTATCTTAGCTGCTCTGATTGCACCTTTGCATTCCTTATTGCGTGTTTTATAAATATGAAAATCTGACAGGGACCCCTCAGCCTTGTATTTTTTTTAAAGCCTTCTCCTTTGCTTTTATGTGTGCCTTTACGTCGGAGTTAAGCCATCCTGGTCTAGCTATTTTAAATGTATTTCCCGTTGGGATACACTGGCTAATACCTTTGTTTAGTATGTTCTTGAAGCACTCACATTTTTCCTCCGCGTTCATTGTTCTTAGAATTTTATTACAGCTAACATCTTCCAGCAAGGAGCATAGTTTATGGAAGTTGGCTCTCTTAAAATTCAGTGTCTTTGTATTCCCCTTATGGTTCTTAGTTTTGTAATTTATACTGAAACTAATTGTACTGTGATCGCTATTTCCTAGATTGCCCCTTACTTCCACGTCTGTGATCAGGTCTGTGTTGTTAGTGATCAGAAGGTCTAATAATGCTTTTTCTCTTGTTGGTGCATTTACTATTTGACCCATGAAATTGTCCTGCAATACATTATTTCCTCCCAGTCAATATCTGGATAATTAAAATCCCCCATTATAATGACACTTCCCATCCTAGCCGCTATTCCAAATTGCGATAGGAGGTCCGCCTCCCCCTCCTCCCTCTGATTTGGGGGCCTATAGCATATACCCTGTATTACTTTCCCCCTGGTATCCTCCCTTGGTAGCTCTAGCCATAAGGCTTCAACTTCCTCCCCAGATCCACTTGTAATGTCATCTCTCACATTTATTCTTACGTCATTTTTTATATACAGGCATACCCCTCCCCCTTTTTTGCCCACCCTGTCCCTGCGATATAGGGAATGCCCCTGGATGGTAGCCAGCCCATCATGAGAGCTGTTGAACCAAGTCTCCGAAATTCCCACAAAGTCTAATTTCTCCTCGTACAGTAGCAACTCTAGTTCTCCCATCTTGTCTGCCAGACTCCTGGCATTAGTGAACAAGCCACGTAGTTTTGTCTGGACACCTACTGTTTCCTTGCTGGGTAATCCTCTTTTGCATAAAGGATTTGTTACACTACTCGCCTCGGATTTAAATTCTTTATTCTGCCTATCACTCTTCCCACCAATACTACCCCCTGAACTCTGTTCCACTCTGGCTATTTCTAAGTCTGGACCCTCCCCCCTGTTGCCTAGTTTAAAAGCCCCTCTAATGTTTCGGCCATCCTCATTCCCAGCCGGTCTGTACCTTCCCCTCCGTTCTCTCACTGCGGGGGGGCCATTGCGGGTAGCCGGCGGCGATCAAGTCTGAGAAAACGGCCCAGTTCTCCAGGAACCCGAAACCCTCCTTTCTACACCAGCTCCTCAGCCACTTGTTGACTTCACTAATCTCCCGCTGCCTCTCTGGTGTGGCTCGATGTACTGGTAGCATTTCTGAGAGTACTACCTTGGAGGACCTAAGCCTCAATTTTGCTCCTAGGTCCCTGAAATCTTTTTTTAGGACACTCCATCTACCTCTAACTTTGTCATTGGTGCCAACATGCACCATGACAGCCGGGTCTTCCCCAGCCCCTCCCAGCAATCTGTCCACCCGATCCGTGATGTTCCGAACCCGAGCGCCCAGTAAACAGCATACAGTTCGGTGCTTCAGGTCTTTGTGACAGATTGGCCTCTCTGTGTTTCTAAGAATTGAGTCCCCCATTACCACAATCTGTCTTTCCTTTCCACTGGCTTCATCCCCACCCTCGCTGGAGGAGTTACTCCCCTGGCAGCTAGGGGCGCCACTCTGCTCCAGCGATGCTGATTCCTGGCTGGTTTCCTCAATATCACACAACGGGGTGTACCTATTGGTATGCTCCAGCCCAGGATCAGCCTTCCTGACTCTTTCCCTTCTACCTTTCCTAACTGTCACCCAACTACTCTGTTCTGGTGCCTGCAGAACATCCGCCTCTGTGCTGGCCCCTGCCGGCACCTGCCGAGTACGATCTCAACTCTCCTTAAGTATGGAGAGTCGTCTGTTGACAGCTGCTTCCTTAGATTCAGAACCTGGGCTTCCAGGGAAACAACGTTCTTACATTTCATACAACAGTATTCCCCCGTGATCGCATGATCAAGGAATGCATACATGCGACAAGATGTACACAGAGTCGCTTCTCCACACCCACCGGGCATCGCACCTATTGATTTAGTGGGGACTGGGAATTATGCTCTATCCAATTAACTAACCGCTGGCTGCCTGCCTCTAATACTCACAGTACATGTGTCCTCACAGCACTCGGTACTCACGCCACACTTGGGTACTCACAGAACACCCAGGTACTCACACTATATTACTCAGGTATTCACCCAATACTCAGGCAGTGTCGTGGTTATGAATCGAACCAGCGACCCTTTTGCTGCCAGGCAAAAGTGCTATCCACTACACCACTGTGCCGCCCATATGTATATGCTTTACTGCATATACAGACTGATTGTACTGTTGTGGGTTTAGTAACACTTTAATGACACCACTGTGGCACAGGGCATCACGATACGTAATAACTTTAGGTTGTAGTGCAAAATATTTATGCAAGAACATTCCCAGCCCCTGGTCACATAGACCATGAAAATGTAGCAATGGGTAGTCCCAATGACAATACCAATTCAGTATTTAATGATTTTATTTACATTGTAAAGCGCTGTGTAAACTGTTAGCGCTATATAAATCCTTTATTATAATAATAATAATAGTACTTTTGCTAGTTAAAAATCCCTTGTCTATTTAACCCCCCAGGCGGTATTCCCGACTGTGGCTCAGGGTGAATATTCTGTACCAAGAGCGGTAACCCCGGCAAATTCAAAAAGTGAAACACATAGTAAACATAGAGTACATTGTAATCTGTAAGATTGCATTACTGTATGAAATCATTTCACATCCCTTTTGTCCCTAGTGGTTTGCCCAGTGCACTGCATGCACTTTTATATTATATATGTCATTATTTCTGCCTGGAAACTTGAGAATGTCCATGGCAACCAAAAAGTGTCCCTTTATGTCAAAAGTGGTTTTTGATCAGCTACAAAACAGCGATAGTAAATAAGAATCATTTGCAGAATCGAGTGATACTGATTTTTGGGGAAATTTATCATCAGACACTGAAAGTGACGACAGCGACAATTCTGCAAATGAGCAAATTTCTGTGTTTTTGGTTTGATTACATTATTGAATACATTTTATTACTATTATGTTAATTATTTATAGTTATTTATTGTATTATAATTTATGATTTCATGTTTCAAACTTTATCTACCCGGGATGTCTATTAGACTCTGGTTTGGACAGATTTAAGTGAGTTATTCCTAAGAATTACAGGTCTACTATATAAAACGCCAAATTTCTATGCAAAACAATGTACCGCTTTTTGACGCAAAAATCTGACATAATCATACCGCCAGCGAGGTTAAACAGGTCTGTACATCAAACCAAATAGGTAAAAGAAAGAAAAATGTGGTTCTGTCAGAGAGCCTGTTATAAGCTATGTATCACATTTTTCATAGACAAAATTAGTTCCCAGAGGTCATCAATGACACTTCTAATGGCAGAATCACTGAACTTTAGCCTCCCTCAACACTAGTTGAAGTCACTCTATCAGTAAAAATTGAGCTATATATCATTGTGATATGAATTTTATAGATACTCCTAACTAATATAACCCATAGGCTGCATGTTCATGAATATTGGTTTGGATAAAAAACAGCTGCCGCGGTTATTTATGAGTCATAGACTTGCTGTAAGGAAAATGTAAGAACATACATGAGATAACATAGTTAAGAAAACATCTGTCTATCATTAATCCCATGCTGATTAATAAGAAAGATCCAAATCATTATTCAACCGAGTGCTGCTTAATGACATTACTGTGGCACAGGCTACTCCACATCAAGGTAAAGGAGAGATGGCTGCACACTGTCTTCACAGAAAATCCTTTATTGAAATGCTTGAATCATGAGACATGACACACCACAAAGAGCCTAGCCAGAGGCGAGGTGGACTAGTTTCACACACCTGATCATTGTGATGAGTAAGCACACATAAGGTGTGTGAAACTAGTCCACCTCACCTCTGGCTAGGCTCTTTGTGGTGTGTCATGTCTCGTGATTCTTGACTCCTTTACCTATTATCTATGGTTGACAGTCTGGGGCTTGCATCTGCATCTGGATCAGAAATAATCAGTGTGGATCTCTTACCTGGAGCAATGGTTCTCCTTGTTGTACTCCATCAACACTAATCTACTTCCATTGCTTCCTTAGTGGCTGAACAAGCAAGATATTGCTTTGATGCTACCTCTCTGAGGGAGCGAGGTAGGGTTGCCACATCATCCCTTTAATCCAGGACACCTATCAATTGCACAGGTTCTGTCGCTGATCAAGGTGGTAATTAAACTCACTTGGTGCCTCATCTGCATTAAATTAGCCTCAGAACCTGTGTAATTCATATGTGTCCTGGATTAAAGGGATGATGTGGCAACCCTAGAGCGAGGTAGCATTGCTGTAGGAGAGCGCGAATGTTCTCTTTAGTGATCCTAATGCTGGCTAGTTGCCGCCAATGCCATCACTACTAGTATTACAGGATTATTAGGTGTACAGTATACCCATATAAAAACTAGGGTTGCCATCTCATCCCTTTAAACCCGAACACATATCAAATACACAGGTTCTGAGGCTAATTGAATGCAGATAAGGCACCAAGTGAGTTTAATTACCACCTTAATCAGCCACAGAACCTGTGTAATTCATATGTGTTCGGATTTAAAGGGATGAGGTGGCAACCCTAATAACAACACATCACCAAGGCTCCCTAGCCAAGTTTTAAACTCTTCAGATTGTCAGGGATCATTTCCTAGTTACTCTGACATCCCTTTGTATTGTAGTAATAATTTATCTTGTTCTCCAATTATGCACTTGGCTGTAAGGTATCTTCAGTTTATTCCATATAACAGGAGAGTAGTATCATTGTTTCTCATGTTAAGGTGAACATAGACTTTAGAAAGTGGTCAACCGTGCATGCTCAATCCAACCATTTCTTGATGCCTGCAGGTGCAGCTTTGAACAGGCACACTTGGTTCACATACACATTCCTTGTTAAGGAGTTGGAGAGGGATAGGGAATGAGCACAGAGACCATGCCTGCTCCAGCTTCTCAAGTGATACAACTATTGAGAAAGATGTTTGTATGTTTCCAAAATCCCCAGAAAATGGTAATCTGAAGATGACTTCTACATCTGGGACCATTTCCTTATATGTCATGTAATGTCTTTGGCAACCTTTAGCCTGACCATAAAACCCTGCAATTAGATAGTAGCAGGTAGGTCTTCCAACAATTATGTAGTCTAAGGATCTGGCTGAAAGCATATGTGCATTGGATTTTTTTTTTTTTTTTGATGGATGATATCATACATAGTTTTGAGAAATCTTTCATGTAAAATTGTACAATAAAAGTGTAACATGCATGGTCATCTTTACTCTTTTTCAGATGTTCAGTTAATGAAATTGTTATCCAATATGCATTATATGTTAGCAGATTACATTATGTAGCTCATTTAAAGCGGTAGTAAAGCCACCCATTTAACAGTTTAAAAACCAGTTCCATTTCCGGCATGTGCCGGAAATGTAACACTCCCATTGGTTGTGCTCTAAACCAAACTGTCAAACCATCCAATGGCTGGTGTCATAGCTGATCACATGTGCAGCATCATGGCAGTTGATTAAATAGAGGCCAAGATGGCAGCTTCCTTAGCTGAAAATGATAGGAGGGTTTACTACCACTTTAAGAGATGGAAAATATTGGTTGCTATGGGTTGCTGAACTTCGTACGCTGCATTTGCTCTGTCTTCCTGCAAAAAAGTCAAAAGACTTTCTTTTTTGTCAAATATGTTTACAAATAAGCAGCTTAAAACATTTTTAGAAGTATCTCAGGCTGTGAAAACAGTTTATGCTGTCAGCTTCTCATCTTTCAAAGTGATACAGGCTCTCAGGCAACTCACAGCACTGGAGCTACTTGATATACTCTCACTCACAATAAATACAGTGCCTATCTGTTCCCGGGTAAACATATTCACATTGTACACATTTGGCTTCTCAACCAGAATTTTTTTTGTTTGCTGCATGTAGTTCTTTTCTTCCACAGTCACCGTATAGCATGCTTTAATAGATTCACCTATCTGTTATTTCAACTCGGTAGGCTAATTGAATATTTTCTATATATTTCATCTGTATTTTCTTCCTTTATTTGTTATGTTCCAGACATAAAAAATAAAAGCTAAGTAATCTTTTATCATTTTTTGGGAGGTGAACAAAGTGTGAAATATCGCTCATAAATATACCATATTTACAGTTTTCAGTCAACACGTTGAGCTCCTGGATCCTTTCTACATATTTACCAGGCTAAATTTAATAACTTTGCTAAAAATAAAATGATGTTTAAAAAACGAATAGCAGGAGCTGTTGACCCCCTGGGTTCGGGCATACTGTATTTCAAAGTGATAATGCAATTTACACAGACAACAGATCGCAGTATTTTACTTAAAGTTGTTAAAACAGATAAAACGAGAATGGCTTAGGCTAAGATTCTTGTAGTATTAGACCTCATACACACGGACGTTTTTTGACGCCGGCGTTTTCTGGCATTTTTTGCAGCTCTCCATGTTAGTCAATGGCCCCATAAAAATGTCGGTGTTTCTGAGCTGTAGGTGGCGTCGGCGTTAGTGAGCAGAAAGTAGAACCCATGGCCATCGCGTTCTGAGGCTGTAACGTTTTGACGTTTTTTGACGCCGACGCCACAATATGCCAACAAACGCCAACTAACGCCAACAAACGCCACCTAATATTGTACCGGCGTTTTCCGGCTTTTTTTGACGCCGACGTTTTTAGGTTGAAAAATAGCAGAGGGGTGATTTTTTTTAAAAAAAAGCCTATTGACGCCGACGCTCACTAACGCTCAAAAACGCCAATGCATAACGCCAAAAAACGTCGACTTTTTTTCCTTGACGTCGGACCCGACGTTTTGTTTATTTTTTTAGATACGCCCGTGTGTATGAGGCCTTAAACTATTAGGCCTCATACACACGGACGTTTTTTGACGCCGGCGTTTTCTGGCGTTTTTTGCAGCTCTCCATGTTAGTCAATGGCCCCATAAAAACGTCGGCGTTTTTGAGCTGTAGATGACGTCGGCGTTAGTGAGCTGAAACTAGAACCCACAGCCATCGCGTTCTGAGGCTGTAACGTTTTGGCATTTTTTGACGCCGAAGCCACAATATGCCAACAAACGCCAACAAACGCCACCTATTATTATACCAGCGTTTTCCGGCGTTTTTTGATGCCAACGTTTTTAGGTTGAAAAATAGCAGAGGGATGATTTTTTTTAAAAACGCCTATTGACGCCGACTCTCACTAACGCTCAAAAACGCTGATGCATAATGCCGAAAAACGCAGACTTTTTTTCCTTGACGTCGGGCCCGATGTTTTGTTTATTTTTTTAGAAACGTCCGTGTGTATGAGGCCTTACTCTTGGCACATATAAAACAGGTATGCAATGCAAAGAAAATGACTATAAGTCAAACAGTAACAACCAGTAGACTCTGAAAGAACCTATGACCCCAGGTATAAAAGAGAAGAGCATGACCGTTTATATCAGACTGCTCCCTTCAACTCCTGATGCCACAGGCCAAATAAACTCTGTGACACAACTATAGAACAACAAATTACCAGAAATGTAACACTTAACCTCTAAGATTTTTTCCCCTTAATGTGTGCAGATGTTGTGCACAAAGTCCTTTAAGTGGAGGGCAGGAGAGAAAAGAGTGCAGAAGTCCTTGTGATGTAGATGTTCAGTGTCTTCAGCTAGCTTAACAAGGGCCCAGATGGATTCCTGTACAATGGCATCCAACAACTGAAAACAGCATCTGCAAAGTGTCTCCTTCTTAAAGCTTTATTGCAAAGAGATGGAATAAAGGTGTCTGCATGCAGTGTCTTTGAGGGGTGTATAGAGGGTGGGCTTCTGCCCGCTCACCAATCCTGATAAAACCAAGGCTCAAGGAACTAGAAGGTCCTGGGGACAAGCACCTGCAGAATCTGCAACCAGAGAAGGTGCACGACCATACACCTTGTGATGCTGGAATTCAGCAGGGTATGAACCGATGGCGATGAGAGTGACCCCGACAATGACTCGGCTGACAGGGAGTTGGCAAAGGTGGATCCACTCACACATCTGTCAGAGGCTCTCTACGCTGCCTCTGCCACACCGCCTGCTCACAACTCTCCAAGTGTCTGGGTCCCTGCTCTCGGGTGAAGGCCGTGGTCCAAGAGAGAGAGACTCCTCCCTAGACCATGCTATATATCTCCTCATCCAGCATTCTGCTATCTCTCCTAGCCAGCTAGAACTTGTAGTTTTCAACGGTCTGACTCCAGTGCAAATCCTGGCTCCTCAGACCACATATCCCAAGATCCTTTGCTCTCAGCTGTAATCCCTGCTCACTCTGCATTCAGGAGATGATAACACAGTACATGCTGAGCACTAGAAGGAAACAGACTCACTGCAGCTGATTTTACAGAATGTCCCACAATCACACAGACAAATTTAGCCAGGACCTGGTTACAATTATTTTAACTTTTTTTTTAATCTGTTACTAATATATATATATATATATATATATATATATATATATATATATATATATATATATATATATATGTGTGTGTGTGTTTTTTTAACTACATATACAATCTTTGTTTTAGATATAAAGTTGTAATTTGTGATAGAGGATTGTCACAGCACTTTGAGTTAGCTTAAGAGACAGAGCTGCAGTAATCTTTTTTTGACAAACTAACTCTCACTGAAAAGATACACCCACAGGTTCAAAAAGAGAGTGCAAAATAGCATGTAATATTTAATACGCTTTTTAAATGTTTTAAATATTGTAAAACTATTAATATTTATAATGGCTGGTTTATTCTTTATTTATTTAAAATCATTATACATTCACTTTAATAAACTCAGTAATGCAGCTGGATGCTGAAATGTCAAATAACAGGGAAGAGATGTGAAGCAGAGACATTTTTTCTGTAAAAATATAGTGAACACATGCAGTGATGCAAAGTGGGAATATGTGTCTTTTTCTGATTGTATTCTTGTAGTTATACTCACAAACCTCTGTAAACATTGTGTAACGGGTAAAAAAAAAAGTGGCTATCTCCATGGTTTCAGTTGTAAGCATCAGTCATGTGATGAAGCATAGTAAAGGGAAAGGGTCTCAATGTAAAATAAAATGTACTCGTGGCCCTTCAGACAGCTCAGTAATGGAGTTTAGAGAGAAATTACACCATTTCTGCTTCCATTATTAAATGTACCGAAAACACTATTTACAAAAAAAAAAAACTTAGAATGTAAACATGTGCCTTGTTTAGTATGGAAAGTTTTTATAAAGACCATCAGTGGAAGGAAAACACACATTATTATTGAGGCATGGAGGAGCTCAGATATGAGGAAAGATGAGAGGAACTGAATTTATTCTCTCTTGAGAAGAGGAGTTAAGGGGGGGATATGATCAACATCTACAAATACATAAGTGGTCCATATAGTGAACTTGGTGTTGAGTTATTCACTTTAACCACTTCAGCCGCAAAGGATTTACCCCCTTCCTGACCAGAGCACTTTTTGCGATTCGGCACTGCGCCGCTTTAACTGACAATTGCGCAGTCATGCGACTTTGTAGTCCTTTTTTTCCCACAAATATAGCTTTCTTTTGGTGGTATTTGATCACTTCTACATCACTTCTGATCACCGCTATAAACAAAAAAAGATTGACAATTTTGAAAAAAAAAAAATTTTTACTTTTTGCTATAATACATATCCAAAAAAAATTATATAAAAAAACAAATGTATTCATCAGTTTTGGCCGATATATATTCTTCTACATATTTGTGGTAAAAAAAAATCACAATCGGCGTATATTGATTGGTTTGCGCAAAAGTTGCCACACTTACAAACCATGAGAATTCATTTATGGCAGTTTTGCTATTGTTTTTTTTTACTAGTAATAGCGGCAATCTGCGATATTGCAGCGGACAAATCGGACATTTTTGACACTTTTTTGGAATCAATGACATTTATACAGCGATCAGAGCAAAAAATAGCGACTGATTACTGTATAAATGTCATTGGCAGGGAATGGGTTAACCTGTAGGGGGCAATCTAGGGGTTAACTGTGTTCCCTGTGTGTGTTCTAACTGTATGGGGAGCTGGGCTGGCAGGCGCATGACAGATCTAACTGAACCCGATCACTGGGAACAGTAGATCACTGCCTGACAGAATGGGGAACTGGCGTGTTTACATTGGCGGTTCCCCGTTCTTCCTCTCTACCAGGCGATCCCGGGTTGCCAGTGGACATCGAGCCCGCCTGACCCGCGGGCACACTTGTGGAGTGCACGGCGGGCATGAGAGTGCGCCGACGGCGGGGCGTGCCCGCTACTTGTGCCTGCGCGAATCGTCAGTTATCTAGCCACTCTGCCGCAGTAAAAATACGTAACGCAGTCGGGAAGTGGTTAAGCTCATCACAGAGGACAAGGGGGGCACTCTTTACATCTAGAGGAAAAAAGATTTCATCTCCAAATATGGAAAGGTTTCTTCACAGTTAGAGCTGTGAAAATGTGGAAAACACTCCCTCCAGAGGTGGTTCTGGTCAGCTCAGTAGATTGCTTTAAAAAAGGCCTGGATTCTTTCCTTAATGTAGATAACATAACTGGCTACTAACATTTATAGGTAAAGTTGATCCAGGGAAAATCTGATTGCCTCTCAGGGGATCAGGAAGGAATTTTTCCCCCTGCTATAGCAAATTGGATCATGCTTTGCTGGGGTTTTTTGCCTTCCTCTGGATCAACTGTGGGTGAAGGATTGTGTATATGGGATTTTATGATATATATATTTTTTTATTGGTTGAACTAGATGGACTTGTGTCTTTTTTCAACCCAACTAACTATGTAACCATTATTAAAACTTTTTAAAAACATTTTCTTTTAGAACGATTTAAATGTTTAAAAGATGAAGATAAATGTGATAAGAAAACAACTATGTGTTTAATGTTGTTTTATTATAATAAGTAGATGCCCATTAATACCACAACTACCTGCAGATGACATTAAAGTAAGGTGGTTCTCATAAAAAAAATCTATCAGACATATTAAGGATAGAACTGAACATGCATTATTTATTATCTCTGGCATTTTAAAATGCAGAAAGAAAATATTAACTGTTAATACCAAAATAATGAAATGCAGACATGTTGAATGAATTGATTTACCTCTACGTGTATAGTTTTATTTTGAAACTGCTCTTTAAGGCTGAAATACCACTAGTCATTTTCAAAAATAAACAGCAGAAAAGGTCAAAGTTCTTTTTTACTTGCCAAGTAAACACATATTACATGTTTTATCTATCAATTCAGTGGTAGAATGGTTCCTGTTTTTGCCATGCTGTAAACATTTGTTATGCACTAAAATTCTTGAAGATACTGCAGTAATTACTCTGTGTGTCAAAGGTGGCAAAAACTGAGATAGAAAATCCAAAAGATGTCCTATTATCTATTCTGACAACACAAAATTTTCAAGCATCCAATATACTATTTGGAACAAAAGTAACCATTAGAGATGGGGCATAACATTGCTTAAAGCAGTTGTCTACCCAAGGGAAAAAAAAAACAATTACCTGCAAGGCAAAGGCATAACAAGCTAGTATGCACCTCATACTAGCCCATTATGAAATACTCACCTTAGAACGAAGCCCCCGCAGGGTTGCCCGGTCCCTGCAGAGGGAGCTGACATCTTCGCAGTGTGGCTTCTTCCGGGTTCGCGGCTCCGGCGCTGTGAGTGGCCGGAGCCGTGAGACGTCACTCCCGCGCATGCGCACTGGAGCCCGTCTTTCCGGCAGGGTCCGGCGCTATGCGCCGGGCCATCACTGCGCATGCCCCATGACGTCAGCGGCTGCATTGCAAGTGGAATATCTTCTAAACCGTACAGGTTTAGGAGATATTCAATTTACCTACATATAATCCTCATTATAGGCTTACCTGTAGGTAAAAATCACTTTTTTGGGTAGACAATCGTTTTAAGGTGCATACTTAAAAAGAGTCGGGTACGAATGATACAAACACTCAGGGAATTAAGGGATTATGAAGATAGATTATGGTTTATAGCCGTATTAAACCCAAAACCAAAAATGCATTATATTGAAGCTTACCAAATATAGATGTGGTGGTTGCATTATTTTTCTTTTCTTTGTCTTTTTCCTCTGCTTTAACCCGGTGATCTGGCCAGTAATACATCTTCTTTATTAGTGAGACACAACTCTGTATGAAGGAGTACAGGAGGCATATCAGACAGCATAATTGTCAGTCTGGGGGGTGTAAATGTACTAGCAGGTTTAGGTACACTAACAAATTGAAGCCAAACTCCAGCTCGAGCTCAACGCTGACAAACGTAACACATACAGGGGAAGGAGCTACGCTCTGACGTCACCCGCTGCTATACTGAATGACTGGGATGTTTTTCATTAGTCTTATGAGCGTGGCTTTTACATGCTTTTAAATGTGAGTATAATTTTTACCTTTTAAGTAACGAGTTTACAAGCAAACAGTGAGCACTTAGATCTGTCCACTTATTCCATATCTTTGGCAGAACTGCTATGGAAATTTTGGAGTCTTGGTGGAAAAAATGCCTTGGAGAAATCTGTTACCCTAAGGGGACATGCGTTGCAGACCACCTGTTAGGTCAGGGGTCCACACTTAGAGGTGAACGAAGCAAGTGATTCTAAAGTGGAGGGTTTGTCACTGAGTGGCTCCCATCTGGATTTCCTCTGCAAACATATGGATATCTCTCTCTCTGTTATGGTCTTCTGGGACTTGAGGTCCATTTTTTGATTGCATGTAGTTTATTAATTCTGGACTTTTGTGCTGCACTTTTTTTTTTATACATGATTTATTCGATGTTTGAAGATCTTTTTGTGCTAGCTGCATCTTGTTTTAGAAATTTTCATATGATTGTATTATATTTTGAAAAACAACAGGCTTGCTGGCTGGATCACCAGATGAAAATGGAAGAAAGAACGCCTAAAAAGGTAACTAATACAGCCATCCCATCTAAGACTTGGTAAGCTACAATATAATAATTGTTGGATTTAACACTGCTTTAAATCTGCAGCTTCTTCTCTGTCTCTGAAAACTCAAAGCTTTAAAGTCTTGATGCCCATATAGAATATTAAGGGCCAGTGGGGTAAAATTAGAGCAATGGAGAGCAATGGGATGGGGGAGGGCATGGGACAGAAGTAAAAAAAATTGCTAAAGTCAGCAACTGCTCCAGCAAACTTGATTGACTTCTCCTTTGAAGGTCGGGCATATCATTTAGTTTGGAGAGACATTGCATCCTAATAATACCAGCTCTGTATTTGCTGTTTCCTGACAAGTCATATAGTGCTAAGCTGGTAGGTAGCGACAGAGGTACAGATGCTCAGTCAGCTCCTATAACAGAGGATAGAAACATCCCTGCCCACTGGGTCATTTTTCAACAGGCTGGAAAAGCTCTCTAAAGAGCACTGAAACAGTTGAATGTGCTCATTATCATCCTCTAAGAGTTCAGTAATGACTCAATAATAAAAATGAAACGTGGAAGCATGGATTACATGTAGTGCTACCCCTGTAGGATCCGCTGTTGAATATGGGTATCTACCACCCTGCTTAGCCAGGCACATGCATTTTCTACACACTCTGGAGTCAGGAAAAACGTTGTTTTTTTATTTTATTAGGGGAGTTGAACTTAGATAAGGGATTGGGTTATTATGGGATACCCACTTGATCAACAGGGACACAACTGTATACACCCAGTATATACACACTCACTTCTCCTCTACTACCTTCAGCATAATCTTGCTTACAGAACTACATCTCCCAGGACCAGATAGCACTGACAAATCGATCCAACACAGACTCAGTCAGATCCAGAGCAAATGCCTTTTGCAGGCAGGGACCGTGGGCCCCTTTGGTAGTGTAGTAGAAAAGAGGTCTCAGTGCTTAGCTGTCCTATTCCTGTGGCTGTGGATCCCAGTACCACCTCTTCAGGCACTGACAGCTTGTCTGGCTGCAGCTGCCCCTTTCACTAGCCCTCCTGGCTACTTCTTCACAGTCCTCCCAGACTGACTCTACGTCCATCCCAGCCTGCTTTCACCCAGTCCCTTCAGGCTTGCCTCTCAGTTTTCTGACTGTAACACTCACCAGCCCCCCTGGCTCTTTTCCTCTCTGGAGTTTTGCCTGGCAGCTTTTTGCTGTCCTCTCATTGCTCCCATGCCTCCTAGTCAGGATCCTCCTGTGTGTTTTGAAGAGGGGTCCCTTCCGCACCCGAGCCCAGACCTGAGTTCACCCCCCCCCAGACTAGAGGGCTACTCTCAAAGGCCTAACTCTCCTTCTCCATCTTTCACCCGAACTCCACTGCCCCCAGCTGGGCTGACACTGAGTATTTGAGGGGGCTTTCCCCCTGCCAACCCATGTATTGAGGATTGGTCAGGGCCCTCATAAATACTCCAAGCAGCTCCTCCTCTCCTCCACACCCATCCTTTTGGAAACTTCTTCTAGTTTGCAGATGTAAGGGGAGGCCTCAGAAATGCTGCCTGTGAGTCATACCAGCCTCCCTGAGTCACTCAACTCTGACCCAGAAAAACACACAGGCTGGGCTGCCAGCCAAGCCTGGATTTACCTACTCTAACAACAAAAACCTTACTCTAGCAATGCTAGGGGGTACTACATACAATTATCAGACATTCTATGACCACTTATAGAGTTCTCTTTAAAGTATAAGGCCTCATGTACATGGCGTTTAGATGCAGGGGGGTTTACAGGCAGAAATGTGAAAGTATGAAAAAGGATTTCAGTAGAGCTTGCCTAAATGTGTGTAAACATGCTTAAGCACATTTAAACACACATTTAGTCCCCGGTCACACTGATTGCGACATTGAAATCATGCTACTTTACTTGCGACATCATGCACAGATGTCAATGCAAGTCGCACCTGAACTTTCAAAAGTAGTGCAGGAACTATGATGGAGTCGCACCAATTTGACTGCTTCCAATGTGGACAATAGGGTGCGACTAGTCATGCGATTTAAAATTGTCAAATCACATGACAAGTCGCACCGGTGTGACCGGGGGCCTAGGTACGTTCGGTGCTTTTACATTACAGTGGTCAAAACATGATGATGAAAATTCCAAAAAAAGAAAATCTTGTGTATACAGGACGTTCCATCTGACCTCCCCTTTCATGCTGTGCACTTCCTTGTTCAGCTGCAGAGAGCTGTGCTGTGTTTTTTTTCTCAACATAGCGAGGGGTGTGTCCCAATCTCAGCTCATTTCAGCTGTTTAGATTCATCCTGAGAGATGGGATCACTCACCCCCATTATGTGGACCGCATCTCTAAACGCAACAGTGGGAGTGATGTCACCCGCAGCCTGACTGAAGACTGGGGGTTTTATGTCATAGCCAGAAGAAGGATTGACGTAAATGCATATGTCTGTATGGTTGTCATGTTTGTGTATATTTTAATATGTATGCTTATGTACAGAGGCAGCTCTAGGCTTTGTGGGGCCTTAGGCAAAACCTAGACATGAGGCCCTACTCACGGCCATAATGGGAAAAATAATTCAAGCTATAAAAAAATTTACTTTATAAATTGCAAATGTTAAGAGCTTTAAAGTGCTGGTGTCAGTACTCTCTATCTCAGTGCTGTGTCAGTGTCAAATTAGACAGTTGCGAGGCCCCTGTTAGTGTGAGGCCTTAGGCGACCGCCTAATTTGCCTAATTAGAGAGCCGCCTCTGCTTATGTACCTTTTCTGTGTAATTTGCACCCTACAGATGCAGGAGCTTACAAAGCAGCAGATTGCGGAGTGCAGTAAAGCACCATCAACATTGGCACACTCTCATGACTGTGGTCGTGAAATTTCGAGAATTGTAAACGTTAAATATTTCATTTAAAAAAATATCGAACTTAATAAAAAGGGTAATACCGGCACTCATCCCGGAGTACAGATCCAAAACGGATTCCGGGGTGTTTCGGATCTCGACGGAGACATGTATTCGTATGTATAATTTTATATGTGTTTGTACTGTTGGTATGTCTGTATACGTAAATGCAGTTAGGAAGAAGACCGATACTGTATTTTGGGG
>BLSH010345919.1:378052-396258 GCA_018402905.1 Glandirana rugosa | reverse complement strand
GAGACGCCGGGAGCCACCGACGCTTCCTTCCCACAACACCACCAGCAGGCAGCCTCATCCCCATCCCAGGAGTTTATCCCTCAGGACTTCCACATAGCTAGCAGTGGCTTACTACTGCAATGCTTCCCAGAACACTACCATTGTGAGTAGTTTTTATTTGTTTTAATAAATGCTGTTTTTTACTAAACTATTGCACTTAGAGGCGCACTTTTTTTCTTCTCTTCCTTTCTATCATAGAAGCCCGGTTACTTCTCAAAGGTGCAGCCAAAACAGTGCCACAGAGACTGTATTACAAGCAACGGTTCTTATTGCCACCAATGACTTATATCACCCTCTGGGTGGACATTGCACTCTCCGGTCTCAGTCACTCAGTCTGAGCCCATCCACAACCTAGTTTCTTGCGCTGCAAATACTTTGTTTTATGTCAGAC
Source organism: Glandirana rugosa (assembly GCA_018402905.1). Classification (NCBI taxonomy): domain Eukaryota; kingdom Metazoa; phylum Chordata; class Amphibia; order Anura; family Ranidae; genus Glandirana; species Glandirana rugosa. Next base: position 395,828 of record BLSH010345919.1, on the reverse strand, counting down.
TCCTTCCATAAGAAAGGGTACAAAGACAAAACCATCAACAACAGCATAAACACAGCCTTGAAAACCTGAAGAGAAAATCTCCTCCAATATGAAGAGAAAAAAACAAATAAGTGTGTAGCTCTATTCACTACATACAACCCAGCACTAGAAGGGATAAAAAAGATAAACAAAGATTTACAACCCATTATAACAGAGGATGGAACTCTGAAAGAAATATTCCAACAACCCCCAATATTGGCTTTCAGAGAACCACCCAACCTCAGACATAAACTAATCAGCAGGAAACTTCACTCTGATCATGAAAGCATGAATAATGGAAGCAAACCCTGCAATAAAAACGCTGCAAACTGTGCAACCAGATCAATCTATCTAGAAGTGTCACACACAAAAATGGAACTTTCAATATCATAGGATCATACAGCTGTACAGCTAGTAATGTTGTGTACCTCATTCAATGTAAAAGGTGCAGGAATGGATCTTATGTTGGAGAAACAGGACAGAAGTTGCAAACAAGGGTGAATTTACACAGACATTCCATCAAGGAACATAAAGAAGACAGTTTCTGCACACCGGTGGAATATCACTTCTCACAACCGGACCACACTATTGAAGACCTCAATGTCTTAGTTCTTAAAGGGAATTTCAGAACTATCCAGGAAAGGAAAATGTTTGAACTAAGAACGATACTTCTTTTTGACACAAAAAATAATGGCTTAAATTTGGATATAGGTTTCCTTACCCATTACACTACAGTTTTATGACTCCCTATGTGACTGTCATCCCCCTCCCCCATTATATAGCTCTCCCTCTATCTTATCTCAGTGACCCTGCTGCTAGCTTTATTACCATATGCATTGGTTTGTGTGTGTTAGTTTGTTTGTTTTTCCTTTTTTTTCCTTTCCCTCAGAGATTTGTTAAACATTCTGCTAAAACTTTTGTGAATCAGTACTGCTTGGACCTTGAAGAAGGGGACACACCCTGAAAGCTTGTCCTGAAAAATTGTATGTTAGTGCAAATAAAAAAAGTATCACAGACAGTACTCAATTTTCTCTGTCGCAATTGCACTAATATGGCTACAATCACCTTAAGCATGTTTTTTTTTTTCAAAATGGTTGCTCTATATTTGTTTATAGCACAAATACCACCAAAAGAAAGCTCTATTTGAGGGAAAAAAGGACAGCAATTTTGTTTGGGCACAACGTCGCCTGACCGCGCAACTGTCAGTTAAAGTGACACAGTGCCGAATCGCAAAAAGTGCTCTGGTCCTAAGGTGGGAAATCCTTCAGGGGCTGAAGTGGATAAAACACAATTTTGTGCCATTAAAGTGTTATTAAACCCAGGACCCTGCATTCACTATATCTGGTCTCCCACAGTACACAGAATACGGAAATGCAATAATTTTAGTAAATATTAACTGCTAAATACCTTTTTTCATCAGCAGTATTTAGCAGTCTTGTGACTTGTATCACTGCCTGGTTAAAGCTTGTAGGAGTTTTCATACTGCGCTGGCTGTCCTATCAGGATGCAGGACCCTGTTCCTCGGTCTGGACAGTGCTAATTGGCCCTGTGCTGATCACATGTACCCTCAAAAGAAAAAAAAAATTATCTTGCAATACACACCAAACTGAGCATGTGCAGCCTGACTTCACTAGCTGTGTTTTATCGGGACATGTTTTAGAGTCAGTGGAAAGAGGGGAGGATCTGTGCATACAGGATGAAACAGCATTTTTACACAATGCGGAGGATTAACCCATTACGTCCCACAGTGAGTATAACAAGCATGTGTTACTGCATATACACACTGACTTTACTGCTGTGGGTTTAGTAACACTTTCAATTTGGTGGTTATATGTTATTGTCCAGCGATAGGCATGCATTTACTATACATCTGCAAAGATCACATAAAAATAAATTGTGAATTCATGCTTCAATATATTAAAAGAGGAGAAACTGCGCTTGAAGCTGCAGAGTTGAAAACAGAACATCAAAGCAGAATCCCCTATGCTCATCTGTCAGACAGTTGGGCTTGCCATAGGCTGATAACCTAAAACATGTTAGCTGTATAGAATCCTATCAATCATACTGCTTGCTGAAATATCTTGCCACTGATAATAAGGCATCTGACTTCAGATAAAGACAAAGCACACTTCTGAATGAATAGAGTTCATAGCTTACAAACACAGAGGCACAATCTCTGAACAAAAATGCAAGCTCCCTGACAAGTGCAGAGGGTAGATTTGTCACCTTGGTTTTACTGCAATAGATGTATAAAAGTGGGGGACATAAAAATGAAAACACATAACATAATAAAGTATACAGTATCTCATAAAAGTGAGTACACCCCTCACATTTCTGTAAATAATTTATTATATCTTTTCATGTGACAACACTGAAGAAATTACACTTTGCTACAATGTAAAGTAGGGAGTGTACATCTTGTATAACAGTGTACATTTGCTGACCCCTCAAAATAACTCAACACACAGCCATTAATGTCTAAATCTCTGGCAACAAAAGTGAGTACACCCCTAAATGAAAATGTCCAAATTGGGCCCAATTAACCATTTCCCTCCCCGGTGTCATGTGACTTGTTAGTGTTACAAGGTCTCAAGTGTGAATGGGGAGCAGGTGTGTTAAATTTGGTGTTATCGCTCTCATTCTCTCATACTGGTCACTGGAAGTTCAACATGACAACTCATGGCTGAGGATCTGAAAAAAAGAATTGTTGCTCTACATAAAGATGGCCTAGGCTATAAGAAGATTGCCAAGACCCTGAAACTGAGCTGCAGCACAGTGGCCAAGACCAGCGGTTTAACAGGACAGGTTCCACTCAGAAAAGGCCTCACCATGGTCGAACAAAGAAGTTGGGTGCACATGCTCAGCATCATATCCAGAGGTTGTCTTTTGCGAAATAGACGTATGAGTGCTGCCAGCATTGCTGCAGAGATTGAAGGGGTGGTGGGGGCAACCTGTCAGTGTTCAGACCATACGCCACACACTGCATCAAATTAGTCTGTATGGCTCTTGTCCCAGAAGGAAGTCCCTTCTAAACATGATGCACAAGAAAGCCCGCAGTTTGCTGAAGACAAGCAGACTAAGGACATGCTTTACTGGAACCATGTCCTGTGGTCTGATGAGACCAAGATAAACTTATTTTGTTCAAATGGTGTCAAGCGTGTGTGGCGGCAACCAGGTGAGGAGTACAAAGACAAGTGTGTCTTGCCTACAATTAAGCATGGTGGTGGGAGTCTCATGTTCTGGGGCTGCATGAGTGCTGCCGGCACTGGGGAGATACAGTTCATTGAAGGAACCATGAATGTTAACATTTACTGTGACATACTGAAGCAGAGCATGATCCCCTCCCTTCGGAGACTGGTCCGCAGAGCGATATTCCAACATGATAATGACCCCAAACACACCTGCAAGATGACCACTGCCTTGCTAAAGAAGCTGAGGGTAAAGGTGATGGACTGGCCAAGCATGTCTCCAGACCTAAACCCTATTGAGCATCTGTGGGGCATCCTCAATCGGAAGGTGGAGGAGCGCAAGGTCTCTAACATCCACCAGCTCCATGATGTTGTCATAGAGGAGTGGAAGAGGACTCCAGTGGCAACCTGTGAAGCTCTGGTGAACTCCATGCCCAAGAGGGTTAAGGCAGTGCTGGAAATTAATGGTGGCCACACAAAATATTGACACTTTGGGCCCAATTATGACATTTTCACGTAGGGGTGTACTCACTTTTGTGGCCAGTAGTTTAGACATTAATGGCTGTGTATTGAGTTATTTTGAGGGGACAGCATATTTATACAAGCTGTACACTCACTACTTTACTTTGTAGCAAAGTGTCATTTCTTCAGTGTTGTAACATGAAAAGATATAATAAAAAAATATAAAATATTTACAAAAATGTGAGGGGTGAACTCACTTTTGTAAGATACTGTATGTAATCCCTTACCTTGTAAAACAACTCATTTAGTTTAAAATAGAAATGAAAGGCAAACTATTGGTGTATAGATAAAAAATATATACATAAATATCTTTTTTTTTCTTTTTCTATAAGTGATCACATAATTTCTGCATAAGGGGCTTAGAGAGTTAGGGGTAGAAAAAACAATAGTACACTGATCTTCCCAGTAAATAGCTGTGCAGGTGAGCATGTCAGCACAAGTCTGACCATTGGAAGACGGGTAGGCTGTTCTCCCAGCACAGCTGAAAAACTGACCATTCTGAGATGGATGTGCTCTTATGCCTAGTGTGGTCAGTTTGATATAGGAAAGCGGGGGACTGGCAGGATTGCCAGGAATTCCACACAAAGGAGGCAATACAAAGAGAACAGGTAATTTTTCAGCACAAGTACATGGTACAACAGGCACATATCAATATGAAATGTTAGGGTAAGATATTCTTTAATATTTTGGACCTAATAAGGAATAGATCGCACCTTTGTTTTCAAAACAGCTTCTTTTGTTCTTTAACCACTTGCCGACCAGCCACTGTCATTATACTGCGGCAGGTTGGCTCGATCCTGCGAATCGCTGTCATTGTACGTCAGCTCGGGAACTCAATTTTGTGGGCGCGCATGCGCCGCCCACTGGCCAGCGAGGGAGCCAATCAGCGGGCCACCTGCGATTGTTTCTTAAGTGCTTAAATCTTCTCATATAAGTCTTAGGACTCTTTCACATGGGTGCAGTGTAGTTTTCCAGCACCATGGGTGCAGTGCAGTGTCCCTGTGGGTTTCATGAAATTTACCAGCACTTAGCCATAGGCTTCTATTGTAGTTGTTGTTTTGGTACATTTTCTGAAAGTGCATCAAAATTCCTGCATGGACATTTAATGCACTTTCAGAAAATGCAACTAAACCACCTGGGGATGTACAAAACCCATGGGTACACTGCGCTGCACCCACGGTACAGGAAAGCTCACCACATCAGTATGAATGCACCCTTAAACTATAGAAGGATATCACATGAAGAAAATCTCCAGAAAATGTTCAGTGATATTTGGTGATTATATAGGGCAGGGGACACCAAACTTTCTAAAGAAAGGGTCTGTTTACTATCCTTCAGGCTTTAGGGGGGCCGGAATCTGACTAGTTGGTGCAAATAATGCCAGATCTTTGGTATTAGGGGGAGGAAGTGTGCGCCATTGTTGGTGTCAGTGGCAGGAATGATGCCCCATGGTTGGTGTCAGTGGCAGGAATAATGCCTCAAGGGCCGAATAAAGGCTCGTAAAGGCCCATATTTGGCCCCAGGATCGCAGTTTGGAGACCACTGATATAGGGCATGGAAGGCATTTAACTTCCTCCTGGTGTTATTTAAAACACTATTAAATTTGTTAGGCAGTATGTGCCATTTGTGCAATATAGTGAAATTTGGCCCATAAAATGGCCCAATATTCATATCATAAAACCAAGCAAAGCAAGTAACAGACCGTTACTCCCCACAGATGTTTTTCCTATGGAGCCCCTATCATACTCAGCAGAGGACAGCCGTCCCATTGAAGGTATTCTTTGACTAACCGTAAGCTTGTCTAGATGTAGGAAACATGGTGAATGATGACCTATTAGACACTATATTTTCCTTTTTCCAAGCTGGAAACATTTTTCATTATTGCGAAACACATGATGTACACCATTTCCACACTAGAGACAAGTCTGGCTAGAAGGCATCAGACACTGGGACTAATAAACTAAATGTGTACCCCAAGTTGGACTTTGAAGGCAATTTATAGCACAAGTTATTTAAAAGACATATAGTCCATTTTTATTATAGTACAAATTAAAGTATGATAAAAACATTAATGCGGCTTATTATAAGATGACAAGGTATACAATGGGAAAGCTTGTATAATGCATTCCAATTCCACCCAATGCATTTCAGAGACATACAGCTCCTTCTTCAGGGGTGTTATGGTTATTAGTTCACATCTCTACAATGCAAACGTATTGGCCTAATATGATTTATATTCTCACATCAATACTAATATAACTTTCATTGAAAAATATATATAGATTCTGTAGGGATAAACATATTTAATATTCTGACTAATTCTGCAATTCTGAATATATCTGTTAAATATGTTTTTTTTAAATGAGCTTTTTCCAATTAACTTATTCTATAATGATTTTTTTTACAATTAACTTATTCTTATATGTGTTGGATAACCCTCACATGGTCTGTATCTTCAAAGTCCATAAGGTGTTTAATTCCATAAAGTTTTTTAAAATCATGTCCCCTCACTCCATCCCCTTCCTCCCCCCCCCCCCCCCTTACTCCTTTTCTCTGTATCAAAGTAACTTCTCTAACTTGTATTCTAAATCTGGGTATTATTAGAAGATAAATTCAATGTAAATGACAAGGATATAATTTTGTAATATTCATAGGCAGGTAATACGTTTTCTATTAATGCCATTTGCTTCAATATAAATGTACCCAATGTGGTTGTTTCGTTCTCCATTATGCTACAGATCAAAATATTCATAATCAGCAATTATGACCATGAATTTAAAACCAGAATGTTAGCAGACACCACAGACAGTCTTGTCTGCCACCAGAGCACAGTACTGACCAGCTGCCTTTGCTGTTGCCAGTTGATGCTGGGCTGCAGTGTTCCACATTCCACTCCACACTGCAGCCTATGGAGGATGGGTGAATGAATGAAAGGCTAGCCTCCTCCATTCATAGATTGCCTATTATTCTTAGAAGCTATAGTACAGCTTCACTGATAAAAATGATTCTGTTGGCTTGTAATTTTAACATAAAAATGGTATCATTTACAACAAATAAATAAATGTTAATTAATTTACTTTGATATTTTAAGTACCTTACTTAATTTTCATTAGTTCTTAAAACACACCTTTTACCTTTACAAAAATGATGTATAATATTGAGTAATCTAGACAAAAATTTTAAGGTATGTGCATTTCCATATTCTAATTGAGTTAAATTTGACATCTTTTGAAACTTTGAAAACCTGCACAAAGCAGTTTCCATATGTTTGAGGCCCATCAGGACAAAAGAGCGCCACTAGTCACCAGTAACAACAATTTTTCCAAGTCACTACAAAGCCATGCAATGGCATTGAAAGCTAAGAATGAACATTGAACAAATTATCGTTCACATTCTTTAAATGTTGCTTAACATACCATCCAAAATGTTTATTTTATTTATAATAAATGGACATATGTTCATTGTATACACCTATTGAGACAACTCACTCGTGCGCATGCTAAGTTTATGCTTACTGCATTTGGCAGAACGCAACCAAAATGCAGCGTGAGGGACCGCTGGCTGTTAAGCTTAAAAATTGTTTTGTGCCACAAAAATGAATGCTTCTGCCATTCGGTTTTGAAGTTATTACATATTAAATTTTAGATTATGTGACCTCAAGCCCCACACAATTTGCACCCCATGTTATTAAATTTTAAAAACAATTACACAATTTGTCTGTGCTGCTTGTGCCATAAAAATGAATGTTTCAGCTGGTTCAGTTTTTGAGATATTGGAATTCAAATTCAGATTATATAACATCAAGCCCCGCCCACTTTGCACCCAATGTTATTTAAGCCAAACATAGCATTCGTTTGCACAGCCTCTGTGCTGAAAAAACAAACGTATGTGCTGGTTTGGTTTCAGATATATTGTGCATTATAGTTGATGAAACCTCTCCCACTTTGCGCCGCATGTTATTACCTTTTAAAAACGATTATACCTGTCAGGACCTGGACTTGAACCTGGGACCTCAGCTGTATCTGGCAACGACTCTGCTCACTGAACCACCTGGAATGTTGGACAGCTCCCTGGACCATTTCTTGAATGATCCTGCTATAAATATTATTTGTCTTGAACCTTCAACTCTTTGCTCCTCCCATGGACTTCCTGATTTAAGCCATGTCTCTGCAGTTCCTGGTTGCCAGAATATTGTGCCTTCTCCAGCCAATACCTCGCTTTTGCCTCTCCTGCTGCTGTCTGTATCTTCACTACTATTCCTTATCGACATTTGGCTTGTTAGATTATGTAACCTAAAGCCCTGCCCACTCTGCACTATGTTATTACATTTCAAAGACAAATATACCATAAGTTTGAGCTGCATTGGCAGGAAAAACAAGCATATTGGTATAGAGTATTTTTTCACATAGCAATCTCATTTTATATCAGAAAGAATGATTAAGGGCTGTTCATTCTGTGTGTAGGAGAAATGGTTAGCATGTCATAAGGCATGTATTTGGGCACCAATGCCTTGGCTCATGATATATACTATACCAATACCAGCTATTGAAGCACAAACAAATGGTATAATTGTTTTTAAAATTTAATAACATGGGGTCCAAAGTGGGCTGGGTTTCATCAACCATAATATCTGAAGCTAAATGTTTGTTTTAGTGGCACAAACAAATGGTATATTTGTTTTTCTGTCTGCACTGGTGGAGATCGTGCCTTGGTGACCCATGCATCCGTTGATCCTATGCGCAGTTGATCTCTGTAGTGGAGATCCTGGAAGTCTGGTGAGTAGGGTGTGAGACCGGTGTCCCTTTTTGGTGGAGGATATATTTTTCACCATTTGCGGCCTGGATGATCTATTGCTCACATGGACATTTATGAACACATTGCACCTATATATGGACTGTAGTTGATACTTCATATTGTTACTCTTTGCAATGTTTCTATAGTTTATCTCATTCACAATCAAATTTTTATGGACTTTATGTATATGTTTGCACTTTATACTTAATAATTTTATCATTGGTACATCAGTTGCACTTTTATATTTGAATATATATTTGAAACACACTGTGTGTTGATTCACAAGCATATATGCACTATAGCATTTTATAATAAGAGCGTGGTTTAATGTATTGTTTTTTTCACATACTTCTTTGGACCAAATAGATCAACCAGCAGCCACGATATAGTTAATTTCACCTTTGCGTAGGTTATTCCCAGTTTCTTTGTATATTTGTTTTTAAAATGTAAAAACATGGGGTGCAAAGTGGGCAGTGCTTGAGGTCACATAATATCAAAATTAATGTGCAATAACTTCAAAACCAAACCATCAGAAACATTAATTTTTGCGGAACAACTCAACTCAAATGCAGCACAAAGAAATTGTATATTTTTATTCACATATCACATAAATATTTCCCCTGGTTTTTAAGCTTTCTTTTGGGAATGGCAGTTGTAACCGAAATTTAAATCCCCCCGAATTCACAGATGTGGATGTCTTAGCAATGCATTTTGCTAATATTTATATATATACATATATATTAAAGAAATGATGTGCTGTAAGAATGTAATGATTATTTATTTAACTAACTTTGGGATTTTATGAAATAAATATATTAAATTGCTGGTCCAGATAAAGAATCTTGTTATGCCCTCTGTGACATTCTGTTCTGGTCTTTATCTTATTACACTGTTGTCTGTCGCCAGAGGACCTGGATGATGAGGATGGCTCACGGATCCAAGAAGACCTATCTACCTTGAACTTTATTGTTGTTATCCACAAAGTTACTAATGAAAACAGTACCACCTTGGAGATAGATATTGAGGGAGTAGATGTTCTCACTGGAATCTCTGATGTACCCCAAGCATGTGTTTTTGTTATGGGACTCATTTATGCTTTTAACCTGAGCTACCCTAAAAACCTAAAATATACCTTTGATATTTTTCAGAAGATCTTTTTAGAGCTAGATGTGGGGAGTCTATCTTCAAAAGTTCACACTTTAAAGTGCAAATTACTTTCCTAAAAGGCTTAAAAAAGTCAATACATTTTGTGTTCTATGTTCGTTACAGATATACATTTACATTTGATGTAGTTTTAATAATATTACATTTGTAACACTTTATAAATAATAAATGTTCATTTTTTTGAAAGCCTGTTTCATGAGACTATTCCTTTTTTTAAAAAAAAACATATTATTGTTTTATTATTATATAAAAACTTTCAAACATATACAGTATCCAATACATTTGGAAAATACGTTTAACCAACTTAAAAAAATTGAGTAAGTCATAAGAAAAATAATTCATTATCACTTAAAACTATGGTTCCAGACAAGTTAATGCACTGTAAAAAATATTGTGCTGGGTCTACCCAAAAAAATTGAGGCAACTATTTGCATCAGCTTTTTAAGTAATGACAACTAAACTTATTTTTGTCTGACTCATTACTTTGTTGTTTTAAGTAAAGCCAACTCAATTTTTCCAGTTTATAGACCATAGGTTTAAGTAAAGCCTACTCAATTTTTTCCAGTTTATAGACCATAGGTTTAAGTAAAGCCTACTCAATTTTTGCCAGTTTATAGACCATAGGTTTAAGTAACGCCTACTCAATATTTTCAGTTTAGAGGCCACAGGTTTAAGTTAGCAATACATACATGTATGTATTGCTAACGTAAACTTGTGATCTATAAACTGAAAATATTGAGTAGGCTTTACTTAAACCTATGGTCTATAAACTGGAAAAAATTGAGTTGGCTTTACTTAAACCTATGGTCTATAAACTGGAAAAAATTGAGTTGGCTTTACTTAAAACTATAGTTCCAAACAAGTTAAGGTATGCATTCATAACTTAAAATACTATGGTCTATAAACTGAAAAAAATGAGTTGGCTGTACTTAAAACAACAATGTTGAAAATATGAAAAGTTTAACAAGTCAGACAAAAATACATTTAGTTGACAGTACTTAAAAAAGCTGATGCAATTAGTTGCCTCAATTTTTTTGAGTAGACCCAGCACAATATTTTTTACAGTGTTCAATGAATAGAAAAGGTAGGCGGAATGGGCAGGATTAGTCGGCACACTTGACAAGTGCATATGAAAGGTCCCTCAGCTCTATTAATCCCCATGGCACTGGAAGAGTACAACAGCAGGGGTAGAGGGCATTGGAGCACAAAAGATTTAATGCTACAGCCATCAGCACAAGGGACACTTATCATAAGAAATGTACCTTCTACCTTTTTTTTAAATATTTTTTTTACCAAACTTAGGCTTTAAAGACTCACTGTAACCTTACTTATACCATTTTACTTTTATTTCACAGTATGGTAGGTTTTTTTTGTACTCTTATGAAATAATTACAATTGACCTGAAGTGTCTCTGTTGTGCAGAACACAATTTCTGCACACAAATGGCTTTAAATTTTAAGCCATGAATATTTTAAAAGAAGGAAACATCCTGGGAAAAGTGGCATGACAATAGCTTAGCTTTATGCTATCCTCTCCTCTCTGTGTGTCAGACACATTAAGATGTATTATTCCAGAGGTGACACTTTTTTGTGTGGAGTAGAACCTAGTAATCTTTCTCACTTCCAGTTGTGCTCAGAGCGTGACTACAAGCAAGGCAGTAGTAATAGATTTCTAATTAGCCATTCACACCTATTTATCACTGTTTGAGACAAACACTGTAAATACTGTAAACAACTTCATTTGTTGAGCGCTGAGATTCACACATCTGCAGCTCCAAGAGAAATACAGCATCATTATCTCACAACACTTGCTAGAACTACATCACTGGTCACATACTGAGATCCTGAATAGACCGTGTTAAAATGGAACAAAAGCTTTCTACAGTGGAAAATAAACAAGCATGTATTCAACAACTCAAAAACTGTATTTTATCTTACCATTTCATTTAAATAACAATTTGTTGCAATCAAACTTTCATTAAAAAATATATACTATATATATATATATATATATATATATATATATAGTATATATGTACAGTATCTTACAAAAGTAAGTACACCCCTCACATTTTTGTAAATATTTTATTATAACTTTTCACGTGACAACACTGAAGAAATTACACTTTGTTACAATGTATAGTAGTGAGTGTACAGCTTGTATAACAGTGTAAATTTGCTGTCCCCTCAAAATAACTCAACACACAGCCATTAATGTCTAAACTGCTGGCAACAAAAGTGAGTACACCCCTAAGGGAAAATGTCCAAATTGGGACCAATTAGCCATTTTCCCTCCCCTGTGTCGTGTGACTCATTAGTGTTACAATGTCTCATGTGTGAATGGGGAGCAGGTGTGTTAAATTTGGTGTTATCACTCTCACTCTCTCATAATGGTCACTGGAAGTTCAACATGGCACCTCATGTCAAAGAACTCTCAGAGGATGTGAAAAAAAGAATTGTTGCTCTACATAAAGATTGCCAAGACCCTGAAACTGAGCTGCAGCACAGTGGCCAAGACAGGGCAGGTTCAACTCAGAACAGGCCTCACCATGGTCGATCAAAGACGTTGAGTGCACATGCTCAGCGTCATATCCAGAGGTTGTCTTTGGGAAACAGATGTATGAGTGCTGCCAGCATTGCTGCAGAGGTTGAAGGAGTGAGGGGTCAGCCTGTCAGTGCTCAGACCATACACCACACACTGCATCAAATTGGTCAGCATGGCTGTCATGCCAGAAGGAAGCCTCTTCTAAAGATGATGCACAAGAAAGCCCGCAAACAGTTGCTGAAGACAAGCAGACCAAGGACATGGATTACTGGAACCATGTCCTGTGGTTTGATGAGACCAAGATAAACTTATTTGGTTCAGGTGGCATCAAACGTGTGTGGCGGCAATCAGGTGAGGGGTACAAAGACAAGTGTGTCTTGCCTACAGTCAAGCATGGTGGTGGGAGTATCTTGGTGTGGGGCTGCATGAGTGCTGTCGGCACTGGGGAGCTAGAGTTCATTGAGGAAACCATGAATGCCAAGATGTACTGTGACATACTGAAGCAGAGCATTATCACCTCCCTTCGGAGACTGGGCCACAGGGCAGTATTCCAACATGATAACCCCAAACACACCTCCAAGACAACCACTGCCTTGCTAAAGAAGCTGAGGGTAAAGGTGATGGACTGGCCAAGCATGTCTCCAGACCTTAACTCTATTGAGCATCTGTGGAGCATGCTCAAAAGTAAGGTGGAGGAGCTAAGGTCTCTAACATCCACCAGCTCTGTGATGTTGTCATGGAGGAGTGGAAGAGGACTCCAGTGGCAACCTGTGAAGCTCTGGTGAACTTCATACTCAAGAGGGTTAAGGCAGTGCTGGAAAATAATGGTTTTCGCAAGGCAGGACCCAACCCAAACACTGGTCTAGAGCAGAAGGAGGCTCCAGAGGGGAGAAGAAGAAACAAGAAGTAAGAGAAAAAGGACCTAATTGGGTCTGGGTAAAACTGTCTTGACTAATGAAGAAACCACCATCTTAGACAAAGGTCTGAAATATGTACCTCCTGTAAGATTGGATAAATTCCACACTTTCATAGATGTGCATAAATATATTAGAAAACTTAATGTGCAACGTTACCTTTTGACTAACCAATGACGGGCCCAGCTCAAGCGGACCCAGGTAATTATGTTCATTCTGGGATGTCGAATCCCTCCCTGTTCAATCCCCCTGTACCTATGGCACAATCAATAAATGTGTTTAGAGATCTTGTCAGCGGTAACCTTGATGCTCTTACTGTAAAAAGACCCAATAAAGATCCTATGATCGCTGATGGGCCCAGACAGCTATGCGATCGGAAGGATCTAATAGTCCGTCCGGCAGACAAGGGCGGTGGCATCGTTGTCCTCGACAAGGTGGACTACGAGAAAGAAATGTTGAGAATTTTAGGTGATAGAGATACTTGTATTGAGATCCCCTCTGATCTCACTAGGAATTTCAAGAGGGATTTGGTGACCATTGTGATGTCTGGCTTCCAAGAGTCCATCTTGGATAAGAAGGAGAAAGCCTATCTGATTACGTTGGTTCTATGTATACTAGCTATATATTACCTTCCCAAGGTGCACAAAAGTACATCCCTTCCTCCAGGGATCTATGAGCGGCATAGATTCCGTAACATCCAGGATCGGCTGCCATATTGATTTCTATTTTCAACCTCTAGTAGAATGCATGCTGTCTTTTCTTAAAGCAGAACTCTGTGATTTTCAAAAAATCCCCCATTAGTACACCTTCCTACCCTAAACACTAAACAGTTATAACATGTGTGAAATTCCTTACCTTTGAAGAGATATGTCCAATTTAATTTACAGGAAGTGTTCTCTCTCGTTCAAATGATACATTATGTATTCTTCAAGGCTGGTTCTATTAGAAGAGTGATTGCATCATATCCTCTTCTTACTGTTTAGCCTACATTTCCCATCAGCCTTTGCAGATTTCAATGACCGTGGGAGGTACACTAGCCTGTACATGTTAATGTGAACAAGCCCACTTCAACATGAATGTAACACACAGCATGTGTCTTCTCTCCCCTCCAGCCACAAGGAGATAAACATATTGCCCTTACTTTTTTAATCATTACTGATCTGTACACACATCCCATAATGATATATTATACACACTGTACTCTGCTGTAATTCACTATTAGAAATATTCCTCCTCCTCCTGCAGATTTGAGATAGTTATAACAATCATTGCTGGTATGGTGTATGAGGAAATCTCTAGCTGCACAACAGAAAGAAAGAGCCATGATATTTTACATCAGCATGCGACACAAGTAAATGTCAGCATGAGAAAAACACAAAAAAGTGCAGCGCTCACTTACTAATCAATAGCACAATAATGGTGGAACCCTCTAATGTATGGACCTCTCAATGAACGTCAATATTACTATAATACCGGTCTCTGTGATATGTAAAATCACACTGAAAATAAGACATAAAAATTAAACTTTGCAGGGATGGTGGAAACCCCTCCTATAGATATATGGAAGTGTACAGTGTCAGTAAACAGTGCAGCCTCATCAGTGCCGCTTATCAGTGCCCATCAGTGTGATCACACAATGCCACTTATCAGTGCCCATCAGCGCAGTCACATAGTGCCCACCAGTGCCGCTTATCAGTGCCCATCAGTGTGGTGGCACCGTGCTCACCAGTGCCGCTTATCAGTGCCCATCAGTGCGGTGACACTGTGCCCACCAATGCCGCTTATCAGTGCCCATCAGTGTGGTGACACCATGCTCACCAGTGCGGTGACACCGTGCCCACTAGTGCCGCTTATCAGTTCCCATCAGTGTGGTGACACCGTGCCTACCAGTGCTGCTTATCAATAACCATCAGTGCGGTGACACCATGCCCACCAGCACTGCCCATCAGTGCAGTGGCACCGTGCTCACCAGTGTGGTGACACCATGCCCCCCAGTGCTGCTTATCAGTGCCCATCAGTGCGGTGACACCGTGGTCACCAGCACTGCTTATCAGTGCCCACCAGTGCGGTGACTCCATGCTCACCAGTGCAGTGACACTGTGCCCACCAGTGCCGCTTATCAGTGCCCATCAGTGCCCATCAGTGCGGTGACACCATGCCCACCAGTGCTGCTAATCAGTGCCCATCAGTGCGGTGACCCGTGCCCAGCAGTGTGGGGACACCATGCCCACCAGTGCTGCTTATCAGTGCCCATTAGTGCGGTGACACTGCGCCCACCAGTGCCTCTTATCAGTGCCCATCAGTGGGTGACATCATACCCCCTACCAGTGCCTCTTATCAGTGCCCATTAGTGTGGTGGCACCATGCTCCCATCAGTGCCTCTTATCAGTGCCCATCAGTGTGGTGACATCATGCCCCCTACCAGTGCCTCTTATCAGTGCCCATCAGTGCAGTGACACCATGCCCCCTACCAGTGCCTCTTATTAGTGCTCACCAGTGCGGTTACACCATGCCCCCTACCAGTGCGTCTTATCAGTGTGGTAACCCCCCCCCCCCCTGCTGTCTCATCAATGATAGCAGGGATCTCTGCTATTTCCGGAATTCCTGGTATGTTTGCTATGTGAACACCGCTCTGCTTTCCCCTGTCACAGCCGTACTGTAATATACACTGAAGAGTGCAGCTCTGACACGGCTGTGACAAGGGAAAGAGAGGTGTTCACATAGCAAACATGCCAGGAATTCCAGAAATAGCAGAGATCTCCTGCTATGACATGCCTGGTATTACTGGAATTCCTGGCATGTTTGCTATGTGGTTTCCAATCTTTCCCGTCACAGCCATATCGAAGCTGCACTCTGCAGTGTATATTACAATACAGCTGTGACAGGGAAAAGCAGAGGTGTTCACATAGCAAACATGCCAGGAATTCCAGAAATAACAGAGATCCCTGCTATCATTGATGAGAAGGCAGGCGGGCGGACAAGGGGGGAGGGGGGTACGGTGCTGGCAGAGAGGAGGAGGAGGGAGGAAGAAACCACCTCTATGGGTGGCACAGGTTGGGAGACCTCCTCCGTCCACTCCAGCAAAAAGTCCATCCTAGCTGATTTTTGTTAGAGAGCTACAAGTGGGCGTGTCAGACCGCTGCTAGCAGTATAGGATGGAGAGGCTCCAGCGGTCTTACAAACAGGATGCCAGAGGGGAATAATGTTTTTTCAGCAACTTTAACAGGCTACTGCAGAGGAACTACAGAGCTCAGAAGAAGATGGATTGCATAGTTGGTGAAGGTAGGAGATCAGCAACAAGGACATGGAAAAAGTTTTTCCTAGAGTCCTGCTTTGAGGATTCCAAAGACACCATCCAAAAACTGACTGATATTGACATCCCTGATGGGTGTTTATTAGTTACAGCTGATGTGACATCGCTCTATACAAGCATCTAGCATCATCTTGGTTTAAAGGCAGTTGAATATTTTCTTACTCGTGATTCCATCCTACCTTGTAAACAGCAGCAATTCATTATGGACCTGCTTTTGTTTGCTACACATCATAACTATTTTTGGTTTAATGATTGTTTCTATCTACAGATAAGGGGAGTAGCCATGCGGGGGAAAATCGCCCCCAGTTTGGCCAATTTATTTATGGCCAAATGGGAGGAGGATGTTGTCTATGCTCATCATAGACCTGAGTTGGTTTTTTGGGCACGATATATAAACGACATTCTCCTACTGTGGCATGGGAGTAGCGAGACACTTGATGCATATATGAGTGATCTTAATCCCAACAATAGGGGTATTATCATGTCATTTGAAGCTAGGCCTTCTAATATTCATTTTATGGATCTGAATATCAATATTAAGGATAATGAGGTTGTTACAAGTACTTTCTTTAAGCCGACCGATAGGAATTCGTACATTCCAATGGACAGTTGTCACCATCGGAGCTGGCTGCACTCAGTCCCTCGCAGCCAGTTTCTTAGACTGCATTGGAATTGTACGAATGTCCAGGATTTTGACACACAAGTTATCTCTGTAAGAGAGAAGTTTATAGAAAAGGGCTATATCCATACAGATTTAGATGCAGAAATATCCGGGGTACGACAATTGGATAGGGCTAGAGTTGATCGAACCTCTGGAAGTTCGGGTTCTGCTGGTTCGGCCGAACTTCGGGACAAAGTCCGGGTTCGGGTCCGGACAGGACCCCAACTTTGACCCGGACCCCGAACCCCATTGAAATCAATGGGGGACCCGAACTTTTAGGCACAAAAATGGCTTGTAACAAAGTCCTGGAAAGTTCTAGAGGTCTGCAAAAGGAAGATAATGGGGGTAAAGGTCGGACAAGTGCCCTACAAAGAAATGGGGATAGGGGAATAACTTAAATTAATTTAAAAAAAAATCACATAAAAAAATCAAAAATGGAGGTGGATGTGGACCATCTTCAAACTGTGTGAGAAAAGTATAAATTAGCGGGAGAAGCCATAGCAGTGTTCTATAACTAAAGTTACCCCAAGCCCCAGGCCCAGTTTCAACCCCAGGACAGGCCTGGGCTTGGGCCTGAAACAGGGCTTCAAGCCGGCTTGGTCGTCTTGGGCTTGAAGGTCTCCAAGCTAGTTGAGATCGGGATAGGTTAACAGCATGG
>BLSH010345919.1:309265-322244 GCA_018402905.1 Glandirana rugosa | reverse complement strand
TTGTTTACATCACATGACCGGCTGTGATTGACACAGCCGGTCACGTGGTAAAGAGCCAAATCTATTGGCTCTTTACACAGATCGGAGCTGGGCTTTGTCCGAGGGACAAGCCTCAGCTCCGATCGCCGCGCTGCGCGCCCCCAGGGGCGAGCATGTGAGGCTGGTTTGTGACCGGCTGTGATTGGACACAGCCGGTCACGGGGTAAAGAGCCAATTTTATTGGCTCTTTACCCCGATCTGGGGGGGACACAACCCCCCGGCAGACGAGCGATCCGCGATCGCCGCTGTGCGGGCCCCTGGGGGCCCGCAGTAGCGGCGAGAAGCGGAGGACGTCATATGACGTCCTCCCGGATCGACAGCCAGTCCCTGCCGACGTCATTTTACTATGCGTCGGTAGGGAACTGGTTAACAAAGCGTGTCTGACGCCCTGTTTTGAAGCAAGTGTAAACGAGCCCTAAGCCATCCAGCAGAACTTTTCTTCCTTTGCTGCATACCATTGTTCCCTCACCTTCCAATCAGGGGCCGAACAGGGAAGAAAGTGTTTTCAAACATGGAGGAGGGGTGGCCATTTTGGAGGAGTCAGAGGACATTGAATGACTCTGGCTGTCACCACCATCTGAGAGGAAGTCTGCCCCCATCAATGGAAGGGAGGGATTGTGATTAGCTACTGGACAGCTGGGAGAGGCCTATGGGCTACATCAATGTTTTTATTTGAGTGTGGATACCTTTTCTGTTGTGCCCTGAGGAGATCTGCCAGAGGGCCTGGAAAACTTGTGCACCCTGGTTTTACAAATACTCCCAGTTGGGAGTGAGTGCTCTAACAAGAGTACAGGGCCCTAACATTAGCAGGACAGAGTTGCTAGCCCACTGGCCAGTGGTTAGGCAGGGCATTGTCTGCATTACATAGGAAACACTGCTGTTGGTACTGTTACTTGCACTACCTTTCTGTCATCTTACTTGCACAACATTACAGTATCAGGATCATTCCCTCACAGCCTACTAATCTTGTATGTACACTACCGGTATACAACTGTTTAACCCACCCTTCCTTTTCAGGGCTTTTTCTTTAATAACGCTCATTTAAATTATTTTCGGATGTGTTGATTCCACTCAAGTTCAGGTATAGGACGAATCAATAGAGTTACAATAGAGTCATACCGCTGCTCTCACACACAAATCTGCAGCTTTGCTCTTAAGTTGTCTTACTGCTACTCAACGCTGTGCAATAGCACAGCTCAAAAGAAGTGTTCAGGGTGGGGGTAGAGATACTGGAGAGCAAATAAGTGCTATCCAAAGAAAACACTGAAGATTTCTCTCATTCAGAAAGGACCTTTTTGGAAATGGAGTCCAAGGCAGATAGCAAACTGTGCATGTACAGCTCAAACACCTACACACACACGTACTGCTAAGCAAAGGGATCTATATGTCAACCTAATAATATCCTCACCAAAGCAATAAAACACAAAAAGATTCATTTTAAACCCTTCCTTTATTTTCCTTCATTTTTTTCTAACTACTTGCTTACTGGGCATTTAAACCCCCCTCCAAAGGTAGGTAGCACTGTGGGCACTGGTAGGTGTCACTGTGGGCACTGGTAGATGGCACTGGTGGGTACTGGTAGGTGGCACTGGTGGGTAATGATAGGTGGCACTGGCAGGGGGCAAGGGTGGACACAGACAGCCATCTGCGATCTAGTGATCGGCTTCTTTTTCCCCTCACGCTGATGGCGTGAGGGAAAAAAAAATACAGATCACGATCTTCTGTTTACATCACGTGATCAGCTGTCATTGGCTGACAGCTTATCACGTGGTAAGGGGGTGGGACTCTGATCAGTGATCAGCCGAGTATCATGGACTCACAGAGCGTGCTGCACGCGACCCGCAGGGACGGGCTGACAGCGCATGCTCGGGAGAATGTACATGGACGCCCTCCCGGCAATAGTGCGGACGCGAAGAGGTTAAAGAGATACTAAAGTTTCATTTTTTATGTTTAAAAATAACAAACATGTTATATTTACCTGCTCTGTGTAATGATTTTGCACAGAGCAGCCCAGATCCTCCTCTTCACGGGTCCCTAACCAGCACTCCTGACCCCTCCCTCCTGTTGAGTGCCCCCACAGCAAGCAGATTGCTATGGGGGCACCCGAGCCAAGCTGCAGCTCTGTGTATACATTCTCTCTTTATTGGTGCCCCCTCTCTCTCCTCATTGGCTTACTGACTTTGATTGACAGAAGTGGGAGTCAATGGTGCTTTGTGCAACATCACTGGATTGAGATGGGCTCAGGTAAGTATTATGGGGATTGTAAACAGAAGGAAAGTGCGGGGCTTTTAAGGTTCCAAATAAACAACTATCACACATTACAAATAAGAAGCATAAAATATAGTTTTATTACAAATCAATTTTGGGCATAACCATGTAAACAATATTTCTATCCTAGGTAAACAATTTTGTGTTCTTCCTATGGTCACGCAATTGCCTCGTTGTTCTGGTTCATTTCTGGGAATCTGGTGGTCAACTGATTCAGCATTTGTTTTCTTTGAGCATTCTGGAAGGTCCGACTCCTCAATCTGATTATCTTATATTAACCACTTCAGATCCGCGCTATTGCCAAAGTACGGCTCCAGCGCGGATCTGAAATGCCGGGAGGACGTCCATGGACGTCCTCCACTGTGCACGCTCCAGGCGCGCCCCCTGGCGGCAGCGGCGTGCGCGCGCGCGCGTGCGCCGCACACTGCGCGAGCGTGCCCATGGGTCGGGCGGACTCGATGTCCACCCGAGACCCGCCGATCTCCTTTAGGAGCCTCAGAACGGGGAACCGCCGTTGTAAACACGGCGGTTCCCGTTCTGTGACAGGGGACATAACAGATCTACTGATCCCTGTCACTGGGATCAGTTAGATCTGTTATGTCCCGGCCAGCCCTGCCCCCCCACAGTTAGAACACACCCAGGGAACATTTGTTAACCCCTTCACTGCCCCCTGCTGGTTAACCCCTTCACTGCCAATGACATTTACACAGTAATCAATGGACATTTACATTTCTGATCGCTGTATAAATGTCATTGGTCCCAAAAATGTGTAAAAAATGTCCGACATGTCCGCCCCAATATCGCAGTCCCGATAAAAATCGCAGATCGCCGCCATTACTAGTAAAAAAAAAAAATAATAAAAACGCCATAAATCAATTCCTAGTTTGTAGACGCGATAACTTTTGCGCAAACCAATCAATATACGCCGATTGCGATTTTTTTTTTTACCAAAAATATGTAGAAGAATATATATCGGCCAAAACTGATGGATATTTTTTTTAATGGATTTGTACTTTAGCAAAAAGTAAAAAATATTGTTCTTTTTTGCAAAATTGTCGCTCATTTTTTGTTTATAGCAGCGATCAGAAATGACGCAGAGGGGATCAAATACCACCAAAAGAAAGCTCTATTTGTGGGGAAAAAAAGGATGCAAATTTTATTTGGGTACAACGTCGCACGACTGCGCAATTGTCATTCAAAATGCGACAGCGCTGAAAGCCAAAAATTGGTTTGGGCAGGAGGGGGGTTTAAGTGCTCGGTAAGGAAGGGGTTAAATGGTGGACAATTTATTGAAATGTATAAATGATATGCCTACGGTTGGTTGTTATATGCCACTTTTTGATTACTATCCACTTATGGATTGTTTGTTTCTTTATCTATAGCATTATGCAGCATTCATGAGTCTCCTGAGGAAGCCTATACGGCCAAACATTTTGAGCAGAAGCTGCTGTACTTGTTGCTCATAAGCATACCTTATGTTCTATAATGTTTTGTTTTACTTGATTTGTAATGGAATTATGTTATGCTTCTTATATGTAATGTGTGATAGTTGTTTTTTGGCATCTTTAAAGTCCCGCACTTTCTTTCTGTTTAAAATTCTACTATTTGTGATGTGGTGCCTTTTGGCCGTTCACTGCCTGGTCCATTGAATTAAGTATTAGGGGGCTGAGAGGGGCTGCTGCACACAGAAGGTTTTTTTATCTTAATGCATATAAAGCATTAAAGTGGTTGTTAAGCCACTTGTATAAAATGCTCCCATTCCCTCTGTATTAGCACAATAAGTTACCCCGTGCCTGTTATAACATATATATATACTTATCTGTATAGATAATACACAGGCTTCCTAGGATCAGTTGTCGTTTTTCTCTCGCCCCTGCTCAGCAAAGTTTTCCTGAGGGTGGGGCTGAGCACTGCTGCTGAGGTCAGCTGGAGAGGAGAGAGAGAGCCATATGTAGGAAGCCGGTGTGTTATCTATATAGATAAGAATATTTATGCTATAACACGGACACAGGGGAAGTTCTTGTTCTAATACACAGGTTTAAAAGTTAGTAATGAGAGCAGAGAAGAGACTCTATGTACTGACAGGGAGAGTGAGGGGGAGGAGGGGGGAGTTGAAGGCACACAGGGGAGAATAGGAGAGCTGGGAGTGACACAGACTGCACAGACCACCTGCTCTCGAGATCAGCTAATATAACAAGGGGAGTCAGTACACAGGGGGGGAAGTCAAGACCTGGCATTATCACACAGGTATTTTAGGGGATACAGAGGGATAATTTAAAAAGCAACCATGCTGCTAATTGCGCATTAAAGAGACAGGAGCAGCATTTTTTTTTTTTTTTTAGGTTAACAAGCGCTTTAGGATGAAAAACCTTCGGCCTTTACAACCACTTTAAAGTTCAACAATTGAAAAAATATTTGTCCTTGTGTCTCTCTCTCTTTTTATCTATCCATCTCTAGATCCAAAATCAAAAAGCAATATTCTTACTCTGTGTTTCTCTTTCTTTTTCTTTTTAGGAAACCAACCAAACTTTAAACTTTACAAGAAGAAGATCACATATGAGAATACACCTAGCAAAGTGTAGAAAACCTCAAGGAAAAAGAAAAGAAAGAATTACATGAAAATTAATTTCTTCTCCCATGTTGCAAGTTTGCTTACAAGCACAGAGGATGGATTGGCTTATTACGCACATAACATTGCTTCTAAACAAAGGAAATTGGAGCATGATTATTGTGCTGCTGCTGAGATTACCATCGTTACTTTAAACAAATGTCGTAACAAACAACTAAATTTGCAATGTCTTTTTTGCTACATAAAACACTCCTATAAACAATGCGTGCCCATATATCATTGTGACAATATACCACATGACTTCCAAATACAGAATTTACAAAAGAAAGTCCACAAATACTGTTCAATTACAATGTGGCTTGTTTAGCAATTGTGTATGCTATGTTATTTATTTTTATTTGCTATTTTTTCCAATGAAAGTGGAGATACAAATCAAATTTGCCCAATGATACAAGTCAGTCACATTGCAACAAAAGTTTCATTTTGGGTGAGATACTCCAAAAGGGTTAGTTACTCACTGTATAAAGGGATGCTGACGCTGTAACTTTCCACATTACACTGTAAGTTAATCAGCTGAAAGCTGACTAATAATGAAAAAGTCACTCATATTCAGATTCACTTTGCAAACAACAACCGGCTTTTTCTCCAGAGCAGGAACAGGTAGGACTCTGCAACAATGTTTGTTAAAATTCTTGTAATGCATATTGATTACCCAGTGGGGATTGTTTTGTTCTTAACAAAAGTGGAGTTACTTTTTAGGGTGGACTGTCTAATCTAACAGATTTATTGGTCTGATTTTATTTATTTATTTATTCATTTATTGAGCAATTTTTTCTTCTGTCTTCTATTGGCGCAGTTTGTAGACGATACAAGAGCCTGGGGAAAACATTCACTAGTATGTTAATACTATGAAAAGAGGTAAAAGCTTCTTTGTTCCATCTGATCAGATATAAATAGAGTACCTCCAAAGATCATAAGGCGTAGTACGTCAATGCTGAGGTGTCTCATCCATATTAGACAATGTTGAGGAATAAGGGTAAGTCGGTCCCCAACCAATACCCCAAGGCAATTTAGGAAGTTGGACTATCACGACACCACTAAGTAAGGCAGGGCTTCAAATGTTTAGTAAAAATGTAACAAAGAGTTTTTTATTGATACATAAGATTAAAAAGGCAACTTGGCCATTACAGACAATTACATAAAAGCAAACTGTCACCAATATACATCTCTCCCCACAAGGGGGTGTGATGGTGTCATGCCACGGATATCTGTCTCTACATGTTTCGCGGATGTAATTCCGCTTCATCAGGAGAGATATCTGTGGTAGTAAGGAACAAGAAATCAATAGCAACAATATAAAAATACAAAAAAATACAATTCATACATAAAGGGGATATATAGGTTAACTGGCTTACCCACATGCCTGGCCACACCAGGGGCATGGTGCAAAAAGCAATGTTCCCCATCGGCAGAAATGGGGTTATGTATGGAGGTATACCAAAAATTGTGTCTGAAAACGAAGCAAATAAATGTATATATGTATACATTAGGATGTAACTCTCGTGTGCTGAGGTGATAGAAAGGGAAATTAGGAATAGAAAAAAAAAATCCGCCCTTTGGACTCATCTGTGAGAATGCGCGCGCAACCACCCGTTGTGCATGCACAATACGAGCGACTTGACCCGGCGACTTTCCCTGTTCCCTGCCACCTACTGGGACCTGCACAGCCGACATGATTTTATCTGCAGCTGTGACTGTTCAGTGTCTGGCTGTTTGTTATGGTTACTTACCCTTGTACTATCCATTTCAGGTCTGCTCCACAGATCCCTGTATCACTTGGCTTCAGTTTACCCCCTGTTTCCTTGACTGGAAACCTGATTACCTTCCAGGGTGCCAACACCCTGGGATTAACTATGTGGATATAGACAATAACCAGTCTTGTTCATTATTTGTGAAGATTGTACATTGCGTTTATGTCCAAATGAACTTGCTACTATGTGCCAGCTTCAATTACTTAATTTCTTTTTTTCTTAGTATTAAGCCCCGTACACATGAGCCGAATGTCGGGGGGACATCGACCTGTTCAATGTAAGGCACCTAGTCTGACAAAAGCTGGCCGTTCTTCTAGCTTCTGTCGGATGAGCATGCTGGAAAACCAGCAGCTGACCGCCACCCGATCAGCACTTTTAGCCAATGGCTGAGAGCGCCGACTGGAGTATTCTGGCGGCGGGGTGCCCCCCTGCCAGAACACAAAAGAACAGCAGTGGAAAACACTGTATTAACTTTGGATTTTTTTTTTTTACACACTAGTGGTGTGTACCAGGTTTTACTATTGCACCTTTCTCAGCACAACAGTTTGCATCTTTGGTAATAAACCATGAAAATCCTAATAAAACCTTTGTTTTTTGGTTGAATAATAAAATGAATAGCTCATCTACTTATGCTGTGATTTTATGTGTACCTGAAGGTAATGAAAGATCTATATTTTTGGGTGAAGCTTGTATTGTATGGATACGGGTCTCTAAGGTAAGAATGAAGATTGCGTAACTAGAGATAGCCCTGTCAGGTCTCTCCTAACAAAATGTGAGTCAAAGTTCCACTAATGAAATGAAATACATGTATATGTAGGCATAGAGCCAACCTACTCTAGGCGGATAATTTTTTGCCTTAGGGGGATAAGATTGCTTAGAATAATTCTGGTGAAGAATTCCCTTTGTGACCACAGTACTCCTTTCAAATGTAAAATGCTCTTTGCCATGAGACCATTAATTAACCATGTAAAAGAAAACTAGGATGTACAACTGTGTGTTTTCTTAATGCTCAGATCCACAGTCAAACAAACAAAATACTGCACCGCTTCTGCCTGAAAACATTTCCGCTAATGATGACATAGCAGACAAAGCATGTTACGGCAGCTGCGGTGTTGTTCTAGCCACATCTCCTTATGGATGTGTTTGGAGCCTGACCTGAGCGTACAAGGGAATATCCTGGTAGTCACTGACCACTTCACTCAGTATGTTCAGGCATTTCCCACGAGGGACCAACAAGCATCCATGGTGGCCAAGATCTTAATGGAGAAGTTCTTTGTGCACTATGGCCTGTCCCAACGTATCCACTCTGATCAAGGGAGAGATATCAAGGGCAGCATCATCAAGAGACTCTTAAACCTGTTAGGCATTATGAAGTCCAGAACCACCCCATACCATCCTCAAGGGGATCCTCAGCCAGAGAGAACCTTCCTAGATATGCTTGGGACTCTGACTTCAGAACAAAAGCAGCACTGGAGCAAGCCTATAGCTGCTATTGTGCATGCCTATAATAGCACTACAAATGATGCCACAGGATACTCTCCCTATTGTCTATTGTTCAGATGAGAGGCCCGGCTGCCAGTTAACTTGGCCTTTGGCACGTCCTTAGACGATACCTCAGCAACTTCTCACAGGGGGGATGTGGATAACTTACGGAAAAGTCTGAAGACCCCCTATGACAAGGCCCAAGCTGCCTCATATGCCTGAGGACAGAGGAACAAAAGAAACTTTGACCTCAGGGTGCAGGACTTACAGCCAGGTGACAAAGTACTGCTTAGAAATCTGGGTATCCCTGGAGAGCACAGGTTGGCTGACCACTGGAAGTCACAGCCCTATGTAATTTGCAAACAGCTGCCCAGACTCCCAGTGTATCAAATCCAGCCAGAAGGGAGCCCGCTGAAGACTTGGCACCACAACCATCTGTTGCCTTTGTCAGACGCAGTTCATTTGCGACAACAGTTAGATTCACAGTCCGCACCAACGGCCTTTCTGAGATCCCGACCAGTGACTAAATCTCAGTCTGTGCCCCTTGGTGAAGAGGATGAAGACAGTGAGGATGAAGAGATGGGGATGGATTGGCTATGGCCTTCACAACAAACAGGGCCTGCCACCCCCCCCCCTTCTTCTCCTCCCAAGGTGACGAAAACTGGAATGCTCAGACCAGAAGCTCCTGAGTTTGTGCTCCAAAGTATACCTTTTGAAGAGTTGGAAGACCACCATCTTCTATGCTGGCAGCAGATCCCAAAGACCTTCCATCCCTCATTCAAGAGGAAGCTGAATCTGATGTGCAGGAAGAGGAAGATAAGGCTGTTGACGAAGAGGAGAGCAGTGTGCCTGAAACTCCAGAGCCTAAAGAACAGGGAGAGCGAAGAGCTATTCACCCACATAAGAGACTAACCTATGATACTCTGGGTGAAAGCTCTGAGGAAGCTGTTTTCACTTCAAAAAGTACTCTTGAGGTGCTTGGTTCTTCCACCAGAGGTTTGGTGGAGGACAACCCCAACTCGCCCTCTGGCACATCTGGCTGGGCTTTACCAATTCATGTGGCCTGTAGGCAGGACACCCTCCCCTCCTATGCTAATTGGTGTGAGGTTCCTCTGACAGTTTTTTATGCTGATGTAAACTGTTTGGTTTCCTGTGCATACTAACTTGCTTTCTTCCACTAGTAAATATAAAGCATGTAACAAGTTACAGACTCTTTACCTCCTTTGGAGGACCAAAGGTTCTCTGGTGGGGGAGTGTGTGTAGCAGGTACTTTTCCAGTCTGCCTGTCTCTTCCTGCATGAGTTTCTCTCTCTCCACACAAAACTGTTCCCCTGCTGTGTCCATATGGGAGAAGAAAAGGAGCAGTTACAGGAACCAATGAATGGGGCTTTAACAGCAGCAGCAGCTACAAAGGACTCTGTGTGTCATTTCCTTTCACAGGAAGTGATGCATTCTGGGATATGTAGTTGATTTGTAAGTATTTGCCCCCTGGCTGTACCTGGAAGAAACTACAACTGCCAACAGGCTTATGGAGCCAGAAAGATTTCTGGGAGGAGAAGAGCATCCTGGGGGAGAGTATAAGAATCCAGGCTTTGGTCCTGTCTCTCTCTCTCTCTCTCTCTCTCTCTCTCTCTCTCTCTCTCTCTCTCTCTCTCTCTCTGGACCGTGGCAATCAATCAAGCAAGACCCTGTGTGTAATGGTGGCTGAGTTGCCTACTCCTACAGATTTAGCAGTTCAGCAACCTTGCAGTGCTTCAGTGAGCAATGTGGAAGACCTGCCCTGCACCAAGTGGAGCCTGTTCCTGTACCCAGCTTAAACGATCGATCCGGGAAGACTGCGGAGAAAGGCGGTGGAAGCTGGTCCTAGGAGCCAGTGGGCTGGAGTGAACATCATCAGCATCTCCATCCTTGTCATCATCTTCATCCACAGCAGCGGATTCATCATCTACATCCATTGGTCCTGTGGGGTGAGCGGGCGGAAGCCCATTATTTCAGATATTGTGCACACATAGCCTGATTCAACATATTTACTGTAGTCAAGGCCTAGATCCTAGCACATAGGAGAAAAGTTGGAATACAAGCATTCCTACCCTTTACTGGATTGCTGTTACCTGTAGTTCAGCCATAAAAGTCAATGATCAATGTGAAGCATCTTTTGTATTGCTGCAGTAAAAGTGTTTTATACTAATACAGTGCACTTCCTGGAAACCTGTTCTGTTGCATCTGCAGTTGCTTTTGGTATATACCATTCAGACTACAGAGCCGGCTGAAGATCATCTGAACTTTTAATTAAGGAACATTGAGTTACCACAACTTTTCATCTGTCCCCCCCACCCCCCCCCCCCCCACACACACACACTTATTAAGCCTTTCATATTTGCCAGACCATTTATAGATCGCAATCACTTAAGAACTGAATATATTGGTAATTGTTGTTTATTGGTGTACCTGTTTATTTAAAATTCACTGGTTTATACCTGGTTATATATAACATTTACAGGCTATACTTGGTTGTTCACCATTTGTGGCTGTCAGAGGAGTGAACAGTAGAGAGTGGTTTGACATTTCAGTGGTCATACCCTTGCTCTCCTGTGCCCCACTCTCATGCACAGTATATTGATGTGTTTATACACATGCTGGTTCAATCTATAAAGTTATAAGAAGCATATCTTGTTATTCATTGGAGTAAGAGTTCCTTCCAAACAATATACTTTGAGTAAACACTATTGATTTCTCAACGTGGTGTGCTTTCTTCACTGTGTCCTACTTAAAGGGGAACTAACACAATAATACTTCAACCCAGTATTGCCAGTATTGCCAGGTGTGCCAGAGGGGACTGAGACTGTTATTGGGGTTGAGAGGGAGAGTAACGGACTGAACATACCTAAGTGGCTCCTGCGGGGGTAGCGCTACATACACATTGGGATTGATTTACTAAAACTGGAGAGTGAAAAATCTGGTGCAGCTGTGCATAGTAACCAATCAGTTTCTAACTTTAGCTTATTTAATTAAGCTTTGAAAAAAAAATATGGAAGCTGATTAGTTTCTAAATGGAGCTGCCGTAGATTTCACTGTCTACTTTTTGTAAATCAACCCCAATGTCTTTACTCCGATCTTGTTCCATAGACAAACAGGTTTCAGATGGACTTTTATAAAGCAGAGCTTGCACGTAGATGATATCCATTTGCTGCCTAAATGAGGGCCTCGCTGCACATGATTGTTGGTTTATTGACTGTTGAATTTACAAAACAACCAGGGGGATTTGGACATGCTTTACTACATGCTTCATATTTTCTGAAATTCATCTGCTTAGTTGTCTTGCTGCACTTACGATCTACCAGAGACAAGTTGCATGGATATCATATGGATGAAAAGATTGATAATTCAGCAAATTAATTGTTCTATATAACTATTATATATTGCCACCTGTGGTTGCATACATGGCAGCTTTGCCTGCTTGCATTTGAGTTGCAGTTTGACCTCTTGCCTATGTGATGCTGATTTAGAATCCTGATAAGGGTTGTTATATGCATCCTTGAGAACTTTCTGCTTGGCTCTGCCCTGTCCTGTGGCATGTTGAAATAGACTTCTATGCTGTTTTTCTCCTGTTGGATTAATTGTCTTTTACCAGGAGATGCCTTGTTATTGTGCTGGAAAGAGCTAATACATATGTTGTCCCTCTATGAATGCCCTATGACCCACATAAGGATTAATACTAGCAGATGACCTGAAACAAGATCAACTTGACACTGCTTTGGGAAATATATGATTAACATTTCTTCAGGTCAAGAGACTGAAGTTAAATAGTCATCTCTTGCTACAAGGTATGCATCATTCTATATTAGTACTTTTTAAGAGCTGCAGCAGATTTTTTTTTTCATTAAAGGTTTATTGAAAGTATTCAACATATAATTGTACAGTTATACATTGTAGTAGCAGGCAGGGTGTAAGGTCGAAAGACATTTACCATTAAGTTTTTGTTGTTTGAACAAAGCATATTGATTCAGTATATATTAACTAATACATAGTTATTACTGGCTCAACAGAAAAGTAATGATAAGAATATTAGTACTCATTATGGAATATGTAGGGGTAAAGTTTCTTATATATGGGGTTGTAACCTTTGTAGTAGTCTGGTATACAGTATACATTTTCTTAGTTGATGTAGTGGTTAGGTTGTGTGCATTGGGCTTGGTTTAAAGACTGGTCTCCTATCTGGTATATGTGTAAATATACTCCTTTTCAGACCCATGCTGAACTATAATATATCATTTTATATCATAATAATCATCCGTGTCTAACAGTATCAATCAGACTAGGGTATGTTAAGGAGGTCTCGTTGCTGATTAGTGATTTTCATTTTATCGTTCAGGTATAGTGTTGAGCGAACCCGGACTGTAACGTTCGGGTCCGTACCGAACTTTAGGGTGTCCGTGGCACGGACCCGGACCCGGACATTTCAAAAATCGTTCGGGTTCGGCACGGTGCCTGTGGGATTTCAAGCCATGCCTGGGCTTGCAATGTCAGGCCCAAGCGAGTTGTGATATGGACTTGCTATTTTACTTTTAGTGATTAGTCGTTGCTCTGGAGGAATTGTATGGGATCAGACTAACTATGACAATCTGTGCCTACTAATAATACTATATTTTACTATATAATATCAAGTCGTACCCAGACTTTTCCTCATATAAATGTGTATATGGTCTATCCTCTGGTCAGAAATTTGGTTCGGGTTACGTGTGTTGGATTGGTGATGTAGTTGATTCTTTTACATATGACATATGGTCTGATGATGTTTCCAATGTTGGGG
>BLSH010345919.1:262167-284421 GCA_018402905.1 Glandirana rugosa | reverse complement strand
TGGTGCTGGCCAGGGTGGGGGGGGGGGGTGGTGCTGGAGAGGTCCATGCCGCTGGGCTGGGGTGGTGCTGGAGAAGTCCATGGTGCTGGCCAGGGTGGGGGGGGGGGTGGTGCTGGAGAAGTCCATGGCGATGGCCCGGGTGGTGCTGGAGAAGTCCATGCCGCTGGCCTGGGGTGGTTCTGGAGAAGTCCATGCCGCTGGCCTGGGGTGGTGCTGGAGAAGTCCATGGTGCTGGCCAAGGGTGGGGGGTGGTGCAGTAGAAGTCAACAATTTGTCACAGTATTCATGTTTTTCCTATTTTCTATTCTCACCGTCCTGTGAATGCGCACACTTATACTGGTTTCTCTTTATTACACAAGTAAGAGAACGCTCGGTAATTTATCGGGAAGCATTTCGGACAAGGACATGTAGCTGGGAACTTGTCACTTCCTAACCACCAAGCAGCCTGACAGCCCCATCGTACACGTGACCGCTTTCACCGCTGATTGCTGGAGACTGCAAAGCTTACGGCGGCAGTGCATTGTGGGAGATGAAGTCTCTCGGCCGGTGTTCTCCGTAGACGGTCAATGGGCAGTAGACTTCACTTCCCACAATGCTGTGCGCTGCTCGATCACTGTGTAGACATGGCTGCGACCATGCTGCAGGTTAGCAGCGGTGGCCGTGCGCTGCTCGTAGTGCTGGGTGTCCGCTCTGGTGTGAGGAGAGGATGGAGGAGAGCCAGCACCGCCTGTAGACATGCCCGGGACACAGGGTACTATATTTCTCTGTACATGGGGGGTCACAGACAGCTGGGGCTGAAGGACTCTGCATTCATTATATGTAACATGCAGACAGGAGACTGCACAAGTCTATCCTCCTTTACCCAGCTGACATGTATGGAACCTCTAGAGACGTTTCTCTCTGCTGCCTTTAGGTCTAATACATTTACCATTGGAAGAGTTGTATTCCATGTGACCAGGGATGTGGTGAGCTGATAACTTCCTGTCCTTTCTGGATGTTATCTCCATGGACTAAGGCTGCATTCACAACTGTGTGTTTCCTAAATGTGCAACAACACACAAACAACTGCGTTTTAGAAACGCTCTGAAACCGCGGTTTGCGCTTGCAGTGCTGTTAACCACTTGACCCCTGGAAGATTTACCCCCCATGACCAAGCCACTTTTTGCGATACGGCACTGCGTTAGTTTAACCACTTCAGCCCCAGAAGGATTTCCCACTGTAGGACCAGAGCACTTTTTGCGATTCGGCACTGCGTCGCTTTAACTGACAATTGCGCAGTCGTGCAACGTTGTACCCAAACAAAATTTGCGTCCTTTTTTCCACACAAATAGAGCTTTCTTTTGGTGGTATTTGATCACCTCTGCGGTATTCTGCTTTCCTCGTGCTCCAGGGTCTTCAAAAGTGTAATAGGAAATTAGATGTGTAATTTATGCTCCTAGAACTCCTAATGGTGCTCCCTGCATGTTGGGCCTCTGTATGTGGCCAGGCTGTTAAAAAGGTCTCACACATGTGGTATTGCCATGCTCAGGAGGAGTAGCAGAATGTATTTTGGGGTGTAGTTGGAACTATGCATATGCTGTGTGTGAGAAATAACTTATGACAATTTTGTGTAAAAAAAAATAAAATAATTTCTTAACTTTTCCAGAATTGTGGGAAAAAATTGCAATTTCAAAAAACTTGCCATGCCTCTTACCAAATACCTTGAACTGTCTACTTTTCGAAAAGGGGTCATTTGGGTTTTTTTGTACTTTCCTGAGATTTCAGGGCCTTAAGAAATGAGATAGGCCATCAGTACATTAGGTGTGATCTAGAGCTGCACGATTAATCGTATTAAAATCACGCTCTCGTTCTACCCCCCCCCCCCCCCATGCGATCTCCATTGGGGCATTACCGCGATTTTTCAGTGCAGTTAATGGGGTCCGACTTGCGGGGCGACTCAGCGCGACTTGACTGTAATAAAAGTCAATGCAAGTCTCCTGAAGTCTTTACTAAGCCAAGTCTGGGCAGAGCGCCAAGTTCTGAGAAAAGATACACAAAGTAATTTACTTCAAAGGCATTGAACTCTGAGTGAACTCTCCTTGTATAGATTTTTGGTTTAACCATTTAAAGACTAAATCTTTCCTGACACTTGCTGTTTACAAATAAAAATCCATTATTTTGTGCTAGAAAATGACTTGGAACCCCCAAACATTATATATTTTTTTTTTTTAGCAGAGGCCCTAGAGCAGTGGTTCTCAACCTCTGTCCTCAAGTACCCCCAACAAGCCATGTTTTCAGCTTTTCTTTTATCTTGCACAGGTGCTTTAAAACAGTCAATGGCTAGGTATTTTGGACAGCTATTTTATCTAACAGAAATTCCTAAAACATGGCCTGTTGGGGGTACTTGAGGACCAAGGTTGAGAATCACTGCCCTAGAGAATATTATGGCGGTTGTTGCAATATTTTATGTCACACGCTGTTTGCACAGCGGACTTTTAAACGCAATTTTTTTGGAAAAATTACCCTTTCAAAAAACTAAACAGTGCTGTTAGCCCAATTTTTTTATATATTTCGCCGCGAGAGTCGTGATCTTCTGCAGCTCTAGTGTGATCAATTTTCAATGATTGGCATCCTGTAATGTTCACACAGACCAAATAATATACACTTATTTGGTTTATTTTTACCAAAGATGGGTAGCAGTATTAATTTTGATTCAAATTTATGAACAAAAATAATTTATTTGCAAAATTTTATCATAGAAACTAAAAAAAGTGTTGTTTTTTTTTTTTCAAAATTTTCTCTTTTTTCACTTATGTCGCAAAAAAAAAAAAAAATCCCAGTGGTGATTAAATATCACCAAAAGAAAGCCTATTTGTGTGAAAAAAAATGATAAAAATAAAAAATGATTTGGTTACAATGTTGCATGATTAATTGTCTTTCAAAGTGTGAGAGCGCTCAAAGCTGAAAATTGGTCTAGGCAGGAAGGGGGTATAAATGCCCTGTAATTAAATGGTTAAGGCAAGTCTGACAGAGAATCCGAGGCCCTGTTCACCTCTGGTGATTTTTGATCACCACTTCTACAAGTATGTCTGATTCTTCTCCCTTCTGGCTGACTGTTCTTGTATCCCCCACTTCCCAACGCCACACAACGACATCAGCGGCTCCCAAACACTGCCCTGCAATATCACAAGGGGGGAACATGACTGGTAAGCTAGGTAAAGAGATAGGGAATTGTGACATTTCTGACACTCAACTACAGCATGCTTGTTTTTTAACTCAAAAGCATTCAAGCCAGACACATCCAGGCAACAAGATTTGTTTTTATGAGACTCACAACGACAGCCCCCATACTTTTCTCATGACAGGGTCACCTTAACATCATTCTACTGAGAGATTCGAAAGCTCAAGCTTGGCTGAACCCTTAGCACCAGTATGTCAGCATTATGTGGGCTTAGTGGTTAACAAATTAACCGTTCTTCTCTTTATATAAACTAATATATGCATTCATTTCTCATAAACTTAAATATCTCTCACATTCACAGCATTTCTGTAACTATTAATTTTTTTTAAAGCAATTATATATTAGTAATTTTTGTTAGTTTTTTTAAATCAAGGGCCAATTTCAAGCATGGCTAACTTCAGCAAAATATATCATTTGACTTGTGGTTTGACCCACCAATCTTCTGCTAAATTTCTGATTATTACAAATAATGCTCAGTCAAAATTAGGAATGAAGTAGGAACAAAAGGGGTCTGCTGAGGGACAGGTATGCACAAATTAAAGCGGTTGTCTACCCATTTAAAAAAAAATAAATAAATAACCTGCAAGACAATAGCATAATGAGCTAGTATGCACCGCATACTAGCTCATTATGAAATACCTTGAAACGAAGATCCGACCGGGCTGCTCGTCCCCCTCTGAGGGAGCGGACATCTTCCCTCGGATCTTGCTTCCGGGTACGCGGCTCTGGCACTGTGACTGGCCGGAGCTGCGAGATGTCACTCCCACGCATGCGTGCGGGACCCATCTTTCTGGCAAGGTCCAGCCCCATTGCTGGGCCTTTGCCGGGACATACACGGCGTATGCGCCGTAACGCCACAGCTGTTTAGAGGGGGAATATCTCCTAAACTGTACAGGTTTAGAAGATATTCATTTTACCTACAGGTAAACCTTATTGTAGGCATACCAGTAGGTAAAAGTTAGAAAATAGGGTAGACAACCGCTTTAACCACAGCATGATGTGAGTGTCACAAAGGTAAAACCTGTTTAGGGTTGCTGTATAGTACAACTGCAGGCAGGTTCGGAGATGGCACTGGGTTTATATGTAAAGTAAAGTACACAGGTTAGCCTGCTCTGTGGGAATGCTAAAGTAAATCTGTACATAATCAGGAGAGGGCGGGATAGGAGCCTGATCATGTGATTACCGTGTCAGCCAATCACGTCATCACATGGGACACACCTGTGCTTCTGTGTATCAGGGAAAAATACTATAGGTGCTTTTTTGGTGCCTTTATGCAAGTTTGACTCTATAGACTTCAATGGCAGAGCACAAAAATGTGGCAGAAATAACGAATGAAAATACAGACTCAATTACGAATGTAGCCTATAGACCAGGATTTCTCAACCAAGGTTCCGTGGAACCCTAGGGTTCCTCCAGAGGTTGCTAGGGGTTCCTTGAGCAATGGTCAATTCCTACCTCTCAGATAAATTCCCAATGACATCATTTTTTTTTTATCTATCTGTAAGGGGGTAATTCTTCCCAGTGACCACAAGTGTAAGGAGCATTCTTCCCACTGACATCACACTAATTTATCATGAGTTGTAGATTTTTAACAGGGGTTCCCCGAGACCGGAGAATTATTTTAAGGGTTCCTCAGTGTTGAAAAGGTTGAGAAAGGCTGCTATAGACTAACATACAAGTGTATATTTGTCAACATGTTACTTTATCCTGATATGCATCCTTAGGACTTCTTCACACATGTGTTTATTATGAAGAATGAAGCAATGCTCATTAACATGCCTATAGCATTTTTGACACCTTTGATGCCTCCTAAAAAGTGACTTGCTTAATTTTTAAAGTGATTGTAAAGTTTTGTTTAACCACTTGCCGACCGTCAATCGGCAATTGACGGCGGCAAGATGGCTCTGTAACGCGGATCGCCGTCATACGACGGCGGCCGCGTGATCGAGCCTAGTGAGCGCGCGCGCACCGCCCGCGCGCTCACTGTATCCGGGGAGGGCCAGGGAGCGGGTGCGGCGGCTTCGATTGCCGCCGGCTACCTGCGATGGCCCCCCCGGAGCGATGGAGCGGAGGTCCGTGTAAGTAAACACGGACCTCCGCTCTGTGTGAGGGGGAAGGGCTGTGATCACAGCCTTCCTGTACATGAAGGCTGTGACCACTTCCCTTCCCCTGTTAGGGCAGTCCCCCATACAGTTAGAACACGCCCAGGGAACATAGTTAACCCTTAGAGCGCCCCCTGCAGGTTAACCCCTTCACTGCCAATGGCATTTACACAGTAATCAGTGCATTTTTATAGCACTGATCGCTGTATAAATGCCAATGGTCCCAAAAAAGTGTCAAAATGGTCCGACATGTCCGCTGAAATATCGTAGTACCGCAAAAAATCGCAGATCGCCGCCATTATTAGTAAAAAATAAAAACCCCAAAAATGAATTCTCATCACCCGTAAACGCGACCACTTTTGCGCAAACCAATCAAACGCCAATTGCGATTTTTTTTTTATCGCAAATATGAGGAAGAATAGAAATCGGCCAAAAACGGTGAAAAAAAATGTTTTTTTATATTTTTTTTTTGGATTTGTATTTTAGCAAAAAGTAAGAAATTTGGGTTTTTTTGCAAAATGGTCGCTCTTCTTTTGTTTATAGCGGCGATCAGAAATGACGCAGAGGGGATCAAATACCACCAAAAGAAAGCTCTATTTGTGGGAAAAAAAGGACGCAAATTTCGTTTGGCTGCAACGTCGCACGACCGCGCAATTGTCAGTTAAAACGACGCAGTGCCGAATCGCAAAAAGGGCTCCGGTCCTAAAGCTGGAAATCCTTCCGGTCCTTAAGTGGTTAAAAAATAACAAACATGTTATACTTACTTACTCTGTGTAATAGTTTTGCACAGAGCAGCCCGGACCCTCCTTTTCTCTGGTCCTTCTTTGCTACTCCTAGCCCCTCCATCCTGTCGAGTGCCCCCACAGCAAGTAGCTTGCTATGGGGGCACCCAAGCCGAGCTGCAGCTCTGTGTGTCCATTCAGACATGGAGCCACGGTCCGGCCCCACCCCCTCTCTCCCCTGATTGGCTAACTGCCTTTAACAGCTACGGGAGCCAATGGCGCTGCTGCTGTGTCTTAGCCAATCAGGAGGAGAGTCCTGGATGGGATTGAATTGGGGACAGTAAAAGAAGGGGACGATCAGAGAAGACGGGATCAAATAGCCTTTTTACACAATGCAGGGGATTAACCCATTAGGTTCCACAGAGGGTATAACAAGCATGCTTTACCGCATATACAGACTGATTTTACTGGTGCGGGTTTAGTAACACTTTAATGTATTCCCTGCATTAAGGTAAAAAAAAATGTCTCCGTTGTATCGCCCCCCCCCCCCCCCCCTTATACTTACCAGAGTCCTCTTTCAATCAAGTGCTGTGCCCGTCTACAGTGGTGCTATTCTCTCTCCCTTTCCTCACAGGACCCAGTGAGAGCAGCAGGAGCCACTGTCTTCTGCTGTGAATCAAATCCTGTGAGGAGCGAGCATGGGAGAGGGGCCAAACCATGATTTGTGTGTTTTTGGACACGAACAGCCCAGCTCAGTAGTGAGCTTACAGGTATGGCCTGATAAGGAGGGGCTTCCTATTGTGACTCATGGAGAAGAGGAGGAGCCTAGAGCGCTTTAACACTATGCTACCGCACCTGTGTGTACTGTTGTCACCTACTTTGGTGGAGATCGAGCTGGAAAGGGGGAGTCTCTTGCAGCTCTTGTCCTACACCCCTGGCAGTGACAACAGGAGATATGAGGACACAGGACCAATGTAGCGGGCAGTATGGACCATCAGACAAGGACCAGAGGCCGGAACACAGTGATGCTCGTTAAGACACGAGTGAAGCCAAAACACAAGCTAAAGGTCATCAACAGCCAGACAGTGAGCCACAGGAATATGAGGTAGATTTTGGATACAAGCTAAGGTCAGTTCACAGCCAGGCAGTGAGGTACTGAATCAGTAAGCAGGATAAAAACACAGGCTAAGGTCACAGCAGGTTGACAGGAATCCAAAGACAGGTCAAAGACAAGTTGGGTTGTACTCGGGGGCAATTGTAGCAGGTCGGGTCTCAAATAAATCATGGACTAGCTGATGACCACTCGGGAATCTTTTTAGGTCACAGTCTAGCTTAAAAGATAAGTTCACCTCCTTCTCCCCCCTGCTCACTGTCAGGCTCCATGCACACTGGAGCTCTCTGGGCTTTGGATAAAGTGGCAGGAGACGTCTCTTAGAAAACATGCTTTTAGCAGTGTTTTGTAAGCAGCGTTTATGCACGTTTATCAGCGTCTGCGTTTTTGAGCAGTTTTTTTTTTTTTTTTAACTTCATTGGCTTCCATTGACTTCAAAAAGCACTAGACGCTGATAAACGGCTGTTTAGCCGTGTTTATGAGCGTTTATCGGCGTCCAGCATTTTTTGTGGTCAGAAGAACGGCTCCTGAACACTAATTCAGGGCGTTCAGATAACAGCCCATAAATGCCACTGCTGTTAAACAAAACAAAAATGAAAACTACAACTACATTTACTGACAGCCTTTGTGACTGCTGGGTTGTAGTTCTAAATGAGCTTTCATTGAGCTTCCTGTCAATTTGCAAATGCCTGCCCATTATCTGCTGATTGCATATTTTTTTACCTGCAAAAAAAGTTCATTTATTATTATTAATAATTTTTTTTTGTAAAGATGAACTTATCCTTTAAATCGGCTCAATATCAGTGCTGAGTGCAGTGCACCCACGCACATGCTGTTTATAGTACATGCTAGTCTGTTTACACACGCATGCTAATATATATCTTACAATGAGCCTTTGCTTGAAATTATGAGTATGCGTATGCAGCAGTCTTCTCGTTCTAAGGCCCCTTTCACAGTTGTGCGTCCCGATTTTACCTCAATTTTGATGCGATTTGGGATCAGTAAGACTTTGTTGCAACTTTGGCTTAATGAAAACATATTACAAAGTCGTACAGAAATCGCATCTATATTATTCAGATGCAATTTGCATAAGACTTTGAGGATTTAACATTGAAGTCTATGGACCTCAAGTTGCATCAAAGTTGGACCAAAGTAATGCAGAGACTACTTTGAAGTTGGCATGACTTGAAAGTCATACAGATATGAACGGTACTCATTGGAAATAATGGGGAACGACCTGTCATGGGACTTTGCAGTCCCAAATCGCAGGACAACTCGCACAAGTGTGAAAGGGGTATAACATACGCTGGACTTTTCTTACGACAGCGCTGTTAGTGCCCATTGTAATGTTCATGGCAGTCATTGAATACAGCGGTTAAGAGGCTTTACAAACACTGCTCTAACGTGGATTAAACACAGGGCATTGTTGCATGTGTGAATGAGCCCTTAGGTGTTTTTATGGTACGTGTATTTCTGTTAACT
The DNA here is from genome assembly GCA_018402905.1 of Glandirana rugosa. Taxonomy (NCBI): domain Eukaryota; kingdom Metazoa; phylum Chordata; class Amphibia; order Anura; family Ranidae; genus Glandirana; species Glandirana rugosa. The sequence continues at coordinate 275,784 of BLSH010345919.1, read as the reverse complement.
TTTGAAGCAACAGTTATTTTATCAATTGAATGTTTTTGTCTGTGTTTTATCTACCCTCTTATGGGGATGGGTATATGGAACGTGGGCTAATCTGATAAGTCAGTGTGAGCATGAAGAAAATAGCAGTCATTTAGTATTTCTGGCCATGGATGATCCAATTCCACGGAGTGTCACAGGCTTAATGTGATAAAATCATTTAGAATAGACTAGGATTAGTGCAGGGTAGCTAGATGGGAATGAATGTGGAGTGTGAAATATGATGTTCTAGCAAATAGGGGAGTTTAGGACTTAGAAATGTTCTCTGGATGCTTATCTGCTGTCACTTGAAGTACTTTATGACTAAAAGATCAATAAACAATAGTGCAGTTGGAATACTGTCAGATCTTAAGAGACTCCGGAGAGAGTTTTACTGAATAGAAGCACAAGTTGTGCAATGTGTTCTGACTGAAATCCTAGGCGATAAAACCAGTGATTAGCTTGCCCAGCGTGTGTTGCTTATCTTATTTCAGAAAGGTGGTTGTTTCCTAAATTGGTGATCATATTTTAAAAGTCTTTGGAGAACAATATTCTCATTCTCCCTGGGAGCTTCCGATGTTTGAGAATTTCACTGTGATATCATTTAGGCCTCATGTACACTGCTGCTGGTAAACGCACGTTTAGGAGCAGTTGGGCGTTCTGTGCCCCTCTGTCATCTTATCAGTACATGTACACAGGGTCGTTTAACCAGTTCCCGACCACGCGCCGTGTTTTCACGGCGGCAGTCAGGATGCTGAGCGCGAATCGGCGTAAAAAGGCGGCGATCCGCAATCAGCCACTAGGGGGCGCGCACCCGCCGCACTCCTGAGGAGTGTGCCCGCGGCTCAGGCGGACCCGATGTCCGCTGGCGAGCCGAGATGAGGGGCCACAGGGAAAAACAGGGAACCGCCGATGTAAACATGGCGGTTCCCCGCTCTGTTAGTAGGGGCATGAGTGATCTACTGATCCCTGTCACTGGGATCAGTTAGATCTCTCATGCCCATGTTAGCCCAACCCCCCCACAGTAAGAACACGCCTAGGGAACACAGTTAACCCCTAGCTCTCCCCCCCCCATGTTAACCCCTTCACTGCCAATAACATTTACACAGTAATCAGTGGACATTTAAATTTCTGATCACTGAATAAATGTCATTGGTCCCAAAAAAGTGTCAAAAATGTCCGACATGTCCGCTGAAATATCGCAGTACCGCTAAAAATCGCAGATCGTCGCCATTACTAGTAAAAAATAAAAAAAAAAATAAAAACCCCATCATCCGTAAACGCGGCCACTTTTGCGCAAACCAACCAATAAACGCAGATTGCGATTTTTTTTTTTTTTTTTTTTTTTTTTAGCACAAATATGAGGAATTATATAAATCGGCCAAAAACGGTGAAAAAAGTTTTTTTTGTATTTTTTTTTGGATTTGAATTTTAGCAAAAAGTAAGAAATTTGGGTTTTTTTTGCAAAATGGTCGCTCTTCTTTTGTTTATAGCGACGACCAGAAATGACGCAGAGGCGATCAAATACCACCAAAAGAAAGCTCTATTTGTGGGAAAAAAAAGGACACAAATTTAGTTTGGGTGCAACGTCGCACGACCGCGCAATTGTCAGTTAAAGCGACGCAGCGCTGAATCGCAAAAAGTGCTCTGGTCCTAAAGCTGGAAAACCTTCCGGTTGGTAAGTGGTTAAGGTCGTTTCCAGGCAGTTGAGTTTAGAAGCTTTTTTTGGAAAGCAAAAAATGCATTCATGAGGGATGTTCAGAGGCAATTGAAACGCCAAATGCCTGTAACAGCTTGTAAACGCGTCTAAATGTGGTAACTCGTGTTAAGCAGCGTTTCGTGTCAAGACGTTTGCAATTAAAAAAAAAAAAAAACACTTCTAGACGCGAATGTGGCTAAACGTCCATTTTTCAGCTTTAAGCGCTGTCACACTTTGACAATTGCGTGGTCATGCTACATTTTAACCATGTGAAATTTTTATCATTTTCTTCACACAAATAGAGCTTTCTTTTGGTGGTATTAATTTTAATCACTGCTGGGTTTTTTATTTTTTACAAAAAACAAAAAAAAAAACACATTTTGGGGAAAAATACGTTTTTCTTAGTTTCTGCCAGTAAATTTTGTAAATAAGTAATTTTTCTCCTTCACTGATGTGTCGATGAGGCGGCACTGATAGGCTGCACTGATGAGGTGGCACCTATGGGCACTGATGAGGCGGCACTTATGGGCACTGATGAGGAGGCACTAATATGCCGCACTTATGGGCAATTATTGGTGGCACTGGCGGGCACTGATAGATGGCACAGATAGGTGGCACTGATGGTCATTGATGGGTGGCACTGGTGGTCATTGATGGGCAGCAGTGATGGGCATTGATGGGGAGCACTGATAGGCAGCACTGGTGGGCACTTGTGGGCACTGCTGGCACTGGTATGGGCACTGGTTGCTGGCACTGGTGGTCATTTGTAATCAGGGCACTGATGATCAGTGCCCTGATTACATCCCTAGATGTCCTCTTTACTAAGCTCTGGTCAACTTCACTTTGCAAAGTGCACAATTTTTTTTATTTGCCTTTAGTAAATAAACCCCTATGTGTCCATGCATACATAGACTTTAAGGGTACTTTCACACCAGTACCGCCCGAGCGTTAGCGGTAAAACACCGCTAATTTGCGGCAGTTTTAGTGGTGCTTTGGCAATGCTATTTGGGCGGCAGCGGTGCGCTTTTAACCCCCCACAAGTGGTTAAAAAGAGGTTAAAAGTGTCGGCTAGTGGTGTACAACCACTTCGGAAGCGCTGCCCATTCATTTCAATGGGCAGGGGCGGTGGAGGAGTGGTGTTTACATCGCTTCCACACCGCCCCAAAGATGCGGCTTCCAGGACTTTTTCTTACCGTCCTGCAAGCCCACCACTCCAGTGTGAAAGCACTCAGGCTTTCATACTGGGGTGCATTAGGAGTTAATTCAGAGGTGCTGTTTTTAGCATAAAAACGCCTGTAAAGCGCCTCCGATGTGAAAGCACCCTTAGAGGAGCTTAGAAGCAGTGGCATTGAGAGGTAGAAAAACCCCCACTGCCAGTAATCCAGGAGTAGTGGCCTTTTGACAAACACATCTAAAGCTATGTTCAGCGCATGAGCGTTAATTCATTTCAATGGCCTGGATTAATTATTATTCTGGCCAATGAAATGAATTGATGCCCAAACCGTTGACTCGGCTAAACGCGTTTACAAGTCTCACAGCACATTATAAAAGACTCACCTTAACACAAAGCCCTCCAGCGGCACACTGTTACTACTACAGAGGCTTCCATCTTTACCCGATCTTCCTTCCGGGTTCAGGGACTCTGGCCGCCTGACTGGCTGAGCCACGATGAGCCATGGCACACAGCTGTGAAGGAACAGCATGGGTATGCCAGTGACATCACTGGTTGCTGCTCGATAGAATACCTTCTAAACTGTGCAGGTTTAGTAGATAGTTTACCTACAGGTAACCCTTATAAACTTACCTATAGGTAAAAATAAAAACGGAGAGTTTACTACCACTTTAAAACAACCTGTCTTAGAGTGCTCTGGCCTTATGGGACCCAGCAGATGACCTCTGTTTTGGACTGCTTTGCAGTGATTAATGAGTAGCCTGATAAAAGAGCTTGCTTCTCTGTATCCTACGCAGATAGAGGGGTAAAGCACAGTGGTATGGGGGGGGGGGGGTGGTGGTCAACAAATACCGTGTTTCCCCGAAAGTAAGCCCTACCCCGAAAATAAGCCCTATCTCGATTATCAGGACGGGCTGTAATATAAGCCCTACCCCGAAAATAAGACCTAGTAAATCTCCTTAAAAACACTTTGTAAATGTTGCCTAGTGTCTCCGTTTGCTGCTATATTTAAAAGAAATAAGTTTTCGCTCACTGCTGCCCCGCCGGAGGTTCTCTTCTCTCCTCCTGGCTGATGTCTGCTGCTGCTTTCCTGTTTCATTGCCGCTGACGTCAGCCGTGGATCTCGGCTATTTTCTTTCCTCCCCTCCTCCCTCCAGAAGCCGTCTTCGGCGCACTGACGTCAGCGGCAATCTCGGCTCTTCGTTTTCCTCCTCTCCTCCCGCTGACGTCTGTGCCCCCCTCCCTCTTTGCACGGAGCTGGCTGACGTCACCGCACCTCTCTGTACAGTACGGTACCAATCATCACCTCAGAGAAGAATACCATACTGTAAACGCTGTTAAACAGGTATTGTTACAAGTACCATATAAAACAACACTGAACCAGAAATACCTAATGATATCAAAAACGAACTACTGACCTGATAAGGGGGGGGGCGATACCTGAGGGGAAGATGGGACACAAAATTTTTACTGTAGATTTTAACAGGTTTTTAAGAAAAATAATAAATGACACAGCACAAACACTGTGTTGTTTATCATGCTTTAAAGGAACAGATAAATAAGCCCTACCCTGAAAATAAGCCCTAGTGTGTTTTTTTTGGAATAAAATTAATATAAGACCCGGTCTTATTTTCGGGGAAACACGGTACTAAAGTAAATCCAAACAACCCATTATTACAAACTTTTACACAGGGCCTTCCTATTTTCCTATAGCTAAAATGCAAGTATATCACTAGAGAACATATGTCCATGTGTATTAAAACATGCTTTTTGTCCACCAACACGAATGTTAAAGTGCATTACATTTAAGTGCATAAAAGTTAAATTCACCTTTGGGAACATGTAACATGTTCCCACCCCTGCATCCGCTGCCTCTAGTGACAGCAAGTGGGGGATCTTCTCCCCTCGCTTGCTGTCACTATTTTTAAAAAAACGGGCTCCACCCACATCATTCAGAGTGAATGGAAAACTGCAAGCACCGACAGCCTTTGCGACTGTTGGCTTGTAGTTCTCAATGAACTACCATCTGCTGATCATGGGTGCCACGCTTTACAAGATCCAAGTAAAATATATAATAAACACAAAGGTGAACTTATCCTTTTAACCAGTTTCAGACTGGCTTGCATACTTTTATTGCTGCAGAGTGGCAGCGTATCGCCGTCTATAAACAGCGATTCGTGCATGCGCAGCTAGCAGACGGAAGCATGCCGCAGGCGGCATGCCCGCTGCACGCTCCATGAGTGTGCCCGCGGGTTGGGCGGACTCGATGTCCAGCGGCGACCCGCAATCGCCTGGTATACAAGAAAAGTGGGGAACCACCAATGTAAACACATTGGTTCCCCGCTCTGTTAGGCGGCATGACAGTGATCTACTGATCTCTTTCATCGTGATCAGTTAGATCTGTTATGCCCCTGCCAGCCCAGCCCCCACGCAGTTAGAACACACACAGGGAACACAGTTAACCCCTTGATTGCCCCCTGCAGGTTAACCCCTTCCCTGCCAATGACATTTATACAGTAATCAGTGTTTTTCTTTCGATCTGTTTGCTGTAAAAATGTCAGTGGTCCCAAAAAAAGTGTCAAAAATGTCCGACGTCTGACTAAAAATTGCAGATCGCTGCCATTACTAGTAAAAAAAAAATAGTAAAAGCCATAAATGAATTCTCATGGTTTGTAAACGCAGCAACTTTTGCGTAAACCAATCCATAAACGCTGACCGAGATTTTTTTTTTTTTTACCACAAATATGTGAAAGAATATATATCTTGGCCAAAACTGATGAATACATTTGTTTTTATATATATATTTTTGATATGTATTATAGCAAAAAATATATATATTTGTTTGTTTATAGCGCAAAAAAATAAAAACCGCAGAGGTGATCAAATACCACCAAAAGAGAGCTCTATTTGTGGGAAAAAAGGACAACAATTTTGTTTGGGTACAACGTCGCACGACCGTGCAATTGTCAGTTAAAGCGACGCAGTGCCGAATCGCAAAAAGTGCTCTGGTCAGGAAGGGGGTAAATTCTTCCGGGGCTGAAGTGGTTAATGTAAAGTTATGAACTGAATTGCATCCAGTAAAGGGAACCTGCTAGAATAGACAACGGAAGTTTTCATCACTGGCTTGCTATTGAAGGTGCATGTTCCTGGCTTGTTATACTTATCTTCACTTAACAAGTCACAAGAAACTGTAAAAATTACATATCTGTGGCAAACGCCTTCAAAAACAAATCAGAAACTGTTGCTGTCATATGGAATCCCTAGCACTTCTCAAACCGTGTAATGTACCATATGGTTCTTCTTGCAGATCTTTGCTCTGGGAAGGAGTTGTTGGTCTTGAGGTCCATGCACAGATTAATTCTGCCTCCAAACTTTTTTCAAGTTCACAAGTTAAGTTTGCTGCTCCGCCAAACTCTACAGTGTCGTTTTTTGATGCCTCCTTGCCAGGAACACTACCAGTAAGTAGTGCATTGTTTATTTTGTGCATTTATTTCTTTTCCATGTCTTTCACTGAGGTTTGTATCAAAAGAAAAGTCCATTAAAAGTGCTGTCCTGTGGTCCATTAAATGGCTTTCACATTTTTACAATGCGGATTTCAAATCTTCACTTAAGACTACCACACTTTAAAGTTGCAATTAAAGAACAAATGCAGACAAATACTGTGTGTGTGTGTGTGTATATATATATATATTTGTACCAAGTTACATACAATGAGGTATTGTTTTACAGTTTGTTTTATTAGAAAGCAGCCACTAAGTGGAAAAATAAGCTTGAAATCCTTCTCTCCTTAGGCTGAGGCTAATTCTTAAAACAGGACTGACTTTGAACACCCTTTGTTTTGATGCACCTGAATTGCATTTAGCCAATTAAAGCGGAGTTCCACCCAAAAGTGAAACTTCCGCTCATTTGCTTTCAAACCCCTTCTGGTGCCACATTTGCACTTTCAGGGGAGAACGGGGACCTGTTCTTGACAGGTCCCCTTCCCCCACTTCACGGCCCGTCTCCCGGAAGTACGGCCCCCCTCCTCCTGCTCCTACCACTGGGCCAATTGGAGCGTGCTTCACGCATGCCCAGTGTGGAACCGGCTGTGAAGCTGAATGGCTCCACTGTCGGTTTCCCTTAGTGGCGATGGTGGCGGCAGCACCCGAGCACTGATCCGAAGATCAGCTTCAGGTGCCGACACCGCAAGCTCCCTGGACAGGCAAGTGTCCTTATATTAAAAGTCAGCAGCTACAGTATTTGTAACTGCTGACTTTTAATTTTTTGTTCCCAGGCTGGACCTCCTCTTTAACTAGTCGCTACCTGCCCACAGTAGATTTACTGCGGGCGGATGGCACAGGCAAGGCCAGACAACATACCTGTACGTTGCCAGCTTACTTCCCAGGTTTGGGGCACGCCTCCTGCTGAGTTTGGTAGCTGATTTCAGCCAATGATTTTTTCTGAAGTCAGCTGATCAGCTGTGTTTAATAACACAGAGTTCTGTGTTTACAAAAGCACAGTACTCTCTGCACTGTGAACAGCGATCTTGCTGTTTCATGGTAGAAAAAAACAGCCAGATAGTAAAGTAAAAGCACATTACACACACATTGTCAGGCACACAGATAACCCCTTGATTAGCTCTATATGTTAATCCGTTGCCAGCCAGTGTACAGTGTTATCACTGATCACTGTATTAGTGTCATAAGCGGTGTCAATGTCAGTTAGTGACCCTCCCAGATAGTGGCTGTTAGTGCCAGATTGCCACCACCCTACCAAAGTAACACTATAAATTGCTGACCACCGCTGTCACTGCATAGCGTCTATAGCTGCATAAATTCCAGTATATACTGTATATCATAGTTTGATATAATTTTCACACAATCCAGTTAATATACACTTACTGGGATTTTTTTTTTTACCAAAGACATGTAGCAGAGTACCTAAATTTATGAAGAAATAAAATTTTTTGATTGGATGTTCTATAACAAAGTAGAACATATTGGGATTTCTTTTTCAAAATCCACTTTCAATTCAAAACCCAGTGGTGGTCAAATACCACCAAAAGAAAACTCCATTTGTGTGAAAAAAAAGTATAAATCTAATTTGGGTACAATGTTGCATGACCACGCAATTGCCAGTTAAAAGGGTTGTAAACCCTCTCTCATTGCATCAAGTGATAAACCTTTTCTGTTGCAGCTGCCCCCCAGAGCCCCCCTTTTACTTACCTGAGCCCGGTCGTTCCGGTGCCAGGCTCCAGTCCTCATTGGATAGATTGATAGCAGCGCAGGCATTGGCTCCCACTGCTGTCAATCAAGTCAAGTGACACAGGAGACAGGGGTGGGGCCGAGTCCTGCTGTCTGTGTCAATGGATGCAGCAGCAGGACACAGGAGTGCGCCCACACGAGTGTCCCTAAGGAATCGCTTCCCTGACGGGGCACTCAAGAGGAGGAGGAGCCAGGAGCTCCGCTGGAGGACCCCAGAAGAGGAGGATTGGGGCCACTCTGTGCAAAACCGCTGCACAGAGGAGGTAAATATGTCATGTTTGTTATTTTTAAAAAAAGAAACACAATCCTTTAGTATTGCTTTAAAGTAACACCGTGCTGAATAGCAAAAAAGCTTTAGTCATGAAGGGGCTTCTACTTCTGAAGGTCAAATGGTTAAAAACTGAAATTTCAGTTGGGCTCTAAGCTGACCACACAAATTACTGTCAGGTTGTACAATCTGTGCAATCTCTATTGGATTTATGAATAACTATGAAGTGCAAGGGCCTATCTATTTAATCCATTCATAGTTGTTAGGGAATCAAAACAAGATTGTAGAAACTGTAAAGTATTAAATCTATTTAGGGCTAATAAATAAATGTCCCAGCTTAGCCAAATAATGTTTCATACTTCATCTAAATTGTATGAATGCATTGAATCATCTGTGACACCATATCTTTAGACAGTGTTGGGACAAGCTCTTCCACTGCCCATGTTGAAGATGCCAAGCTGAACCCCCCTCCTCTGAGATGTGTGTACCTGGTCATCTTCTGAAGCTGGGATCATACTCCCTGCTGCCATGATTTTTGACTAAGCTTAACTGCCTAGCTCCAGATCCACCAGTTGGGTTTCACATGGATCTGGAAATGCACAGTAATGTAGTGGGACCTGCTTGCTGTTTGTCCTCTGCCTCTGCTAGTGATTGTGAATAGAGTACAGAGGTCAGAAGTTTGTAACATACTCAGTTCAGGGGCCAGGAGTGTGTAATGTGCAGGTATCATGAGTATGTTTCTTTATTAGTTAAGCGGTTAAATGGTCTGAGGTTGATTCTAAGTTTGGTATTTGCATTTGGAATTACTGTGAACCTACCTAATGCATTCAAAGAAGCTGTCCATGTAAGTGAAACAGGCCATTGTAAGGCTTCAGAAACTAAACAAATCCATCAGAGAGATAGCAGCAACATTAGGAGTGGCCAAATACAACAGTTTGGTGCATTCTGAGGAAAGAACGCAGTGGTGGGTGATCGCAGGATCCTCTCTATGGTAAAGAAAAACCCATTCACAACATCCAGATAAGTGAAGTACACTCTCCAGGAGGTAGGCATATCATTGTCAAAGGCTACAATCAATGAGCGCAAATACAGAGAGTTCACCACAAGGTGCAAAAACCAGTCATAAGCCTGAGGAATAGAAAAGCCAGATTAGACTTTGCCAAAAAAACTCTAAAAACGCCAGACCAGTTCTGGAAAAGCATTCTTTGGACAGATGAAACTAAGATTAATCTGTCTACAAAGAGGCTGGCACTCCAAACTCCAATGCAATTCATGTATTTGTGCATGTAAATACAAAAGCAGGCGTGTTTCGGCGGAACAGACCGCCTTGGTCACTGCGAACAACATGAAAACGATAAAATATATACTGAAGAGAAAAAGATCAAGTAACTCTGCCATCAGTGCTCACTCTGTCAAACCACAGATGGTAAGATTCATCAATCAATCAAGTAATCAAAAAGAAAAGGGTGGGTAAGCCACATGAAAATATATATACACAGGTATGAGCATGGATCTTAGTGCAAGAAATGTCTAAAGTATGGGTAAACAAAAACATACATATAAAACAAAAGTAAAAATAAGGAAGAGAAAGGGAGACAATGGGAAGTACATGAATCAGACTCCCATGTACACCCTAACCAACAGTTCTCACATATAAATGCATACCTGGATGTTTGCTTATGTCAAAATGCACAATGCAAATATATGCATGTGCACCCAGGCATCTGCAACAAAATGAATCTGAGGGCTTCAATATATACAATAGTTGATGCAATAATAAATATGCCATCAGACATCATGTGTTGCCAAGTATTCAAAATAAGTATGTACAGTATCTCACAAAAGTGAGTACACCCCTCACATTTTTGTAAATTTATTATATCTTTTCATGTGACAACACTGAAGAAATGACACTTTGCTGCAATGTAAAGTAGCTAGTGTACAGCTTGTATAACAGTGTAAATGTGCTGTCCCCTTAAAAATAACTCAACACACAGCCATTAATATCTAAACTGCTGACAACAAAAGTGAGTACACCTCCAAATTGGGCCCAATTAGCCATTTTCCCTCCCCGGGTGTCATGTGACTCATTCGTGTTATAAGGTCTCAGGTCTGACTGGGGAGCAGGTGTTTTAAATGTGGTGTTATCGCTCTCACTCTCTCATACTGGTCACTGGAAGTTCAACATGCCACTTTATGGCAAAGAATTCTCTGAGGATCTGAAAAAAAGAATTGTTGCTCTACATAAAGATGGCCTAGGCCAGTGTTTCCCAACCCAGTCCTCAAGGGACACCAACAGGTCATGTGTTCAGGATTTCCCTCAGATGAAACAACTGTGGTAATTACTAAGGCAGTGAAACTGATCAAATCACCTGTGCAAAATAATGGACATCCTGAAGACATGACCTGTTGATGTGCCTTGAGGACTGGGTTGGGAAACACTGGCCTAGGCTATAAGAAGATTGCCAAGACCCTGAAACTGAGATGCAGCACGGTGGCCAAGACCATACTGCAGTTTAACAGGACAGGTTCCACTCAGAACAGGCCTCACCATGGTTGACCAAAGAAGTTGAGTGCACGTGCTCAGCGCCATATCCAGAGGTTGTCTTTGTGAAATAGATGTATGAGTGCTGCCAGCATTGCTGCAGAGGTTGAAGAGGTGGGGGGGGGGGGGTCAGCCTGTCAGTGCTCAGACCAAATGCCGCACACTGCATCAAATTGGTCTGCATGGCTGTTGTCCCAGAAGGAAACCTCTTGTACAGATGATGCACAAGTAAGCCTGCAAACAGTTTTCTGAAGACAAGCAGACTAAGGACATGGATTACTGGAACCATGTCCTGTGGTCTGATGAGACCAAGATAAAATTATTTGGTTCAAATGCTGTCAAGCGTGTGTGGTGGCAATCAGGTGAGGAGTACAAAAACAAGTGTGTCTCGCCTACAGGCAAGCATGGTGGTGGGAGTGTCATGATCTGGGGCTGCATCAGTGCTACAGTTCATTGAGGGAACCATGAATGCCAACATGTACTGTGACACACTGAAGCGGAGCATTATCCCCTCCCCTCGGAGACTGGGCCACAGGGCAGTATTCCAACATAATGACCCCAAACACACCTCTAAGATTACCACTGCCTTGCTAAAGAAGCTGAGGGTAAAGGTGATTGACTGGCCAAGCATGTCTGCAGACCTAAACCCTATTGAGCAACTGTGGGGCATACTCAAATGGAAGGTGGAGGAGTACAAGGTCTCTAACATCCACCAGCTCTGTGATGTCATCATGAAGGAGTGGAAGAGGATTCCAGTGGCAACCTGTGAAGCACTGGTGATCTCCATGCCCAAGAGGGTTAAGGCAGTGCTGGAAAATAATGGCGGCCACACAAAATATTGACACCTTGGTCCCAATTTGGACATTTTCACATAGCCGTGTAAACATTAATAGCTATGTGTGGAGTTATTGTGAGGGGACAGCAAATTCACACTGTTATACAAGCTGTACACTCACTCCTTTACCTTGTAGCAAAGTGTAATTTTTTCAGTGTTGTCACATGAAAAGATATAATAAAATATTTACAAAAATGTGAGGGGTGTAATCACTTTTGTGAGATACTGTATATAAATGTGTATATGCATATATGTAAGCCCATGCAAAAATAGAAATATTAAAAAGAATAAGAAAAAGGGGATCATGAAATAAGATTTTTCTGGGGGACAAAAAAACAGTACCATAACATGAACCAAAGTCAAAATTGAGTTTGACAATCATAAGAGGAAAAATTATTTAAGGAAGCACTCCACATCATATTGTTGTTCATTCCCACCAGAAACCTAGTGTGCAAGTGGAAAATCCACCACACCTCTCTGCTTAGGAGTTTCCGGTGGGTGTTACCAGCCCTGGGAGACAATTTAACATGTTCCAAACCAGAAAATTTAAATGAGTTAGTGTTCCCTCCATGTATATATTTGAAATGTTTGGAAACATTTGATAACCCTTTGTCATTAGTGTACCTAGCTCAGTGGAAGTGTTCACTAATTTGTGTGCGCAAAGGCCGTGTAGTGCATCCAACATACTGCAGGCTGCACACTGTGCACTCCATATCATAAACCACATTATATGAACCGCAGCTAATATAGCTGTGAATTGGAAACTCTTTTCCAGTGGAACACGACACTACGGATTTGTGGGTGCTACTGTGCACACTGCAAAACCTGTAGGTGCTGGACCCACAAATAAACGAGCCCTGCATATGCAACCATGATCTTTTTCTCTTCCCTATATATTTTATTGTTTTCATTCATGTTGTTAGCATTGACCAAGGCAGTCTGTTCCACCGAAATGCGTTTGCTTTTTTATTTACATGCACAAATAAATTTAATGCATTGGAGTTTGGAGTGCCAGCCTCTTTGTAGACTATTCCTTTGTTGAACGTTGGAGGACGTTCGGCTTGTGCACCCAAAGTGTATCTATGGACTACTTCCTTCATTAGGATTCTCCCCTGTCAGAAGCACTGCACACCTGTTATCGCTAAGATTAATCAGAACCAAAATGTACCAAAAATGACGGGAAGAAAAAAGTGTGGGGAAGGCTTGGAACAGCTCATGATCCAAAGCACACATCATCATCTGTAAAACATGGTGGAGGCAGTGTGATGGCATGGGCATGCATGGGTTCCAGTGGCACTGAGTCACTGGTGTTTATTGATGATGTAATAGAAGGTAGAAGCAGCCGGATTAATTCTGCAGTGTTTAGAGAGATACTGTAAGCCCAGATTCAGCCAAATGCAGCAAAGTTGATTGGATGGAGATTCACAGAACAGATGGGCAATGATCCAAAACACACTGCAAAAGCAACCCAGGGTCTTTTGAAGGAAAAGAAGTGGAATATTCTGCAATGGCTGAGTCAATCCGCTGATCTCAACCCAATTGAGCATGCATTTCACTTGCTGAAGGCAAAAGGCAGAAAGACCTACAAAGAACAACTGAAAACAGCTACAGCTAGAGCCTGGCAAAGCATCAGAAAGGAGGAAACCCAGTCTTTGGTAATGTCCATGGGTTCCAGACTTCAGGCAGTCATTGCCAGTAAAGGATTCTCAACAAAATATTAAAAATAAACCTTTTATTTATGATTCTATTAATTTGTCCAATTACATTTGAGCCCCTGAAAATGAAGGGGCTGCGTATAAAAATGGTTGCAGTTCCTAAAAGTTGTACTTGATATTTATGTT
>BLSH010345919.1:238086-255353 GCA_018402905.1 Glandirana rugosa | reverse complement strand
ATACTATCTACCCTAACACTGATTTAGCGTCACAAGGGTCACAAGTACAGCGATCGCTAAAAATCAGATCGCTGCACTATATGATACTGTGCCAGGGGGTGACAGGGAGTGAAAGGGTTAACTGGGGGGCGATCAGGGGGCGATCAAAGGTGTCAGTGTGCTGTTTGTGCAACTCATGTTTTTAGATGTCTCTCTCTCCTCTCTGCAACGGAAAAGAAAGCAGAGAGGGGAGATGACATCACTTCCCCTACCTGTGTTTACATTTCACAGGTAGGGGAAGAAATCCTATTCGCCGGACGATCAACATGAATAGACCAAAATCCATTGGTCTATTCATGTTGACTGAATGGTCCGGCAACAAATGGGACCGTCGCGACCGTGCTGGAGGGTGCGTGCGCACGCCCCCTACCTGTGCACGCGATCGCCGTCTATTTTCGTCGATTCGCGCACAGCTGCTAGACTGCCACCGTTCAAAAGACGGCACGCGGTCGGGAAGCAGATATAGTGCCTTTTCTATGAAGTTCCTTGGATGCTTTCTGCTTCTCCCTGTTTTTGAGTCACTTTAATTTCCCTGCCTATATATTTTTTCAGCATATAACCAAGTTGACATAAAGGGGGAGATTTGCTAAAACTGGAGAGTGCAAAAACTGGCACAGCTCTGCATAGAAACCAATCATCTTCCAGGTTTTACTGTCAAAGCTTAATTGAACAGCTGAAGGTAGAAACTGCACCCGACCCTGAGTGCTCCAGTTTTAGTAAATCTCTCCCAATGGCGCCTTCCATGAAGTGGAGCTAAACGCAATGCTGGTGCAAACTGTGTTGACTATGTTGTTGGGTTTTTGAGTTAGCTGGTTATTTTGGAAGCCTGTTCTTTTGCACAATTTTTACAATTGCAATTTTCCTTTTTTATTTCATATAGTAGCATATTTGACTGTAACCCTAGACACTTTATTGTATGCAAACCTTGTTAATGTTAATTCCTTTTGTGCAGCTTAAATCCGTTTTAAATGCCTGATGTAAGAAAGTCTTTTTTTTTTTTTTCTGTTCAAATTTTTAACTACCAGATCTGGTATCATTGTCCCAGCTGTTTCCAGGAAAAGGAGATAACCACAGGCATTTTCTTGTACTACCATTTATTAAATTTCTCTTGTAGGATAAAATGAATCTAAAGCCAATTTTCTTTTATGCATAAAAAAGCCTCAATTTCATATTAGCAATCACATTTTCTCTGCTGTCACCTTTTGACAGTAAAGAACGGATAGCATTAATATTGACTCAACACCTTCTATATTACCCTTTTTTAACCACTTCCATACCGCAGGCTGTCATATGACATCCTGGGCTTTCAGTGGTGATATCTGAAAGATGCCAGCTGCAGGCATCATCCAGATATAATTTTTTTCATCCAGCGATTCCCTACACCATAACAACAATCATAGCGGCTGCTTGATCATTCTTAGTGCCCCCCCCGGTTCTCTCCGGCGCTTCTCCCGACTCACCTGTGTGAACGGTGAGCCAGAGAAGGAATCCACTGGCGCTGGAAGGAAGCCATAGAGAAAACCGAGTAACAGATGGTCCCCAGCAATCTCTGACTTTCGGAGTCCCAGGCACAACATTATTTTTTAACCTTCCTAACGGTATTCCCGAGTGTGGCTCGGGGTGGATTTTCAGTACCAAGAGTGGTAACCCCGAGCCACACTCGGGCTTGCATCGCTGGATCCAGGCAATGTTACTTACCTTGTCCCCTGGCTCCAGCGATGTCCTCCCGCGGTGTCAGCGTGTCTGCGGGCTGTGTCCTCCGCTCCGATGCCTCTGTGATGCCTCGGGCTCCGTTCCCTGCGAGCATCGCGTCGCACGGGGGCGGAGACTGGTGGGAAATTCAAAAAGTGAAACACACACAGTACATACAGTACACTGTAATCTTACAGATTACATTACTGTATGAAAACATTTCACATCCCCTTTGTCCCTAGTGGTTTGGCCAGAGCCCTGCATGCACTTTTATATAATAAATGTCATTCTTTCTGCCTGGAAACATGAGAATGTCCATAGCAACCAAAAAGTGTCCCTTTGCGTCAAAAGTGGTTTTTGATCAGCTAGAAAACACCGATAGTAAATAAGAATCATTTGCAGAATTGAGTGATACTGATTTTTGGGGAAATTTATC
Source organism: Glandirana rugosa (assembly GCA_018402905.1). Taxonomy (NCBI): domain Eukaryota; kingdom Metazoa; phylum Chordata; class Amphibia; order Anura; family Ranidae; genus Glandirana; species Glandirana rugosa. The sequence continues at coordinate 253,186 of BLSH010345919.1, read as the reverse complement.
ATCAGAAACTGAAAGTGACAACAGCGACAATTCTGCAACTGAGCAAATTTCTGCATTTTTGGCTTGATTACATTATTGAATAAATGCAAAATAATTGTACCGCTTTCAGCACCAAAAATCAGACATAATCATACTGCCAGGGATACTAACCATTGCAGGCCTATAGTACATAACGCCATATCTCCATGCAGAAAACCATTACCGCTTTCAGCAATAAATTCCAGACTCAGTCATACCGCCAGGGAGGTTAAAGGGAAAGTGTAAAAATAAAAAAATTTAAATAAAATAAACAAAAAAAAAAATTAAAGCCCATGTTTACCTGTAACACTCTGTAAATGTGTGGGAACTGAGGGGACCAATTGCTGGAGTTTTGGGAGAGGAATGTTGACTCATTCTTACCTGATATAGGATTTTAACTGCTCAGCAGTCCTGGGTCGTCTTTGTTGTATTTTTTGTTTCAAGATGTGCCAAACCCTTCAATTGGTGAAAGGTCTGGACTGCAGGCAGGCCGGTTAAGCACCCGGACTCTTCTACTAGAAAGCCATGCTGTTGTCATAGATGCAGTTTAGCATTGACCAAGCGCTGATAACAAGCTGGAAGATCACTCTCCTCTTTAGTCGCGGAATACTTTTAGGAAGTATTCCTGAGCCCATGCAGTAATGTCCATCAAAGAATCATGCCTGTTTTTAATGCAGTGTCATCTGAGGGCCCGAAGATTATGGGCATCCAATATTGCGTTTTGACCTAGTCCCTTATGCACAGATATTTCTCCAGATTCTCTGAATCTTTTGATAATATATATCGTAAATAATGATATATTTAAAGTGTTTGCAGTTTTACGTTGAGGAACATTATTTTGAAATAGTTTGACAGTTTTTAGACACAGATTTTCATAGATTGGTAAACCTCTGCCCATCTTAACTTCTGAGTCAATACAAGAAAAAACAGACAATTCAGCGCTAAAAGACCTCCATGGTAACAGACAGCCAGGATATCAATGGTTATAGACCAGGCGGACGCTGCCCTCCTCGGATGGGGTAATCCGACAGCCACTAGAAAAACAAGAGAAAAGGAAGGCCCGTACACCTAGTGCATTACCAAAGACAGTTTAATAAATATTTAAAAGGTTTACAAGTGGATACTCAGAAAGTGGCATCTCTAAAAAAGCCGTTAAGAACACTGCATGATACAATGCGGAACACAGCAAAGGGTAACCCTTGTGCGCGCCTTCCTTTTCTCTTAACTTCTGGGACACCCTGACTCTTTAAGATGCCGTTTTTATACCCAGTCAAGTTACTGACCTGTTGCCAATTGACCTAATTAGTTGCAAAAACAAGAAAAGGTATCTCCCATGGGATTTTGTTACAGCAATTACATTTAAAAACTACTAGATTTTTTTTTTTTATAAAAGTAGAAAAGCTTTATTTTACACAGATGCACAACCACATATACATTTTAAAATATACTGAGTTACTATATAGCCACCAAAGTACCCAACACGCTTCGACTAAATATAATCTTCCTCAGGGGACACCATGGTGGGAATAGACGTAATAGACCATATAGAATCGGAGGGTCTATGATGCGCTTCAGAGGTCACAGACAGGAGGCTGACTCAGAAGCTCACAGGGGATCATAGGTGGTCATGTGCAGGCGGCCACACCCATAACCAAATCATCCTGCATAGCCAGTTGTTAGTAGATATGCTTATGCAACAAATGCTGATTTCAAATGAATACACATATGCAAGAGAATAGCTTATGTTTAGAGAGGAATAAGCTCCTTATGAGCTTTCAAACTGTCCATCATCATAAATGACTATTTTTTTTTTGGTTCTTGCCAAATGCAGGGATGGAGCAGCCATGTAACCCATATCACACTCAGCGCTTTGCTTTCTTAATTCGTTGCAAAATGTTCTTCCAGATCTTCCATGTTAGTAACACTTACTGTGCCATCTTTTTGTTGCCGTGTCCCAACTTTTCACATGTTGCTGCCATTAATTTGAAAATTACCCACTTTTTGTTTCTTAAAATGGTACATTTCCTCAGTTTAAACATTTGTATGTTTTCTATTTTCTATTGTGAATAAAATATGGGTTTATAATATTTGCAAATCATTGTGTTCAGTTTTTATGTAGATTTTACACAGTGTCCCAACTTGTTTGTAATAGGGGTTGTAGGTTTCCTTACATGAACTGATCATTTTAAACCCCCCCCCTCCCCACAAGATTTAATTGGCAATCTAATCACAACTTTGACTTTGAAAGTCTATAACGCTCTAAGAGTTCTTTCTGAGCCATACCTTGGTGGCTTTGTTGGTGTGCTTTAGGTGACTATTGTTCCAGTTCACAGATGGCCTCACATTCTCATCAAGCACACCTTGATATGATGCAGAATTTATAGATGACTTGATCACTGCAAGCTGCCCAGGCCTTGAAGCAGAAAAGCAACCCCAAACCATAATATTTGTGTTAACTATGCTTCACAGTTGCTACTGTTACTGTGACCAGACCACTCTATTTTTGATTGGTCAGTCTTCAGTACATTGTTCCAGAAGGCTTGGTCATTGCCTGTATGTTCAATTGCAAACTGTAATCTTGCTCTGGTATTCTTTTTCCACAGCAAAGGCTTTTTCCCTAACACAGCTCTCATGCAGTTTGAATTAGTGTGATCTTTCTGAACACCCCACTTTTAATATTTTGGTCACTTCAGTCATTACTTATTTATATCTATCCATTCTTGGATGTGACTAGACAAGAAAAGAGCTTTGGGGTCTATTCATAGTAGTCTGTTTTAATGCAGTAAAACATACATTTTACTGCATGAAAATGCATTTCAAGTAAAAGATCCCATTCTTTCCTGTGTGGATGGCTTACATGCACTTAAAGACTTCCTAAACCCACGACAGTAAAATCTGTCTGTACAGTATATGCAGCATAGCATGCTTGCTATACTCACTCTGGAACTTAAGGGGTTAATCCTCTGCATTGTGTAAAAAGGCTCTTTGACAATATATGGAGAGCTCCTTCCTAGAGTTGCATGATTAATCTTACTAAAATAGCAATCTCGATTCACCCCCCCCCCCCACAATCTCCATCACATATCACCATGATTTTCAGTGCTGTTAATGGAGTCTGACTTGCAGAGCGACTCAGCGAGAGTTGATTGTAATAGAAGTCAATGCAAGTCAACTGAAGTCTCCCCAGGAATCTTTTTCTAAAGTCGGAGCGACTTGAGGCTCTCTTATCTGGGCAGACTGCCAAGTCTGGGCAGAGAGCCAAGTCAAGTTGATAAAAGAAGTAAAAAGATACTGTGTTTCAAATGATCAAAGGGTTGAACTCCAGTGTATAGAAGAGTTTAGTTTAACCATTTAAAGACTAAATCTGTTCTGACATTTGCTGCTTACAAGTAAAAATCCAGTATTTTCTGCTAGAAAATGACTTGGAACCCCCAAACATTATATTTTTTTTTAGCAGAGACCCCAAAGAATAAGATGGCGGTTGTTGCAATATTTTATGTCACACGGTATTTGCGTAGCCGTCTTTCAAACTCAATTTTTTTGGAAAGATTACACTTTAAAAAAAAAAACCTAAACCGTGCTGTTAGCCCAATATTTTTGTATATGTAAGCTGTTGCGTCGTAAGAATCGTGATCTTTATTCTAAGCAAATACATTTTGATTCTCATTCTGACCAGAATCGTGCAGCTCTAATCCTTCCCCCTCCTCCACTGTCTATCTTGGCAAGGCCATATCATTCAGTGAGGGTAGCTGTCCTGCACATGCTCAGTTTATTCTCTATTGCTGGAGAGAACATTTCCTGTTTCAGTTGAACTGTTCAGGTCACATGATATTTACATCACACATGTGGGTGTGTATACAGGCTGTAGTGGAAATTTCCTCCTACGTGAAAACTGAGCACTGGACAAACTGCAGTTTTTCATGTGTCTGTGGTATATAGATCAGTGGAAAAGGTATATAGTGGCAGTATTTTAATGTAACAAGAAGATTTATTAGCTGGGGGGGGGGGGGGCAGATGAACTATTTTCATATTACTGGGTTTAGTAACACTTTAAGTTTAGTATGTTTTTAAAGGGACACTTTAAGGACTCCTATAAACGTATGCGTGTGTGTTATTACATTGGCTGTAGTGCAGAAGCATAAGTATGAACTGACCCTTGAGGTTAACCTTTCCTGAGGAACAATCCACTATCCACTGCTGACCTCCTTATGAATCACTGGCCTAGAACAAGTGTTCAAATCAGGAAAGTTGGAGAAGTCCCTATCTACTTACCTTTTCTGGGTTAGGTATTATACCTTCTCTAATATATCGAACAGGTCAAGTTAGTTAGGTTATTGCAGATTGTAGGGAGTTTACACTTTTTTACCAGAATTAGAAGATCAGCCTTTTATTTTCTCATTAGATGAGAAATCCACATTTTGTCTAAATCCATAAAATAACACTAGTAAATGAATCATGCTTTGGTAAGTGGGTTAGTACAAAGCAATAGCAATGAATAATTTCTTCCGAGATGCTCTGCGGAATTTCACTTGTCTTAGTGACTGTCCCATTGATTATAAGGGTAGCTTTGTGATCTGATGTCTGACTGGCTTTACTCTCCCTAAAGGAATTCTTGGTGTCTTTATTCTCAGGACGTGACTCTCACATCAAACACAGAATTACTGCTAACTCTGCTCCACACTTGCCTTTAGTTAGAGTAACATACATCCTGCAAAGATTTCATTTGTATGTTTGTGTTTATCTCAGACACTCAACAAGAGATGCATTGAAGCAGCAGTGATGACTGGCCTAGCGCTGAACTGCACTATCAACAAGAAATCTCTTTTTGATCGAAAGCACTACTTCTATGCTGACTTGCCTGTAAGTATTTCTTTGTATGCTGAGTAAAGTTTCATTGTTTTGTTGATACATTGAAACAATATTTTCTTTGAGCTCTTGCATATCCCAAGAGTGTGTTTTGTCTCTTACCAGAAAAAATAATAGGAAAAAAAAACGTTCAAAACCCATTGGTTTCCATTGTTTTCTGTTCCTTATTCAGAGACCAACTGTATTGCCCAATCCAATAAGCAGGTGGAGTCTTCCCCCCCCCTGGTAGTCTTTCTCCCACTCCATATTGAGCACTGGAGACAGTCTGGAGGGCTGTCTGTCTGCAAGTCACTATTTCAAAACAATGTACTTGGCCTCACTGCTTTGAAAGCACTGCCAGGTATGCCAACAATGAATTCTCTTGAATGTAAATGTCAGGGCAAAAAAAAAATTATATATATATATTCAATACAACTCTGCAGTAAATTAACATTTTCCCATGCTTTATAACTTTAATCATTTGCTGACCGCCCAATAGCAGTTTTACTGCTACAGGGTGGCAGCTGTGCTCCGGATCACGTATATATGCGTGATTCCACACTTCCACCTGCAAGGGGCGCATGTGTGCTGCTGGCATGTGTGCTGCTTATGCTGTGAAACTGATCTGTGGGTGCCGGGCACTCAATGTTTGCCAGCACCCTCTGATCGTTGGGCAGAGACTCAGGATGGAGCTCTGCCTATGCAAACAAGGCAGAGTTCCGTTCTGCCAGATAAGTTTGGGCTTTGTATCCTCCTATATAAAGCCCCTAATGAAAGGCGTGTGGACCTGAAACGCGTCGTGCATTCAGTTATGCCTTTGAACCATGGAGTGTAAAAACTTTGTATTGTATATTTATGCACTGTTTGTAAATTGCAACTTATCTACAAATCCTTCTTTAGTTTTTAACCATGTACTCAGTAGAATGACCTGTCTTTTAAATTAAGAATAGGCAATAAAATTTGATTTTTTTTTACATATATTTGAGTGGTTCGCTGCCTTTAAAGTCCCATATAGGGGTGTTTACACCATTGTTCCTAATACACCGGGATTGGTAGCCACCACTCTTGCCTTTCCACTCTGGAGAAACACTTTCTGACAGGAAGAAGGGATGGATTCTGTGTTCCTGCAAAGCAGGGACTCAAATCCATCTCTTCCCCTAGTAAAAACAGCACACATAGTAAACACAAACACTGGCTGGGCACACAGTTAACCCTTTGATCACCCTTGATGTTTAACCCCTTCCCAGCCAGTGCCATTAGTACAGCGACAGTGCATATTATTTTTTTCTTAACACTGATCACTGTTTTAGCGTCACTGGTTCCCACAAAGTGTGAAAAGTGTTAGTGTCCGATTGTTCGCCGCAATATTGCAATCCCCCTATAAGTTGCTGATCGTTTCCATTACTAGTATTAAAAAAAATAAAAAATAAAACTCCCAATATATATCCCATAGTTTGTAGATGCTATAACATTTGTGTAAAGCAATCAATATACGCTTATTGTGATTTTTTTTTTTTTTTTTACCAAAAGCATGTAGCAGAATACCTGACCTAAATTTATGAAGAAATTTTATTTTTATTTTAAATTTTTTCTTTGTTTATAGTGGGATATATATATATATATATATATATATATATATATATATATTGCCAAAAGAAAGCTCTATATGTGGGGAAAAATGACATTTGGGTACAGCATCGCATGATCGCGCAATTGTCAAAGTTATGCAGTGTCTTATCGCAAAAAGTGGCGTGGTCATGAAGGGGGATAAATCTTCTGGGGGTCAAGTGGTTAAAAAAGCTAAAATATATTTCTTTTTTTGCAAAATGATGCTAATGTATTGACTTCAAAGAGCCTGCTCCATATACTGTGTGTAAAAGAGGGTATCCACATCAATAGGAATTAGGCTACCTGCAGCTGTCCCTGCAAGAATTTTACATGTTGTTTTTTCTAGAGCAACAAAGAAAAAGATAATGCTGGGACATGCTGTAGCAGGAAAATGGAGGGTTTGTATGTCCAGGTGTTCATGCCCTCTAGGTAAGATAACGAGAAGCACGCTGTGTTTCCAGCCATGTTTAAGACTAGATTCACACCATAGTGGTGCGAATTCCAGCCTGTTTTCCTGTGAGAAGGACCGGAGCCGTCCGGCGGCTCCTGTCCGTTCTCGCAGCGCAGCGGCTGCCCGGGAGGGAGGGGGGAGGAAGGGGCAGGTGCCGCAAGCAGGGGAAAATATCCTTGTTCACTGCGGAACACATCTCTGTGTCAGATGCGTTCCCATTGAACATATTGGGCTGGAAATTCGCACCTCATTGCACAGAAAACCCACATGTTTTCTGTGCAATACGGAGTGCGAATGCACCGCACCTATGTGAACAGAACACATTGAAAACAAGTGTTTCAAGTGTCCTGCAAATTGGATGCGGTTTAAGCTGCATCCAATTCGCATAGGTGTGAACCCAGCCTAAAGGCTTTCAGCTTCTGCCTGCTTCCCTTCTTTAGCAACATTACTATTTGTAAGCAAAAGGTTTGTACTGAGTCCGTCATTGCGTGTTGTTAAAGCATCTTAGTTTACGTTGAAGACCCAAAACAAGCATGCAACTAATGAAAGTCGGAGAAGCTGTAGTTTCCTTTAACTGTCCTTGTTCTGTCTAAAATGTTAGCATGACAGTCAATGTACTAGTAAGATGGTTCGTTGCTACAGATCGCAAAGGCTAGTGATGAACAATGAGTTTTATCTAACAATTAATCACTAGAGTCGCTGGTGATTTTTTGCTAGGAAGCGATTTGTGACTGCTAAAAGTTAAAATACAGCACTGGGTTAGTATGCACTACTACAAATTGCTCTTTTTATAAAGAATTTGTAGTTAAACCAAGCAATTTGTGGCTAAGCCCATCAAGTTGAATTAAAAGCAACTATCACTTGCACTCTTGTCAATGATATGAGTTGCTGTTAAAACTCAATCACTGAAAAATTAGTTAAGTATGGTTTTCTTAGCAACTAAATCATCCTTCTGACCACCTAAAACTGGTATAACAACCTAAAGCACCAGAGATCAAATCTACTATCACTAATTAAAAAAAAAAAAAAAGAAAAAGCCTTTTTAGACCAGCTTTTTTCTAGTTAAATATTAGCCATGAAAAAATTACCTTTCCATTCCACGTGCAACTTAATTGCATTTTAAAATGATTGTGCAGTTCCAATGTCACTATCTCACAGTATGAAATGCCACCAAACCAATACAGGACACAGTACAGACAGATTCAGAGACAACTGAGTTATAGGCAGATATCTGCAGATGATTGAACACTGGTGATCCCACTATTTCCTGCCTCAACCATTTCCAAGCCACAAAAGGCTTGGCGTTCTTTTCAAGGTCTAATTTCCCTTAAGCCTTGCAATGCAACCAGTGGTTGCCTTATGATGTTGTGTCAGACACTTGCAGTGTGGATTAAGAGTATGGCCAATGATCCATAGCTGGTGACCCCGATGTCTTTCGACACTTTGATATTCTCCCGATCACCTTAAGCTCATTATATTCTGTTGTCCCCTTGGCTAGATACAATAAATCTAAGACACAACTCATCCCAAATGCATAAGTACTGGTAGGGCAGAATGGGGTTCCCTGATAGGATTATATGGTGCAAGAAGTAAAAGTCCAAAACAGAGACATTTATAAAAACAATAAAGCTTTATTTTCAACAAAATGTCTATTAGTTAAAACAGATATCCAACAAAGACAATGCAAATATTAAAAGCTTGATGGTTGTGTAGTAAGCAGGTCAAGTTGTTATCCTGACATGTTTCGCCTTCACAGGCTTCCTCAGGGGATTTGATTGACCCCCACCATATGTGTAAGCTTTAACAATAGAAAATACAGCATGAGCAGCAGCTCATGTTGATGAACTGGCTGATACCCTGTGTCAGATATCAAGAGTGAGTCTCCTATTGATCCAAATGCACAGACTATTGTAAATCAAATACTGGTTAGCAGAACCAGCGTGCAAGAAGCAACCAGAGTGGATCCCCTTTAAAGGCAAATATCTCTGTGGCGAGAACCTCAATTTTTTTTTTTTTTTTTTAAGAAGGTCACTGGGGGAAAGAGCACCCTGTTGCCTAGTACATGGAAGCCAAAGTCTCCTGCGGGTAAACCTCTATCCTCTACTCTACTTTTTTTTTCTGTCTGTCAACCTAGCGAGATTACAAGCTGGACTTTCAGTCTCCTCTTCCTCACTTTATGCTATTCAGTTTGCCCTTTACCTCTCAGTGGGCAAGGACTCTTCAGGTTGCCATCCAGTAACTTCTTTCCTTGGGATTCAAAGTTCCCTTTCAAGCAGATTTGCTATACCATGCAGTGGTCTACATCAACGACCAGGACAGGAACAGAAGTCAAGAAGCGCAAAGGGAAGTGGATCTCTTCCTCAATTGGAAGAAAGGCATGTTCTGGCCTTGACTGCTGTACACATCCTTGTTGTGGAAAATTGGAAGGCCGACTTCCTCAGCCATCATCAGCTGGATTTTAGAGAGTGGTCCCAACACTTGGAGGTGTTGCAGGACATTTGTTGATGGTGCAGGAGACTGGACATTGATCATTTGGCGTTGATGTTAAACCACAAGCTGCAAAGATGTGTCCTGGGTAAAGGACCTAATGGTCTTCACAGTGGAGGCTCTGGCGACTCCATGGGGCCAGTTTTCCCTATATATATATATATATATATATATATATATACATATAAATGCCTTTTCATCCTTTGAAGATTCTTCTGCACCTGCTCTGTGGGATTGAGGTGGAAGACATTTGTTCTGGTAATCCATGGTCCCAAACTGTCCAAACAGAAAATAGTCCTTGATGATTCTCCACCTTCTGGTGAACACTTTGTGGCCATTTCTGGGTGAGGTAGACGTCTCAGCTTGCCCCTCACTCCTTGGTAAAGGCCTTTGTACAGGGGGTCAGTCATATTGTTCCCCCAAGACATCCTTCGTTGATACTGTGGGGTCTTAAAGCGGAGTTCCACCCAGATATTTTTTTTTGGCATCCACTCTTTTAATGCTAAATAGATGTAACCTTTTGTTTCCTTACTTTCAAACCGCTTAGAAATTACATGTATTTTTTACTCATAATTTCATTTCTCTCACTGCTGGACTTTTCCATTTTAGGTGAGGGCATCTGAAGCCCATCCGTAGTCTCCTGGCATCTCTTCCTGAAAGAAGTGCATAGTGGGTGACCATCATGCACTCCTCGATCTCGGTCCACTTAAATTGCGTCATTTCCTGTCTGAATATAACATGATTTTACAGTAGAGGGAAGCCCACTGACTCCTGGGAAATGGTGAGGCACATCTCCCAGGAGGTCAGGCGAAGCAGGAAGTGAGGAGAAGAGCCTAGGACCTAAAAGGGGCAGATTACAGAGACCACCTAGCAACAAGCGACTTAGGGTGAGTATAAAATGTATTTTTCCTTCAAAGGTAAGTCTATATAGGCAAAGAACTTGAATGATGTAAAAAAAAAATTTCTGGGTGGAACTCCGCGTTAACTTGGTGCTTTTAGCTATGCAGAGCCCTTGTTATAGATAAAATTAAGATTGTTGTTTTTCAACCGTCCTACCACACCCTTAACACGTTCCACCCATTCCAATGCTTCATCATGGATTAAACCCTGAAATAGCTGAGCGTGTGGAAAGACTCATTTGCTGAATTTGACCTCCTCAGAACTAGAGGCAACCTTGTCCCCAAATGTCACAATAGACAGGTGCTCTTTTACCATAGAGCTTTGCTATGAGCCATATATACTGAAATCCTCCCAGAATCAGCAACCCTGAGCTGGTTTACACCCTTGCCAGGGACACTGTTTGGTACATCTAATATTTAGATAAATGAAGTTGAATTACCACATTTCCCAAATTATGAGCTTGTAGCTCAGCATATAACCCATGAGTATTTTCAACACATTGAACCATTGCCTCTGAATTAAACACTTTCCCTTTAATGGCGGAGGGCTGTAATGCAAGCTTGTTGCTGTGAGCCTATGGCTGTTCAATAGACACAGGATAATCTTTTCAAGAGACCGTCTTGCCCGGTATGGTGGCACCATATTTGGCTGGGGAGGACACTGTTGCTAAAGCAGACAGCACATTTTTCTTGGTGTTCACCCCACCACATTTTATTCAGCATGTTGTCTACATGACACACATGCATCCACATAGGCAGCAGACTAGTCTTTCTCTACATAGTCCATAGTGGGTCTCCCAAATGGGATTTTAATGTCTGCATGTACAGTCCCAGCAGTTAAATGAATAAAAAGAGTGTTACCAACCAGTGCAGTAGACATCGCCATTTTCACTTCACTTGCTGGGTCTGGAAAAATCTCATTTCTTTTTGGCCTGCCGTTTCACCCAAGCGGACACAGGGGAAAATAAGAGCAATCTTCACGCTTTCCTTAGCACCCCTTGCAGTCACAACAGAAACATGCTCACCATTGCCAGGGATGACAGCAGACACTTCCACACATGAACTTGGGCTTGCTGATACCACTTCATGCCCATCACCAGTACTATTCCAGGTTATAGGGCAACTCACCATATCATGCCCCCATTGGCCACATACCTAGTAAGAACTGGACAACTTTACTAAGGAACTTCCCTTCTGGTGACTGCTGCAGCTGGAAGAGCACATACCTGTACATCTTTCTGGGATTGCTAAGCCCATGAAGCTTAGGTCTCTCAGCAACACACTTTCTCTGATTACTATTGCAGATAGCACTTTCTCACATGAAGCTCTCATAGACATGCAGATTCTTCAATAGCAATTTAAACTTGCTATACTCCAGCAGAACTGACCTCACCGGCATTATGGGCAACCACACACATTTTTTGCTCCTGGCCAGCTCCTTGCTCTGTCAGGACACTCAGAGCAAGCTTCCTAATTGCAATAGCTGAGGTCTGCCTGACCAGGTTACCTTGAGCACCTCTCTGCAGGTAGAACAGAAGACACATCTCTCTGGACCACACTTTGCATGAGCTTATGTCTCCTGAAGATGCACATCCACCTGTGGATAAGGGAGCTAACTGTTCCTTGGTTGCGGCTTGCTGGGTTTCCCAGTCACTCGATCTTTTTCTAAGAAGGATTGCACCTATAATTTCAATAGATTTCTATTGAGTTTTACTGTTTACAAAGAAAAACAGGCAGAATGTGTAGTACAAACATAGTGTAATAAGACATAGCTTAACATTGTAGTCTCATTCAGTCCACATGAGGTCATAAAACGTATACCATGTGTTTGATTAGACTGTGCTGCAGCAAGGAAAGAGCTGCTTCCCCTGGTGTTGAAAAGATTGATTGTTAAGCCTACTCGTGATCTCTCTTTAGCGGTCAGAGTTGCCCCAATGTCCATCTTTCCCTGCCTGTAATATTCCATCAACTCGTGTAACATATAATATACTACCAATAAAGGGATGTACTACCAATAAAGAAAGAAATGAAGCAAAACAAAAACATAAACATAGCATAAAATATCAGAATGATAATGGTTACACCACAAACATTGGAGGACCTTTCAGGAAGTTCTAGGGAGGGGATCCACATGCCGTTATATGTTTATGCAAGAATTAATATTCATAACTTCATATACATCAGAAAATTGTGCCTTCCGAACACCATTTGAGCCAAGGTACCCAACATTGCGAAACCACTTCATAGTTCCCAGCTGCAGATGAGAACATAATCTCCTAAGTGCCATGAGCATGTGCTGTTTGGATTACTTCTGTAATCTTTGGGACCTTTGCCTTTTTCCAGTCTTTGAGTATGGCTAGACGTACTAAGTAATACATCAGAAATTATGGTTATATGGGTTAAGGGACTAGAACTTCATTCTAGGGATAGAGTCACCATTGCTGGAGATAGTTCCTGGTTTAGACCTGTAATTTTGGCTATAATTTTCCCTATCTGGGTCCATAGTAGGTGTCGTTTTGGGCAGGACCACAGAATATGGATTAGGGTGCCGGGTGAACTGCTGAGCCTCCAGCACTCTGAGGAGGTAAGATGGATAAGCAAGATACCTTTATGTGAGGTAGGGTGATGGTGATAATCTCGCAGGTAGTGCTCTCTGCAGGTGTGTATTTTTGTTCAGTAAATGGGCAATCTGAGTGTACTTGTATTGTTCAATGGAAGGGAGTCTATATTCCAATTGTAGAGTTCTAAATGTTTTAAATTTTGAGACAACTAGTATATCCTCTAAGTGGGTGAGGCCCTTTTCTTTCCAGGTATTGAGGTTAATATCTGGGATGAGATATGAGAATGCAGATATAGGAAACTTTAAGAATATCACATTACTGCTCCACTGTTGGGATTTGCAAAGATGAACCCGGGAACGGAGTGATGCAAGGATAGGTGTGGCTAATTTGCTGCCCAGGATAGTGTTATGAGGTGAAGTTATTAAAAAGTTGCGTAAGTTCCTTCTTGGGAATTTGAGATTGTTCCAGTTCAACCCATAGGGAGCTGGTTCTTGGGGATATCCATTGTTTTGATTGCGTGAATATTGTCGCGAAATGGTAATCCTGCAGATGGACAAGGATTGCCCCTTTAAACTTGTCAGTCCCCTCATCCTCTGCCCATCTGCTGGGAAGCTACTTTACCAGTAGAGGGGGCTGTAGCAACTCTGACCAGTGGTCTTTGGGACAAGCTTACCACACAACAACCCTCTCAAAGGCAGTCAGAGAGAGACTCTAACATCATCTGCAGGCAATATCCTTTGCAAAACGTCTTCTGGTATAATGTCCCTAAGGCTGCATTCACACCTGGGCGTAGCGTTTTTAGGCAGAAATACACTAGTTTTTACCGCAATTTGTTGCAATTTTTACCACAATTTTTGCTGCAATTTTTACCACAATTTTGTACAGGTCAAGAGGTCACCAATGTAAAAAGTAGAAAAACGCCCAAAGCAAGCTGTAAAAATGCTTCCAGAACTTGTTTGAGCTTCAGGCGTTTTTCAGGCTTTTGACTTTAGGCGTTTTTGAGTGGAGATGTGAACCATCTCCATAGAGAATCATTGATTTTTTTCCCCTCCAGCGTTTTGTAGCTTCAGGCTTCAAGCTACAAAACTCCCAGGTGTGAATGCAGCCTAACAGTGCTAAGGGCAACAGCACTGGCGTCATTCGTCTGGACAGCCAACGACTCTTTTACTGCACTAAGGGCTCTTTCACACATGCGGAGCCCGTTTTGACGGGCTCCGCTGCTCAGCGGGGATCCATCCGTTTATCCCCGCTGAGCCGATGGATGACGTGCAGAGACTGACCTGTCAGAGCTCCATTCTCCTCTATGGAGAATCGGATGAGCACGGACCGTCTGTCCGTGCTCATCCGATCCGATCCGCCAGGCGGATGGAAAATAGGGCTTCCATCCGTCTGTTTCTGGCGGATCGGGTGTCAGCGGACATGTCACTGCTGACATCCGCCGCTCCATAGAAGTACATGGAGCGTCCATTTGGGTCCGCCTGAAAAACTGACAGGCGGACCCAAACGGTCCGTATGTGTGAAAGAGCCTTAAGAGTGGGCTTTTAAACAACTGTAGCTGAGGTCACAGTTGCCAAATGATGTTTACATCAATCCATGGCAGATTCCCAAACTGTCAGATTCTGTTTGGGCACCGGTAATGAAATCTCCTCCAGCCACAGAATTTTGTGTATCGTCCAATATCTTTTTTTTTTTTTTTTTTTTTTTTTTTTTTAAGCGCCCCATATTTAAGACACACAGTTTACAAAGTCCATAGCATTTTTTAAGGACTGATCTCTATTTAACTCTTTCATGTGCAGAACACCTGTTGCATACAGTGTTTTTTTCTCCTTACGTTCACTGACAGACGCAGCTTCTTCATTAACTTCATGGGGTTTTATGTTCGTCCAACTAGGAGTTAACTAGGCAGGGAAAAGATCAGCTGGCCGTAACTTTGACCTCTCGATACGACACTCCCCTAAAATACATCCTTCTCTCCTGCCGGGGGTTCCCTCCCCGGTCGACTAGAAAAGGGACGGATCAATTGAGGATCAACCTGCTTGTATTTTGGGGTACTTCAATTACTTCTTCGACGCAGACAGTCACTTGCATTCCTCTTTTTTTGTGACATACGTTGTCCACAAGACGTGTACTTTCTCAATTTATCTCTAGTCAGGAATTTTTTACGATACCTGAAACATTTGACACACAGAATTTATACCCCGCGAATTTTTTTTTTTTTTTTTTTTTTTTTT
>BLSH010345919.1:204514-216531 GCA_018402905.1 Glandirana rugosa | reverse complement strand
CGATCGTAGCGATCGTTGTTTTATGCAGAGCTTGATCTGCAACTCAAAGCAGCGGTATGTGAAATCTCTAATTTCTGCTATCTGTCCTCAGAGCAACAGCACAGACAGCAGTAGTAAAGTAATCTATCTCAGGATGCAGGATCAGGTCTTAAAATGTCTCAAATCTGTCCCTCAAGCTTTCAGCTTCCTTTCCCTACACTAACCCAAGGAGCATGTGACTGCAGCACTGTGACTCCAGCTTATAAAGAGGCTGGGTCACATGATGCACTGGCCAATCACAGCCATGCCATTAGTAGGCATGGCTGTGATGGCTTCTAAGGGCAAACCAGTGAAACGCTTGTTGATTGGCTGCCCTGCAGCTTCTCAACACGTGGAGTAAAATAGCAGAACCCCGGACCGAACCCCAACGATTTTTGAAATGTCCGGGTCCGTGTCACGGACACCCGAAAGTTCGGTACGGACCCGAACGTTACAGTCCGGGTTCGCTCAACACTAGTTGTTTTGGCCCTAGCATTGTTATAATGTGTTGGCAATAGCGTCTTCCAAATTAGAATGTTCACAGGCTCATTTTAAGCATCTTTTATATTGAACCTGTCAGGTCAAAATGTGTAAACAAATATTTCTGGTAATTTGTATTACAGTACCTTCATCATGTGTTCTGCAACTCAGGCTGAACAGTTGGCTTCATTGGCTGTCTAAATTGTCACTAAGCACTGTTAAATAGTGGTGAGATTTCTGGTAGAGGTTGGTATTTTTTAGTGTCTTGTTGGATAGAAGTAGAGATCCTACAGTATATACAACTTCCAATTATTCCTCACCAACAAATGGAATGTCTTAACTTAAGGAAGCTAGTGTTAGATATTCTGGCATATGGCATTTGGGGCTACAGAAGTGTGCTGCTTGCCAATGGTTTCAAGAAGTGTATTTTGAAGATTGCTTTAGTGAAACAGTTGGGGCCAATTCACATTTTTGCATACATTTTGTGTTTATTTTGAATTGGCTTTCAGCACGACAAAATGCACCTGCATTATTTTTGCCAACGCCATGCAATACCGAAGCACTCATGCACATCTACAATGTTGGTTCATATTGAGTTGTATATGTGCTTTAGTGCAACACAGTAATGGCAATGAAGCCTTACATGTAGATGATGAAAATTATTCGTTAGTTGCTATTAATTACAGTAATCTATTACAAAATGTTATGATTTTTTTTTCAATACTGGTGATTAACAAAGAGCCATGCTGCACATATTTACACCTTTTTTCTGTGCTACATTCAGTATTTTAGCATCTACAATGATATTGGTCATATTTTGCATGTTTTGCTATCCCTGTGTACCCCTTTGTAAGTCTTCCCCAAGTTTCTGTTTTTCAGAATAGATAAGCAACTTTGTTCTCTTACACAGCTCCCTTCTAAGTAAAGATGTATCCATACCTGGTAGTCAAGGATAACATGTACTAGAAGGACTAAACTTTATATTCATGTTTAAATGTAAAGTTTATTTCCACTTTTGCAGCTAAAATGGGACAACATTCCATTAGGAAGATTCACCATCTCTATTTATCCTGTTTGCCATTATCATTGAAAGTGAAAGTTATAGCAAATTGTCACCAGAAAAGTAATGGAGGAGAAATCTTCAAGTGATGACACGGAACTCCCTTAATTTGCAGGAATTTCCACTCACTTCCGGTTTTGGCTATGGGACAGGAAGTGAAGGTAAATCTCCAAAATGGGACATGGATGGCGAAAAAAAAAATCTCACAGGAATTACAACCCTCCCTTACTCTATCCATAATGGAAAAAACAGTTTTGCCCGATCTTGATCCACCACCGTGCCTGAGTGCCGCGCTCTTTTCACTCTCTCTCCTCCCTGGATATGGTTCCAGCTGCTGTCAATCACAGCCTTTAAGGAGGGAGCAGGGATGGGGCTGAAAATGGACATACACAGTGTGGCTTGGGATCGAGCCCACATGAGTGCCCCCCTAGCAAGCGGCTTCCTATGGGTGCACTCAGCAGTGGGGAGGAATGCCGGTGGGGACCCGAGAAGAGGAGAATCGGGGCTGCTATGTGCAAAACCATTCCACAGAGCAGGTTACTGTACGACATTTGTTATTTAAGAAAACATTCATTTACAACCACTCATTTAATCAAATAAATACAAATTGAAACTTACCATTTGTAGATTGTCTATTCTGGATCCTCCAGCAAAGCAAAAATCGTAGGTAGTCCTCTTTGTTTGAGGGTGCTGGGCAGTTGTGTTTGCCATAATTAACCCTGTCTTTACTGAGCAGTCAATCGTTTTGATCAATTGTAGCTAGAATGAACAGATTGTCTATCCTAACAAATGGTTAAAGGTGTACAGCAGCCTTTCCCAGCCTTTTCAGCACAGAGGAACCCTTGAAATAACTGTCCAATCTCAGGGAATCCCTGCTAAAAATTACTCTATCTACAACTCATGACATATTAGTATGATAGTCAGTGGGAAAAATTATCCTTTGTGGCCATGGGACGCAATTACCCCCTTACAAATAGCTAAAAAGATCACTTGTGTCAGTGGGAACTCTGAGAGGCAAAAATTGTTCATTGCTCAAGGAAACCCTAGCAATCTCTGGAGGAACCCTGGTTTAGCATGCATGTTAATGAGGACAGACTTGGGACAGGCACACTCTAAATTGCCATTGGCATCTGCTGCTGTCGATCACAGCCAGTGCTGACAGTCACCAAATTTGCAGGCTTACACTCACGTAAAGTTGGGTTTGCCTGTATATATATTTAAAGAGGAGTTCCACCCACCTGTCCCACGGTCCAGCGATGAGGCCGACTGATGCATCGCTCCTCTCCCCCTCCCCTTCGCGTCGTCAGCATAGCAAGTATGGGCATCCATCTGTGCCTTCACGGCCGGGAGCACGCTGCACATGCGCGATCCGTGCTGTGAATGGCCGGGCAATCTTCTGGGACCTGTGACGTGTCCCAGAAGATTGCCGGGAGGGGTGCGGGAGGTGAACTTCCTTCCAGCTCCGCGGCACCAGGTGAGGAAGTATGACCTGGGACCCTGGGAAAACAGGGTCCCCGCCCCCCCAAAAAAATGACATGTCAGTGGGTCACCATCACTTAAAGCGGAAGTTCCACTTTTGGGTGGAACTCTACTTTAATACTGATTTATATTAAAACTAAGCATTTTTGTGAGTTTCTTAGTGAATGTAATCAATCAGCATAGTATATCCCACCTCCAAAGTGTTTAGCTATAGGAGGACGAGGGGGAGGTGGGGGGGTGTAATCGACCACTGTGTATATGCCCACATGTGTGACTCCATAGTTATGTGGGCTGCACAGATACAAAAAAAGGAGGAAACTAGGAGCTTAAGAAGGGAACTGAAATTGAGCATGCTCCATAGAGGACACCAGCTGGTCTGCACAATCTCAGCCTACAGTGGGGATACAGATAATATGGGAGGGATAACTGAAGGCAGGATCAACCAGGTATATTTCACTCTACACAAAACAAATACTTTAGTGGCTTTGTGAGTGTACGTGCACCCTGTTATATAGCATGCAATAAGAGTTGAATGACACTTTAAGGCTTTATAATCACTTTAACCACTTCAGCCCTGGAAGGATTTACACTCTTCCTGACCAAAGCACTTTTTGCATTTCTGCACTGCTTCGCTTTAACTGTCCATTGCGTGGTCGTGCAACGTTGTACCCAAACGAAATTTGCGTCCTTTTTTTCCCACAAATAGAGCTTTCTTTTGGTGGTATTTGATCGCCTCTGCGTCATTTCTGATCACCGCTATAAACAAAAGAGCGACAATTTTGCAAAAAAAAAAAAAAGTTTTTCTTCCTTTTTGCTAAAATACAAATCCAAAAAAAAAATAAAAAACATTTTTTCATCGGTTTTGGCCGATTTCGATTCTTCCTCATATTTTTGGTAAAAAAAATCGCAATCGGCGTTTATTGATTGGTTTGCGCAAAAATGGCCGCATTTACAGATGATGAGAATTAATTTCTGGGGTTATTATGTTTTTTAAATTTTTTACTAGTAATGGTGGCGATCTTCGATTTTTAGCGGTACTGCGATATTAGAGCGGACATGTCGGACCATTTTGACACTTTTTTGGGACCAATGACATTTATACAGCGATCAGAAATTTAAATGTCATTGGCAGTGAAGGGGTTAACCTGCAGGGGGAGATCTAGGGGTTAACTGTGTTCACTGGGTGTGTTCTAACTGTGGGGGGGGCTGGGCTACTTTGGGCATAAGAGATCTAACTGATCCCAGTGACAGGGATCAGTAGATCTCCTATGCCCCCACTAACAGAGCCGGGAATGGCCATGTTTACATCGGCGGTTCCCTGTTCTTTGGCTGTGGCCGCTCATCGCAGGTGGACATCGGGTCCGCCCGAGCCGCGGGCACACTCCTCAGGAGTACGGCAGGCACATCCACACTGCCGCCGTAAATATACAGTGCGCAGTGTGGAAGTGGTTAAATGCATGTCTCCTATGTCGTTTACGTATAATTGGCCTTGAGGGGTGCAAGTGCATGGCAGTTTTTAAAGCTAGTTTGAGTATTTATTTTGCATACTCAGACCCCCTTTCACATGTGTGCAACTTGTCCTGTGACTTGGGACTGCAAAGTCGCATGACAAATCATACCCCATGATTTTCAATGAGTACCATTCAGATCTGTTGACTTCAAGTTTCAGCGGCTTCAAAATAATTCCTGCACTACTTTGGTCCGACTTTGATGTGACTTGAGGGCCTTAGACCTCAGGATTTCACAGGCATTGCTTCAAGTCGCATTAAAATCACTTGACTTTCAAGTCGCACAAGTGTGAAAGTGGCCTCAAGTGTGTGGAGCAATTTTTTTAAACTGTTTACATGAAGCCTGATGGAAGTCAGATTGTGACTGCACATGCCACTGCTCTTCATTTCCTGTGCACACCTTTATCTTTTTCTTAACTTCTTTAGGGTTATTGATTTATAGATTTATGAGTAGGCATGTTTTCAACACGTTTAAATGTATGCTGAAAAAGTAACCAACAAATATTATCTAAAATTGAGGTGCACACATAAAAATGTGTTAAGCTAAAGAATCTATTTTTAGGAGGTAGTTCACTTATGTTGCAAGCTATACTAATTGTGTTGGTCACATGTAAGATGCATTGTCTAGTATTAGGCTAGGATGCCTTTAAGAGTTCTTTTAATTGCTAAGATCATTTTCAGATGGCCAGATGCTAATTATTATAGTTTAATTTTCAGGAAGGCTGATATATAATTTTTCTCTATAAATATCAGCAGCTTAATGAGAATAAATGTGCTCATGCATCAGTGTTTTGGTGACCTTGTCGCTCCTGCACAGAGTGATATAGAGTGGGAATCCATCAATCCGCATTGTACATGTGTATAAACACTCTCAACGCTCCTCTTGTGATGAATTAACTTAATGTACTGTGTCTACTATTCCTGAGCATTTAATCATGCAGTGATATCCAGCATTTTAAAAGCTACATTGAAATTCCGACATGTCTTCTGTCCAGCGGCGGTTTTGCATGCAAGGGGAGAAAGAGAGAGAGTTTCTGAGGTTTAGCTGAGGACAATGCTAAATGAATGTTACTGAAATTAGACGTTGATCAGGTATCTACATTTCACTAAAGGTATGCAAGGCCTATGGCAGTAATGATTTTACTGTATGGTAGGTCATGCTATGAAATATGCTCTTAAACATATACACTGAAAAATCAGGGTAGCAAAACAAGAATTCTCATATGGCCTGATGACTACAGACTTCACATTTTGTAAAACCTGACTATGCCATGCTTCATCAATCATTGTGCTGACCCTTTTTCAAAGTATGTAAAATGGAATAAGGACAATCGGTGTTACATGTGCTGACCATTTAGATATTTGAACAATGTATAATACTTTAACATGTGGTGGGCATACCTTTATATGCAATGTTTCCATACTTACCAGCAGTCCTGGATTTACCAGACCAGTGCCAGTTTTTGGTCATGTGCCCTGTGACTTTTGTGTCACGGGTTGTGTCCCGGAATCAGGCCCTTTCATTATTGTGTAAAGCCCTCCCCGGTCTTCCCTGCGTATAGCCTCTAACACAGGGTTTCTTAACCAGGGTTCCGTGGAACCCTAGGGTTCCTCCAGAGGTTTTTTAGCTATCTGTAAGGGGGTAATGCTTCCCAATGACCACAAATGTTAGGGGCGTTCTTCCCATTGAACATCACACTAATGTATCATGAGTTGTAGATTTTTAATTTTTAGCATGGGTTCCCTGAGACCGGAGAATTATTTCAAGGGTTCCTCTGTGTTGTCACGCTTTAAAATTGCACACATTAGTGGAATGGCGCCAGACTTCAGTACTTAAAAATTCCTCATAGGTGGCACTTTAAATTTTTTTACAGGTTACCTATTTAGTGCTACAGAGGAGGTCTAGTGCTAGAATTATTGCTTTCGTTCTAATGTTCACGGTGATACCTCACATGTGTGGTTTGAATGTCGTTTACATATGCGGACGTGACTTACGTATGCATTCGCTTTTGTGTGCAGGGACGGGGTGCTTTCTTTTTTTTTTTTTACCTTTAAAAAAAAAATCTTGATCACTTTTATTCCTATTACAAGGAATGTAAACATCCCTTGTAATAGGAATACTGTCTGACAGGTCCTCTTTATGGAGAGATGTGGGGGTCTATAAAACCCTGCATCTCTTCTCCAGGCTGAAAAGCATCAGATAAAAAAAATAAATGATCTGATGCTTTCTAGCTGGATACCCGGCTTTATTTTAGTCGGCCCGGACATGACGTCATAACGGCACACCCGGGCCTTTGAGGTCATAGAGATTGCCGGGGACCATCTGTCCCTCTGAAATATCTGCGACTTCTGGCGCCAGCGGATCCCTGCTCTGGCTCATCAATCAAGCAGATGGGTTGGGAGAAGCACCGGAGGGCAGCAGGAGGGGGGACGTCCCCTCCCGTGGCCTGTAAGAACAATCAAGCGGCTGGACAGCCGCTATGATTGACCTTACAGTGAAGGGAATCACCGGCTGAAGAAAACGCTATCTCAACGATGCCTGCAGCTGCAAGTATCATTGAGATATAACTACTGAAAGCCCAGGACGTCATTTTACTATAGGCCGGGTGGGAAGTGGTTAAATTTGGTGTTATCAATCTCATTTTCTCATACATGGCACCTCATGGCAAATAACTCTGAGGATCTGAAAAAAAGAATTGTTGCTCTACATAAAGATGGCCTAGGCTATAAAAGATTGCCAAGACCCTGAAAATGAGCTGCAGCATGGTGGCCAAGACCATACAATGGTTTTACAGGACAGGTTCCACTCAAAACAGGCCTCGCCATGGTCTACCAAAGAAGTTGAGTGCACTTGCTCAGTGTCATAGCCAGAGGCTGTCTTTGGGAAATAGATGTATGAGTGCTGCCAGCATTGCTGCAGAGGTATAAGGGGTGGGGGGTCAGCCTATCAGTGCTCAGACCATATGCTGCACACTTCATTAAATTAGTCTGCATGGCTGTCGTCTAAGAAGGAAGCCTCTTCTAAAGATGATGCACAAGAAAGCCCGCAAACAGTTTGCTGAAGACAAGCAGACTAAGGACATAGATTACTGGAACCAAGTCCTGTGGTCTGATGAGACCAAGATAAACTTATTTGGTTCAGATGGTGTCAATCCTGTCTGGCAGCAACCAGGAGTAGTACAAAGACAAGTGTTTCTTGTCTACAGTCAAGCATGGTGGTTAGAGTGTCATGGTCTGGGGCTGCCTGAGTGCTGCCGGCAGTTGGGAGCTACCGTTCATTAAGGGAACCATGAATGCCAACATGTACTGTGACATACTGAACCAGAGCATGATCCCCTCCCTTCGGAGACTGGACCACAGGACAGTATTCCAACATAACCCCAAACACACCTCCAAGACGACCACTCATTTGCTAAAGAAGCTGAGGGTAAAGGTGATGGACCGGCCAAGCATTTCTCCAGACCTAAACCCTATTGAGCATCTGTAGGGCATCCTCAAACAGAAGGTGGATGACTACAAGGTCTCTAACATCCATCAGCTCTGTGATGTTGTCATGGAAGAGTGGAAGAGAACTCCATTGGCAACCTGTGAAGCTCTGGTGAACTTCATGCCCAAGAGGGTTAAGGCAGTGCTGGAAAATAATGGTGGCCACACAAAATATTGACACTTTGGGCCCAATTTGGACATTTTCACTTAAGGGTGTACTCACTTTTGTTGGCAGCAGTTTAGATATTAATGGCTGTGTGTTGAGTTATTTTAACGGGAACAGCAAATTTACACTGTTATACAAGCTGTACACTCACTACTTTACCATGTAGCAAAGTGTCATTTCTTCAGTGTTGTCACATGAAAAGATATAATAAAATATTTTCAGAAATGTGAGGGGTGTACTCACTTTTGTAATGAAACACGTTGGATGTACAGAGTCCGTTCCATACCATTGTGATTCTATCTACTGGATATACGCTTGTGTGATCACTACAATGGTTTTGTTTTATGAATGCCCTCAATTTTTGGATCTATGTAAGTGCAATACCTTTTAAATAAATTTCAAAATAGTAAACCGTGCAGGCTATAGGTGTATAGTGGTGGTCACCTCATCCCTAATAATTTGTACAAAAAGAGATTAACCCCCTTTTTGGGACTTTAAATAGGTACACCAAACCACATGTTAAAATTGTATTTGCTTGTATACATTAATATCAAAAAATATAAAAAAAAAACGAATGAATATTCATCTGCTAAGAGGACAATGTGCATACAAGACGACTTGACATCAATCATAAAAACATTGTGTAACATGAAATTATTTCACCAAACATGCTAGGATGCAAAATGTCTTCAATACAAAACAGATGTTTCCATTGTCTGAAGGTGGAATTCATTCGTCTTTTTGATATTTTTTGATATTCATGAATAAAAGCAAATACAATTTTAACATGTGGTTTGGTGTACCTATTGAAAGTCCCAACAAGGGGATTAATCTTTTTCTTTTAAATATGGTAAATTTGAAGCCTAAGCGTTTTATACTATGTGGGGGTCTCTAGTTGTTTTTTATGGATGACCGAGTCTGTAAATCCACAAGTGGTCTAATTTTTGAAAAGGATTGTGCTGTCCATTTTCAGTTGCCGTCTTTGGGACCGCAGATTGGAAGTTTTATACTACAGGCTGTGTTCAAGCTACCTTAGCGTAAGCCAGTGGTTCTCAACTCCGGTCCTCGGGACCCACCAACAGGCCAGATTTTAAGTATTACCTTGGGGAGATGCAGACTAGAATACTGCAATCACTGAGCAGCAAATGATATCACCTGTGATGTATTTCAGTTATCCTGCAAACCTTCCCTGTTGGGGGGTCCCGAGGACCGGAGTTGAGAACCACTGGGGTAAGCGTATGCAATCCTTCTTTCGGAGGTGGATGCACTTTTGATTAGTGGTGAATTCAATCAAGTTGATATTTTCAGAATCATCACTGAACATGAACTTTATTTCATTTCTCATATATATGAACTTTTTATGCTTACAGATTTATCATCATGCTTTGTATTATATGACAAATGCACATTGCACTTTGTTTTGTTTGTTTCAGTTTAGCGCTGCACTTTATATACTATAGATAATAGATATGGTGGGGTATGTTTATTCTCTCACTCTCTGGACCTCTCAGTAGCTGTGCAGACAATAATAGAAAGGGGGGGGGGGCTGAGGCAGGGTCTGTGCCAGCTGGTATACAGGGGTATGTGAGCAAACTTACCCCAGCATACCGTCTGGCACAGACACTCCCCACTCTGTCTGAACAGCCTGGACTTGTGGGCCTTGCTGGGCTTGGGATGCCCCGGATATGTGTCTGGGGTTGTGTTCACTCCTGCTGGAGGACTAGTCTTCTGTCATGCTCTTCTGCTCCCTCTTTTGTACTATCTTCTGCTTGACATCAGTGTAGTGGTAATCTAGGTACACTAAAAACTGTATGATTTAATCGGTTCTGATATCCCTGTTTTACTAACCTGACAGCTGCTTATTCTAAATAGGAAACCTTCATTTTGTTTGCAAATATAACATTTTCTAACTACAAACAAGAATAAGTACTTACATTTAAAGAGCACCTGTAATTTCAGATCCATCATGGCAGCGCCTGTCAGTGGCCATCTGCTCACCTGCTGCCGCCACGGCACTGCTGCATCACCAGCCGTCCCATTAAAGTGAATGGGACTGTCGGTGAGTCAACAGCGGGTCAGAGGAGTCGTCGCTGTGGGACAGAGATGACAGTTGCTTTTTTAAAAATTCTGATTTAAATCAAGCCTTTTTACTAGTGATTTAGATCGACTTGATTCAAACCAATTCCACCCTGATAGGGGGTCATAGTGCTGGAAGTATCGGGGTCATAGTGCTGGAAGTATCGGGGTCATAGTGCTGGAAGTATCAGTGTCAAGGCCTCAGTGTTGAGGATATCTGGGGTGTAATGGGGTCACAGTGCTGGAGAGATCAGGGCTGTAGAGAGTCCACAATTCTGGAGGTATGGGGTGGGGGTCACAGCGTATCGGGTGTCTTTAGGGGATCAATGTGTTTGGGGTATCTGAGTTGTAAGGGGTCACAGTATTGAGGGTATCTGGGGTGTAGTGAGGTCCCAGTGCTTGAGGGGTCAGTGCTGTAGAGGGGTTAAAGGGCTGTGGGGGGTTTATAGAGTGCATAGGGTAGCAGTGCTATGGTTATCTGAGAGGGGGGTCACAGTGCTTCGGGGTATCTGGTGTGTAGAGGGGTAACAGTGCTATGGGGTATAGAGGAGGTAATAGTGTTGGGGGTGTAATCAGGATTTGGGGGGAGGTAACAGTGCTGGGGGTAATTATATTTAAAACTAGGCCAGGCGCTACTTACAGAGTGGTCAATATAGTCTCAAATCGGTAAAGCTAATTACTCCTATGTGGCGCTAGGTGGCAGGGTAGGTGACACTTGACCTGAAAGAATTGTGCTCCTATGTAGAGGTCATATGTAGACCAAATTTGATAATATGTAAGGTGCAGAGTGTGATAACTTCCTATATACAAATAGTTAAAGTGGTGATTGATAAAGCCTTTGCACGCTTCCTGGAGATGCAGCGTGTGTTCCACCAGCCTATATTCCGAAAACCGTAAGTGACGTATGTCTAGCTCCGCCGTATGCGTTTCGTCATTGACGTCTTCTGAGGCATGGGGGTATCTGGGATGTAGAGTGGTTACAATGCTGTAGATATCCGGGGCCCTTTCAGGCTATACAGAGTCCTATGTCAAGGTTTCTTCTTTGATGTCTGCTGATCAGTGCATACATCTTCATCATATATCCTTTGGTCAAGCAGAACAAACAAGTGAATGAAGCCATTTCATTTTTATTACAATTTTGCTTAATATACTGGGACCAGGCAAGGACCAGCCACAATCCTTGAAGTGTGGCGTATGCAAAGCTGGCTCTCTTGTAGCAGCTATGTCTCTACTGTTGTTTTTGATTACTTTTGTTTTGTTTTGTTTGTTTTTTTTTATAGTGCTTTTTTTAGCCATAATAAAGTACAACTCTCTTATACAGTCAGGAAAATAATTATTTTGTCCCCAGCAGATTTTGTAAGTTTACATACCTATAAAGAAACGAAGGGTCTATAATTTATATCATAGGTTTATCTTTGTTTTTTTCAAATATTTTATTTTACTTGAAAGGCAGGTTCCATGTTAACAGAACAATGGTAAGGAGTTAGTGACACAACAATATACATAATACACCATCATAAAAAACAGGTATACATGGATATCAGCACATTCTCAACCAATATAGATCCAAAATAACATTTTTTGTTTGCCTCGTAAGAAGCTAAGGTTAGAAGTAGAACTGGCCACAGAAAATAGGAACTGCCTAATTACACGACTATAGGTACATATGGACAAAAAATACTACCACATAATACATATAACAACACAGTGATTGAGGAATGGTAACAAGACAATTGTACCTTGG
>BLSH010345919.1:184347-201812 GCA_018402905.1 Glandirana rugosa | reverse complement strand
TTCTTGCTGCTTTTTCAACGCATTTCAATGGGGAGGTGCATTTTTGGTGCGTTTTATTTAACCAAAAATGCAGCACGCAGGATTTTTAACATCACAACGAAAGCACAACGGGCCATTCTGAAGACATGCATAGAATTTAAAGGGGTACATTTTTCTTGAGCTTTTTTTGCACTAAAGGTGCCAATAATAACCGGCTATAAATTCATTTTCATTTAAATTCATGATATTAATTAAAAAGTCAAATATACGTAATACAATTATATATAAGAATATATATATATATATTTATAAAAAAAAAAGCAAATTTTCAGTTTTGGTTTTCGGCCAAGTGCATCTTGCATTTTCAGTAGCAAAATTCCATTCGGTGCGCCTCTAGTTACATTATATGTAACTAGGTGTTAGCTTAGGGTTCAGCTTTACGTAGGTAAGCGTGGGCCAGAGAGGTGTAGAACATGATAGACCTCTACTGCAAGTTCATTTTGGTAGAGAGAATATTAATTTTCAAATTAAAGAGTGACAGCGCTAAAAAGCTGAAAATTTACCTGGGCAGGAATGGGGTTTAAGTGCCGCCAGTAAGAAAATGGTTAAAGCTTTGATCCCACTCTGGAGATCCTTGGTGTGCTGTTGACGTTTTCTGCCAGTACTAAATTGGTGACTAGTGTTACATAGGTGGAATGGGGTTTAGCATACTACTGCGCTAAATGCATATTTTGATAAACCAACTCAATTGCTGCACTGCATAATTGTCAACTCTGATTGACACTTTGCTAAGTTTTTTGTTATGCCCCAGAATGCTTTCTGTAGTATTATAGGTGCATAAAGTTATAGACAAAGGGGTTGATTTGCTAAAACTGGAGAGTGCAAAATCTGCTGCAGCTCGGCATAATAACCAATCAGCTTCCAGGTGTTTTTTTCAAAGCTTAATTGAGCAAGCTAAAGTAAGGCTGTGGCCATACAGTATACAATTTTCTTATTCAATTTCCTTTAGATTTACCTTCAACTTGCTGCATACAAATTAAGTGTTTAGGTTTGACCTTATATTATATGATTTTGGTAAATCTAAAGGAAAATTGTACAAGAGAATAATATAATGTATGGCTAGCCTTAAGGCCTGTACACATGGTACAATTATCGGCTGAAAATTGTCGTACGACAGCCTGTCATTTGATAATCCGTCCGTCAGTACGCTCTTTTCGACAGGCGATTTTCAATTATTTTCGAACAAAAGTTGTGTGAGCAGACTAGAAAACTTTTTGGTCTACCGACAAGGCGTCTTCCAATTTTGGGCTTGTCTGTACAGAAGTTGGACGAACAAAAGTTGTAAGTACAAACACTCATGTTTGGAATCCAGGAAGGACCTGGAAGTGTTCAGTCGTGTAACCCTGCGTTTGTAATTCACAATTCACATTCAACTGAACTTCCTCTTTATACGCTTGTAGCACGTCAGTACATTCGCATTTGTCGAACGATAACTTTCCTTCCATCAGTACGCTAGACAAAATCACGGACAGCCGATTTTGGGAAAAGTTGGACGTGCGGTCGTACGACAATCGCACTGTGTGTATGAGGCATTAGAAGCTGATTGCCTACCACGTACAGCTGCAGCAGATTTTACTCTCTTCAGTTTTAGTAAATCAACCCCAAAGTGTCAAAGGAATTAATATATTTTTATGTGTACTTGTAAATTTTAGCCCTTACTCCGCATGTTGTTTGCTGATGTTCTGCTTATCTATTATAAACAGCATTGCACTTGTATTCTTGATCCAGAAATCAATTAATGTCACTGGAATTAGATTTATTTCTTTCCATCAGACGTAATTATTATTTGTGAGTTTGATTTAATTGTATAATGAGTGCATGACGTGCCAGTATAATATTACAGCAGCAGATGCCTATGGCAACAAATTGGTCATGATTGAATAGTTCAGAGAGTCATATGCCAAATGACCAGATGTAATAAGCCAAAAAGAGAAAATGCCTTTCACTATAACATGGTATGTTATTTTGCAGGCTGGTTATCAAATTACTCAACAAAGGCTTCCAGTCGCAGTTAATGGGCTCCTTACATACCGCTATCCATCCGGAAAAAATCGGAATGATATGGTCACCAAATGCGTCAGGATTAAACAGATCCAGCTGGAGCAAGATAGTGGTAAAAGTCTCCATGATGAGACTAGGAGGCAAACACTCATTGATCTAAACAGAGCAGGTAAATGTTTGCAGTAGTGTGGTGATCTGTATTTGTTTGAAAAGTTCGCTTTACTTCACTGTTCTTGTAGATTAGTTAGGATTTACAGACTTGTTTTTATTTAAGACCTAAAGTAGGTTCCTTAAGGCCTCATACAATTTTTACAGCCTCTTTTTGAGCTTTTTTTACAGCTTATAAATGCCTCTCCATATTATTCATAGGACTCATACACACACACACACACACACACACACACGTTTCTGAGCTGAAAGTGGCATAGGGGGTCTTAAGCTCCAAAAAAAACCCAGAACCAGCGCGTTCTGAGACTCCAGCATTAGAGCTGTAAAAGCTCAAAATCGGGCTTGACATTGTATACACAGCGATAAGCCTCGTCAGTCGTTTCTCTGTCTCTAATCAAAATCAATGGTTTCCTATGGGAGCCCATTGATTTGAATAGAAGTCGCACCAGAAGTCTGATCATGATGATCGGACTTGCGGTGCAACTTGTGTGCTGAGGATATTAAAGAGAAACCCCCGGAATATTGAAAAAAAAATTTTCTCCTCTCGTCTTCCAGGACAGCCTCTGAGATATAGGGCTCCTCCCTCCGGGACAAGAAACACATTCACCTGATCTTTTAAAAGGCAGTCCTCCAGGCCTCCTCCCTCCAGTTTTTTGTGTTTCCTGCTGGACGGGAAGGAAGCACGGAGGGAAGCTTTTTGGTAGCTCCATATCTCAGGGTTAGCTTGAGAGGAGACCTGGCGTACCGTGTTTTTTTGGCCTGCGCACCCCTCCGTCCAATATACAGGGAGGAGAGAGGTAGCGGGTCCCCCACTGTCAGAAGCTCGGAGAGAGCGGAGCCTCGGTGATCTGGCAGTCCCAGCCTCGTCAGCTGGAGTGCTGACCTCTGGACTCACCTGGCCTACAAGCAGGGAGGTCTGGAACCTTTACAGCGCGAACGGGCGTCTTGGGCATCCGTTGGCGGTCTGCATCTGGAACGGGCGTGTTTGAACGCTCCGTTCGGGGTGCGAGGCATTCACTCTCTCCGGAATAGGAGGAAGCGTGTGTGGAGGCGGAGCTACTGCGCTCCAAGGGCAGGAAGTGAGGCAACTTCCGGCCGGGAGAGGTCATCAGAGGGCGCCTGGAGAGTGCTTCCTGTCTCCTGAAGGCACGGTGGAGGACATTACAGGCACTGGCACCTCCCAGGTAAGCGTGGGAACGAGGGTCCACGTATCTTACTGGGGGGGAGGTAGAGGAGGAGGAAGAGGTGTGGGGGTCTTCTCTTCTATGCTCTACAGGTGGTGGCACACTGTGGTTTACCCAGCACAGTGGTGGTTTTGATGGAGTTAGGACGATGGTTGTTTTTTTCTCCATCTGGTTCTAGGTCAGGACCGAGAAGGCCCAGCAGCCCAGAAGAAAGTGTGCAGTGTGTGGAGCAAAGATGACCCCAAGCTGGGAAAAACCACTGTGTGCTGACTGTTTTAGTAGGCTAGTCGGGGAAGACACGGCTGTCTCTTGCAGCAACATCCTAGCATCGGTTAAGGATGAGATTGCGTCCACTCTGCAGTCTTTTAAGGGGATGATGGACAGGGTACAGGGGTCCTCAGTCCCTCTGTCTAGAACGGCTAGTATGCCCTCTCTGTCAGAACCAAGTTTAGAGGACAGTGAGGAAAGGGACACCAGATCACTCACAGCCTCTCAGGCAGACTCTGAATCTGAGCCAGAGGATGAGGATGATCCCTCCAGGGGGTCCAGATATAAACTATTTATGAAAATTTAGAGATTAAAGAAGAAACGGTACATCTGTCTAAGCACGACCGCTTATACCTAGGGTCTAGTGCGCAGAAGGCCAGAGTATTCCCAGTGCATAAATCCTTGATAGAAACGATTTTGCTGTAGTGGGAGCATCCAGAAAGAAGGCCTTTTTTTTTCAGGAAATCTTAAGTGCAGGTTTCCTTTTGAGAAAGGTTCTGAGCATCCCTGGAACAAGGTGCCAAAATAGTATGCTCCGTTAGCCAAAGTCTCGAAGAAGACGGACTTGGCGTTTGATGATCATGGGTCACTTAAGGACCCTATGGACAGGAGAGAGGACGTGCTGCTGAAGAGGGCCTGGGATGCAGCAGCTGTTGGGCTCAAACCAGCCTTGGCGGCAACCTGCGTCGCCAGAAATTTAGAGTGCTGGCTGACAAAGCTACAGTCCCACATTCCTGCAGGTACATCTAGGCAGCAACTCCTCAAATATTTCCCACTGCTATTTAAGACAGTGGGGTTCATGGCAGACTCTTCAGAGGATTCAGTTTAAACTGGCAGCTAGGTCGACGGCGTTAGTAAACGCAGCCAGACGAGCGGTGTGGCTGAAAGCATGGTCGGGGGACACTGCCTCTAAGCTTAACCTCTGCGGCTTGCCCTTCTCAGGAGACCACCTTTTTGGGGCTAGATTGCAGGAGGTTCTGGAACGGACTCAAGATAGAAAGAAGGCCTTCCCAGAGAAGAAAAAGAGGGAAAGCGTCCCTTTTGGGGCTTCAGACAGCAGACCCAGCAAGGAAAAGAGGGGCGCCCTAAGAAGCACTGGACAGATCACAAGGGGCAGAGTAGAGGAGGACTCTTATTTAATCCTCCTCAAACTACGCCAAAGCCCAAGTGATGCCTGCGTCCTGGTGGGAGGGAGACTGGGGGACTTCCTTCCACAATGGAGGAAGATGGTTTCAAGTCCATTAATTTTAAACATCATAGAGAGTGGATACAGGCTAGAGTTCAAGTCAAATCCCCCAACCAGTTTTCTTGTCACCCAGCTCCCCGGAGACCAGGAGAAGGCCAACGCTCTGTGCCGACTTTTGGGCGAGTTGGCAGACCAAAGGGTCATCATACAGGTACCAGAGGAGGAGCGCCAGCAGGGTGTGTATTCCCACGTTTTCGTGGTCAGAAAGCCTTCGGGCAAACTCAGACTGATGCTCAATCTCCACCCGCTGAACGGATACCTGAGGTACAAGAGGTTCAGGATAGAGTCGATATTTACGGTGTCGAATCTCCTGTTCCCGGATTGTTATATGGCAACGGTGGATCTACAAGATGCGTACCTCTTTATTCCGATCCACCAGGAATTTCAGAAGTACCTACGGTTGGCTGTCAGGATAAATGCAGAGATTTGTCATTTCCAGTTTCGGGCACTCCCTTTTGGGCTAGCATTCTCTCCGAGGATATTTACAAAAGTACTGGCAGAGGCCCTAGCCCCTCTATGCCTCAGAGCCATAACGGTGACCCCTTATTTGGACGACCTCCTGTTTATTGCTCGGTCAGCAGAGCAGTTGACGAGGGACTTGCGGGAGGCACAGTTGTTCCTAGAGGCCCTTGGGTGGCTTATCAACCGGGACAAGTCTCAGCTTGTTCCTTTTCAGGAGGTGCGTTATCTGGGCTACACAATCTCGTCCAAGGTGGGGAAGATTTTTCTTTCGCCAGAGAAGATCGAGAAAGTGAGTCAAGCGGTGGCACAACTTCAGACCAGTCGGGAAGCTTGGATCAGGGAAGTCATGGGAGTGGTAGGTCTGATGACTTCCTGTTTCCCGGCAGTCCCCTGGGCGAGATGTCATCAGCGTCTGCTTCAGAATCATCTGTTAGCCTGTTGGAAAGGCGACCAAGAAAGTTTGGACCACTCTATGCCCCTACCAGTCAGGGTCAGGAGGTCTTTATGGTGGTGGAGATCTCAGCGCAATCTGGGCCAGGGTCTGTGGTGGATCAGACCAGCGGCTCAGGTAGTGATGACGGATGCCAGCGCTTTCAGGTGGGGAGCCCATCTGGACGGCGACTGGACTCAGGGGTCATGGGCTCCAGAGGAAGCCAAGAGATCTTCAAATCAGAGAGAGCTCTTGGCGATTCTGAGGGCTCTTCTAGCCTTCCAGACACAGTTAAGGGGGCAGCACCTTCAAGTTCGGACAGACAATGCGGCGGCTGTCGCATATGTGACCAAGCAGGGGGGGAACAAGAAGTCCTCCTCTACAGAAGATAGCGGGCGAGCTCTTCGCCTGGGCCGATCAAAATCTGGTCTCGCTGTCGGCAGTCCATCTGAAGGGCACTCAAAACTCCTTGGCAGACTTTCTCAGTCGTCAGCGCATAAGGCAGGACGAATGGTCCCTCAACAGGGAGGTGTTCGAACAGATAGTTCAAAGATGGGGTCGTCCGGAGGTAGACCTCTTCGCCTCGGAAGAGAACAAGAAGGTCACCAGGTATTTTTCCCTGGATCTTCACAGTCAGGCAGCAGGAATAGATGCCCTCGCTTGCAGATGGAGATACCTCTGTTATGCCTTCCCGCCTGTAAGGTTGGTGGCGGCAGTACTGCAAAAAATTCGAAAAGAAAGGACGGATGTAATTTTGGTGGCACCTTTCTGGCCAAGGAGGCCTTGGTTTGCCAGCATCAAGGATCTGGCAGTAGGGCCACCATTGTCACTCCCGGTGAGACCGGACCTGATCTCCCAGGGACCAGTTCTCCACCCTGGGGTGGAGTCCCTCAGGTTGACAGCATGGTATCTGAGGAACAGTTGCTGAGAAATCAGGGGTTCTCGGAAAGGGTAGTCCGTACTTTCCTGAACTGTCGTAAACCCGTCACCAGGGCCATTTACACCAAGGTCTGGAAGCGCTTTAATGCCTGGTTAGCGGAAGAGGGGCATGAGCATCCAGGTATTCCGCAGATCCTGGATTTCTTTCAAGCAGGCGTAGAATTGGGCCTTTCGGTAGGTGCGCTAAAGGTACAGGCCGCGGCCTTGAGTGTTTTTCTGCAGACTTCGCTTCAGCAAGATCATTTCGTTAGGAACTTCTTTTTAAGGCCCTCGCAAGGTCCAGGCCAGTTAAGGGTCTGGCCTGCCCCTCTTGGGATCTTTCTCTGGTTCTGAATGCACTTACAGAGAGCCTGTTTGAGCCCCTCGAGAAGGCAGGGCTGAAGTGGGTGACTCTGAAGACCGCTTTTTTGATAGCGATCACCTCAGCCAGGAGGGTGAGTGAATTACAAGTGCTCTCGGTGAGGGAGCCTTTTTTGTTAATTTTTGAGGACCGTGTGGTGCTAAGAACCGACCCGGGGTTCCTCCCAAAGGTTGCTACCACCTTTCATAGAACGCAGGACATTGTTCTGCCCACCTTCTTTTCCTTGGAAGTCGGGGGAGAAGGGAATTTGAGTTTATTGGACGTAAGAAGGACCCTTCTAAGATATTTAGAAATTAGTAAGGACTTTAGGAAGTCCGATTCCTTGTTTGTAAATTTTTCAGGGATACGTAAAGGGTGTAAAGCATCCAAGTCCTCCATTGCAAGATGGATTAAATTGACGATTGAGGAGGCATACAGATTAGCAGGGAAGCAGGTGCCTCTAGTCAAAGCACACTCAACTAGGGCCATGTTGACCACATGGGCCGAGAGGGCCGGTGCCACTCCGGAGGAGATCTGCAGGGCAGCAACATGGTCCAGCTACTCCACCTTTGCGAGGCACTACCGCCTGGATCTGTTTTCAGAGAAGGAACAGGCATTCAGACGAGGGGTCCTCCAGGCAATGGACCCGCCCTAGTAATGTAAGTTTCTTGCTTATCATCTCAGAGGCTGTCCTGGAAGACGAGAGGAGAAAACCGGAGTTAGACTTACCGGTAACTTTTTTTCTAGGAGTCTTCCAGGACAGCCTGGGTTTCCCACCCTAATCTTGTGATTTGGTACAGATGATACGTACTAATGTTTTACAAGTATGTTATGTCTTTCCGTGCCTTCCCGCAGGTTCTTGTGAGGACTGAGGGAGGAGGCCTGGAGGACTGCCTTTTAAAAGATCGGGTGAATGTGTTTCCTGTCCCGGAGGGAGGAGCCCTATATCTCAGAGGCTGTCCTGGAAGACTCCTAGAAACAGTTACCGGTAAGTCTAACTCCGGTTTTCCAAGGGGTCCCCCCCCCAAGAGATACCAGACCCCTTGGTCTGGTATGAATTTTAAGGCGTGGGGTCCCCCCAAAATCCATACCAGACCCTTATCCGAGCACACAGCTTGACAGCTTAAGAAAAGGGGGGGGGGGCAAGCGAGCCTCCTGGACCATACCAGGCCGCATGCTCTTAACATGGGGGGTGGGTGCTTTGGGGCAGGGGGGCCCTGCACCCTCCACCCCAAAGCACCTTGTCCCCATGTTTATGAGGACAAGGGCCTCTTCCCGACAAATCTGGCCTGTGGTTGTCGGGGTCTGCGGGTGGGGTCTTATCAGACTCTGGAAGCCCCCTTTAACAAGGGGGCCTCCAGATCCCGGCTCCCTACTCCCTATCCTATGTGAATGAGTATGGAGTACATTGTACCCCTACCCATTCACCTAAAAAAAAAAAGCATAAAAAAAACCCACACTACACCGGTTTTTAAAGTATTTTATTAAATCAGCTCCGACATCTTCTCCCTCTCCGGTTCTTCTCCTCTCTGTGCTGTCTTCTCTTCTCCCTCTTCTGCTGGGTCTTCTGTCTTTTCACTTTTTTGCTGGGTCTTCTCCCTCTGTTCTTCCGATGTTCACTCAATGCGAACTCCCCCAATAATGCTGGCACCGCGCTGTGCATTGACTAACATCATCCGGAGGCCCCACCCCTTATGGCGTCACTGCCCGAGGCACGATGGGCTGAGATGCCATAAGGGGAGGGGCCTTCGGATGCCATTAGCGGGTGGCCCTGCCCCATGCCAATATAAGTCAATGCACAGCGCGGAAGCCAGCATTCGTGTGGGAGATCGCATCAAGTCAACATCGGACGAAGTACAGAATCATTTATTTTGAATAGAGAAAGATTTGTAGTGCTGTTGAATAAACAAGGGCTGTACAACTCTCAATAGCCAGGTATCCAACGTACTCGCTGAATTGTAGAAAAACAACCGTTTGAAATACATATAAGGGATTCAATTTACCTACCAAAGGATTTATATTTGTGCCCATCTAGTCCTGAAGTATATACTGTGCTTTTGTATCCTGCAGTAAACTATACAAGTTTGTCTCCTTCCTCCATCCAGCATGTGATTGGGCAGTGAAGGAACTGCAGTATGCTTTTTGTAAATATATTTGGCTAGCCTAATAGGGCCTGTTCACATAGTTGTATTGCATTAGCACACATGTTAATGTGTGTTTTGATAAGGCAGCCCCTTCATCTGTATGGCTTGCCTAATGCTCCAAAAATCTATATCTATATATGATCTATATTGACCCTTTTGCTTGCTACTCCTCTACAGCCTAAGTAATGCTGCATATAGCACTTCATCAGACTGATATTAAAAATTATCATATAATATGAGAGAGTGTTATCCAGCAGTACCAAAGATCCATCTCCTTTAAGACTAACAGATGGATATCCAGTGGCTCTCTGGTCCCATGCAAAGACACAGCTCCACTAGTGCAATACATCTAATACTATTAACAGATCAAGACCAAGCAAACCCCGTCTTCAGATGCGCTCACATTTTATTAGATAAAAGCCAGCATAAAATCCATAAACATGTAATCTCTAATGTGTAAGTATACTCGTACCACCGCCAGGCTGCACCCCTACATGTTACGCCACCTCACGTGGCTTCGTCTGGAGGAGTAAACAATGACCTGCTGATCAGCTGTGTTCAATCACAGCTCAGAGCCTATGTACAGATGGAACAAACTATGTTTCTCATCTCTGCTTTGCCAAGAGGTTATTAGTAAAAAACAACACATATTGTACACATTGTTAGGCGCATTGTTAAAGTGTTTGTTAAGCCACTTGTATAAAAAGTTCCCATCCACTCTGTATTATAACAAGAAGTTGTATATATATATATATATATTTTTTTTTTCTGTATAGATAATACACCACCTTACTAAGCATTTTTCAGTTTTTCTCTCTCAGCTCAGAGTTCCTGAGGGAGGGGCTGAGCACTGCTGTTGACATCAGCTGGAGAGAGAGCTGTGCTGTGTTATCTATATAGATAAGAATGTTTCTGATATAACACTGACACAGGGAACTTATTCTTCTAATACAGAGGAAATAGGAACTTTTAGAGTTAATTATGAGAGCAGAGAGGAGAAGCTACTAGAGGAAGGGGGAGTTGAAGACAGGTACACAGGAGATAGGAGAGCTGGGAGTGACATAGCCTGCATAGACCACAGGGCTCTCAAGATAAGCAATATACAGGGGGGAGTCAGTACACAGGGGGGAAGTCATGACCTGGCATTATCAAACAGATATTTTAGGGAATACAGAGGGATAATTTAAAAAGCAAAATCACCATGCTGCTAATTGCACATTAAAGAGACAGGAGCAACATTTTTTGGGGGTTAACAAACACTTTAACCCTTTGATTGTCCTAGATGTTAACCCCTTCCCAGCCAGAGTCATTAGTACAGTGACAGTGTATAGTATTATCACTGATAACTGTATTAGTGTCACTGGTGATTTCAGTGTGATTTCAATGTAAGTTACTGTTAGATTTCCCGCTGCACTATCACAGTCTCACTTATTGAGATGTTTGTTTTACCAAAGACATATAGCAGAATACATTTTGGCCTACATTTATGAAGAAATTAGATTTTTAAAACATTTTTCATTGGATATGTTTTATAGCAGAAAGTAATAAATATTGTTTTTTTTTTTTTCTTTCAAAATGTTTGGTCTTTTTTAATTTATATAATAAAAAATAACCCAATGGTGATCAAATGCCACCAAAAGAAAGCTCTATTTGTGTAGGGAAAAAAAATGAAATTAATATGGGTACAGTGCTGCATGACCGCGCAATTAGCAGTTAAATTGGTGCAGTGCTAAATGGCAAAAAATGGTCTGGTCCTGACAGGGTGACGTCAACCTTCCCTTTGACAACCTTCCCGAATTCTGCATCTGTTCTTCAAACTCTTGAAACTTAATGTAGTTACTTTTTATTGTATCCATTATTTTTAGACTACAAAGGAATATATGTTCACAAGTTTAGACATTGGCATCAAAGCACTAATTGACACTTTCAGCAGTTCAATAACTATTTTAAAATAACAAGTCAGGGATTAAATAACAGTCATTCATGCTGATATCTCCAGTCTGACAGTGCTGGCTCGCTCGTTCTGTACACTGACATACTGAATATTGTTTAGTACTTATTTAAAATCTACTTATGCAGTCCTACTCTATGGCAGCCAAATGTTGGTGTAGTGTAACTACAGGTATAAATCCATTTTCTCCCTAGGGGATTTTTTGCTTATGCTCCTGCTGTTTTTTTGTGGCAGGCTGGCAAAAACTCCAGAGCCTGCCCCTCATGATTGCCTGACTTACCTAGCTTCTCTGTGAGATTGAGACTGTTGCAGTGGAATTCAAGATGAAGAGTGGGAGTGATCAATAAACAATGCACCAAGGATTGTCATTTAACCTTGCTTCAGTTCTAATGTTGACCTTAAATCCTAAAATAAGGACAAAACACTGCACAGCAGGCAAATGGGAGTATAAAAATATAGATTGAAGTTAACTAAAAAATAAATAAATAAAATAACCTACCTCCCTCCCCACATAGTTTGTTTTTCTTTAAGTGACAGTCATAGATTCACCACCAGTGAATGTTTTGGGTAAAGTCACTTTAACTACTATATAAATATGCCCCATATTGTGTATCCTTGCCAGTGGTTTAAAGAATCAGTTGTGGGCCATCAAGTAAGTTTCACTCTAAAATGATGAACTCAAGTTTTTAATGCATGCTTACAGTTCATTATAGTTTTTTGCCTTTCACAACATATTAAGCCTAGATACAATATTTGGTAGAATGAATAAAAACATAACACCACCACCCATGCCCACCACCCACTGGCTTCTTCAGTGACAGTTGGACCAGCAAGCAAGTGAATACAATACAATGAGTTTATTAAAATGGAACGCATACACATTGAAATAGGCATGTGCAATGATAACTGTAGTGTGAAGGGAGCAGTGCATGTGACTGAAATATTTGTGCATTGCTCACAACAGGAAACCATAATTTGGCAATGGATTGAATCAAATGACTAATGACTCAGTGAATAGCACAGGGAGGGCTGTGGATAAACAGGAAAAAAAATCTGTAAACATAACCTGGCCATGCACATATAGATTTTTCTTTTTCTTTTTCTTTTTTTTTTTTTGACCTGTGGGCTGAACAATAAAAAATGAACAGTTTCCTCAATTTCACTGATGCTATTGTTTGTTGACAGGGTGGTGGCACAGATACATATATTACGTATATATTCAGGTTGAAAACAGACACCTAGTTCAATCAATAAAAAACAAACAGCAAAAACATACGATCCCATATACACAATCCTTATACCCAATGTTGATCCAGAGGAAGGCGAAAAACCCCAGCAAAGCACGATTCAATTTGCTACAGCAGGGGGAAAAATTCTTTCCTGATCCCCCGAGAGGCAATCAGATTTTCCCTGGATCAACTTTACCTAAAAATGTTAGTACCCAGTTATATTATTTACATTTATGAAAGAATCCAGTCCGCTTTAAAGCAATCTACTGAGCTGACCAGAACCACCTCTGGAGGGAGTCTATTCCACATTTTCACAGCTCTGTGAAGAAACCTTTCCGTATTTGGATATGAAATCTCTTTTCCTCTAGGCATAAAGCATGCCCCCTTGTCCTCTCTGATGACCTTAAAGTGAATAACTCAACACCAAGTTCACTATACGGACCACTTATATATTTGTACATGTTGATTACATCCCCCCCCCTTAATCTTCTCTTCTCAAGAGAGAATAAATTCAGTTCCTCTAATCTTTCCTCATAGCTGAGCTCCTCCATATCTCTTATGAGTTTGGTTGTCCTTCTCTGCATTTTCTCCAGTTCCCCGATATCCTTTTTGAGACCTGGTGCCCAAAACTGAACTGCATATTCCAGATGAGGTCTTACTAAGGATTTGTACAGGGGCAAAATTATATCTCTATCTCTGGAGTCTATACCTTTCAATATAAGAAATGACTTTGTTCGCTTTGCAAACCGCAGCTTTTTATTGCATTATTATGCTGGATAAAGTTGTGTTTTTAGAAGGAATGTTTTCTTACACATTAACTAATTTTCATTGTTCATGCTTAATGGCAAATTTAAAGATCATATTGTAAATTTCTCCAAATAAAACTCTATGCTATTCCCTAAACTTAATCCTAGCAGCTGTGTCAAGATCATTTGTGATATATAAAGCTATTCCTTAAGGGCCTGTTCACACTTGAGCGGCGCGACTTGCCAGGGCGAAGCAAGTCGCCCCGCTCGAGGCGATCTCAATGCGGCTTGTGAGGAGACTTCTATCATAGAAGTCAATGCAAGCCGCGCTGAGATCGCCCTGAAAATAGTGCAGGAACTATTTTTCTAAGTCAAAGCGAAGTGAACGGGCCACAAAGTCGCACCGCTGAAGTGTGAACCGGCCCCGAATCCCAATGTATTTGAACCTAAAATGTAAAAAAAACAATATTTTGTGTTTATACTAAGACTGAATGCATGTGCCTCCTACCAAAATAATTAATCTTAATTGTGCAATCCAGGACACTGGCTGGATATTCATAGGTCATGGGTTTAAAGGCAGCTACCTTCAGGTTTTTTGCTAGTGTCCTATATTTGATGGACCTCTTCTCCTTTATGAAGAAGCTTCTACGCTTAACTAATACCTATTTACGAAAAAAAGGGAAGAAACTGATGGACTTTACTGGTACAAGGGATGAGAAATTTCTATATAAAACATA
This sequence comes from Glandirana rugosa, assembly GCA_018402905.1. Taxonomy (NCBI): domain Eukaryota; kingdom Metazoa; phylum Chordata; class Amphibia; order Anura; family Ranidae; genus Glandirana; species Glandirana rugosa. Next base: position 187,929 of record BLSH010345919.1, on the reverse strand, counting down.
CCCAATTTTATTTAGACTGTAAAACCACAGTACAAAGGAAGAGGGAAAATCCCCATGATAATATATATATATATATATATATATATATATATATATATCTATGTCAAAGTTATTTCGTGCAGAGATGCATACTAAATACGTATGGTTTTTATTCCAAAATTCACACAGTCTAATATCCACGTTCAGCTCTCACACCTGTTTACTCCTTATGGACCGTAGCAATTTTGGCATTTCTGCTATGAGCCTGTTTATTCGGCAATAATTTTGTCATTACTTAAGATAACAATGTAATACATACATTTCAGACGGCTTTCAGCGCTCTCACACTTTAAATGACAATTACGCAGTCATGCTACTCTGTGCCCAAACAAAATTTTTATCTTTTTTTTTACAAATAGAGCTTTCTTTTGGTGTTCTATAATCACTGCTGGGTTTTTTATTTTTTTCAATATAAGCGAAAAAGTAGCGAAAATTTTGAAAAAAAACCCACTTTTTTTTAGTTTTGTAAAATTTTGCAAAAAAGTAATTTTTCTTCATAAATTTGGGCCATAATTTATACTGCTACATATCTTTGGTAAAAATAACCCAAATTAGTGTATATTATTTATTCTCTGTGAAAGTTAGAGTCTACAAGCTATGGTGCAAACCATTGAAAATTGTTCACACCTGATGTACTGACCACCTATCTCATTTCTTGAGACCCTAACAAGCCAGGAAAGTACAAATACCCCCCAAATGTCCCCTTTTTGGAAAGTAGACATTCCAATGTATTTAGTAAGAGGCATGGTGAGTTTTTGAAGTTGTAATTTTTTTCCCACAATTCTTTTACACATATTTGTTATACCAACAAGTTATTTCTCACACACAGCTTATGCATACTTGCAATGACACCCCAAAACACATTCTGCTACTCCTCCTGAATATGGCGATACCCCATGTGTGAGACCTTTAAACAGCCTGGCCACATACAAAGGCCTAACATTGAAGTAGCACCTTTAGGCGTTCTATGAGCATAAATTACACATCTCATTTCTCAGCCACCTATTACAATTTTGAATGCCCTGGAGCACCAGGACAATGGAATTGCCCACAAAATGACCCCATTTTGGAAAGCAAACACCCCAATGTATAATCTATGAGGCATAATGAGTCTTTTTGAATGGTTCTTTTTTTTTCCAGAAGTTTTTGGAAAATGTGGGAAAAAAGTGAAAATGCATTTTAACCACTTCAGCCCCGGAAGGATTTCACACTTTAGGACCAGAGCACTTTTTGCGATTCGGCGCTGCTTCGCTTTAACTGACAATTGCGCGGTCGTGCGGTGTTGTACCCAAACGAAATTTGCGTCCTTTTTTCCCCCACAAATAGAGCTTTCTCTTGGTGGTATTTGATCCCCTCTGCGTCATTTCTGATCTCCGCTATAAACAAAAGAAGAGTGACAATTTTGCAAAAAATCCCAAATTTCTTACTTTTTGCTAAAATACAAATCCAAAAAAAAATATATAAAAAAAACATTTTTCTCCTTACGTTCACTGACAGACGCAGCTCTCCATTGACTTTGTGGGGTTTTATGTTCGTCCCACTAGGAGTTAACTAGGCAGGGAAAAGAATCAGCTGGCCCCTCCCCTGGGGGCCGTCCTCTCTTCCTACATTAAACCCCCTCACAGTATAGCTCTTCAGTTTCAATGCCTAGTTCGCAAAGAGTTGACCTGGCTTCCCTATAGGGAACTGCGGTCCTGTTATGACCATTTTCTTTTTTATTTTTACTGCAATCAAGATGATCTGCTATCAAGAAGCCGGTCGGGGCATAGAGAGTCCTGGAGCTCTGTACTTTCCCCGACCTGGCCAACATGATGCGAAGCCAGTCCCACTATGGGGACCCGCCGCATCTTACCCGTTCCGTGCGGGAGGCACGGGGTGGAATTCCCCTATTGGTCCCCTTTACCGATGCGTTCGGCAGGGCGACTTTGGGCCTGCAGCATACTGCCATCAAGGGCGCAAAATCTGCATTTGGGTGGCTACCGTGGCGTCGGACCGGTAAGTGAACGCCCTGCCTTCCCCCGTTACAGGGTGTGAAGTGGGCCCGACGTCCGCAAACTCGTGATTTTCACGGTAACAGCAGCTTGTCCGGGGTAGCCACCGGTGGGATCAGCTCTCCATCTTGCCCCCTGCCACACCTCGCCCCCCCCCAGCACCGTGCGATCGTTCGGCCTTCTCGTCCGGATCGCCATGCGGAGTTCGGCCGCCATTTTGTGGTGGACTGCCGCCATTTTGCTGTAGCCGCGGACATTTTCAGTCTATGGGGCTTTCCCTCTAGTGCTCGGAGCGGCCATTTTCGGTACTGCACGTTGCCTGAGAGGGGTATTCGGCCTTTAGTGTTTCCTGGCGGCCATTTTCACTGCATGCTCTGCATTCTACACGTGGCTGCAGCTTCTCTCTCTCCTCTCAAGAAACGGCGGTGACAGAGGCAGCTCTTACTGACGATCTGCGCTAGCAAGGCAGCGGAACTGCAAGTATAGCTGGGCTCCCTCCGGGTGCTGGTGGTGGTGGGGTGCTGTCCTCTGACTACCTGTGGGTGTGTGGCTGTGTGCGGGGCGTCCCTTTCCATCCCTGTGTCATTTCTGGCAATGGCTGATCTCCCTGCTGAACCTGCTGAGGTGGCATCAGCAGCCACGCAGTCTGACCAAGGGGCTTTTCTCACCCAGCTATGGGCTGTTTTTACTGAGTTTTTTCCACATGGGGACGCTGCTCCGCGGGCCCCCAGGAAGCATCCCCCTCCCCCTCCTTTATCAGGGGAAGATTCTGAGCCAGAGGTGGCTTCAAGGGTCTCAGGGACCCCGGGGGACCTGTCTGATGAGGAGACGGGTGGTGACAGTGTGTTAACTGAGGGGGACCAGGGGCCAGCTGCTGACCAAGAAAAAGTGTTGGTTGCCACTATTATCACTGGCATTCGCACCAAGTTGCAGCTGGATCAAGATGGCGAATCGCGATCTGCTTATGTGTGCGGGTCTTCTAGGCCCCCCAAGACCTATCCTTACAATTAATTTTTTGACCATTTCCTATATCGTAAATGGCAGCACCCTCAGCGTTCCTCACTTACTGCACGTTTTGCTGTACGCTATCCCTTTGAGGAGAGCTTCCTAAAGAAATGGGAATCACCTGTGGTGGATCCACCTATTGCACGCCTTACCAAGGCGACTACCATCCCTATGGAAGGGACTCCTTCCTTCAAGGATCCCGCTGATAGAAAGACAGAGGCACTTTTGAAGTCCCTGTTCTTGAATGCGGGCTCTGCTGTGGGGCCTGCTTTGGCTGCGGCCATGGCAGCGCAGCATCNCTCTGAATGCATGGAGGAACTTAGGAAGGACCTGGTAGGCGGTCGCCTGATGGAGGCACCGCAGAAGGCTGAGTTTTTACTCCAGGGGATTAATTACCTCTGTGGTGCGGCCGTGGATGTTCTGCCTTTGCTGTCCAGAATATCGATATCGGCCGTCAGACTTCGCAGAATTCTTTGGCTGCGTTCCTGGTCGGGTGACCACGCTTCCAAAAGAGGGGTCCTTGCGTCGGTTTCTTAAGACGCTTCAG
>BLSH010345919.1:164382-180706 GCA_018402905.1 Glandirana rugosa | reverse complement strand
ATAAGAGACAGGATCTCGGCCTTAGCCATACTCTTTCAAAGACCTTTGGCTTCGCACTCTCTGATTCGTACCTTTGTACAAGGTGTGCGACATGTGGCGCCTCGGGTGAGATCCCCGATGGCTCCGTGGGATCTGAATCTGGTGCTTTCTGTTCTTCAAAAACCACCTTATGAAAAGATCAGGGAGATCCCTTTACAACTTCTGTCGCAGAAGGTGGCTTTCTTAGTTGCCATCACTTCTGCCAGACGGGTGTCGGAATTGGCTGCCCTATCGTGCAAGTCTCCTTATTTAGTGGTGCATAAGGATAAGGCGGTCTTGCGACCCCTTCCTTCTTTTCTTCCGAAGGTAGTCTCTTCTTTTCATATCAATGAAGATATTGTTCTGCCTTCATTGTGCCCTCGTCCATCGCACCCGAAGGAGTTTGAGTTGCATGCTTTGGACGTAGTAAGGGCCTTACGAGTGTACTTGGCTGCTACAGCTCCTTTTCGTAAAGCTGACGCCTTGTTTGTTTTGCCAGAGGGCCCGCGCAAAGGTTTGTCGGCCTCTTCGGCTACGATTTCTCAGTGGATTAGAAAAACCGTGACCCATGCGTATTCTGTTCGGGGCAAGGTTCCCCCTTTTCCGGTCACGGCTCATTCTACCCGGGCGGTTAATACTTCCTGGGCCTTCAGACACCAGGCCTCGGTGTCACAGGTGTGCAAGGCGGCCACTTGGGCCTCGGTTCACACTTTCACTAAGTTTTACAAAGTTGATGTGTTTGCATCTTCGGATGCTGCTTTTGGCCGCAAAGTTCTGCAGCCGGCAGTGTAGGCGCGACTGGCGCCTCCTCAGGGGTTCAGTTGGGTACAGTTGTTTGCATTTACCCACCCCTCTTTTTTGACACAGCTTGGGGACGTCCCTACAAAGTCAATGGAGAGCTGCGTCTGTCAGTGAACGTAAGGAGAAAAAGGGATTTTATTAAAACTTACCGTAAAATCCTTTTCTCCGAGTTCACTGACAGACGCAGCACCCACCCCTCTGGGCTCTGTTTTGGTACAGCTTGTGTACGAACTTAAGAGCTATACTGTGAGGGGATGTAATGTAGGAAGAGAGGACGGCCCCCAGGGGAGGGGCCAGCTGATTCTTTTCCCTGCCTAGTTAACTCTTAGTGGGACGAACATAAAACCCCACAAAGTCAATGGAGAGCTGCGTCTGTCAGTGAACTCGGAGAAAAGGATTTTACGGTAAGTTTTAATAAAATCCTTTTTTTTTTTCATCGGTTTTGGCCGATTTATATTCTTCCTCATATTTTTGGTAAAAAAAATCGCAATCGGCGTTTATTGATTGGTTTGCGCAAAAGATGCTGCGTTTATGGATGATGAGAATTAATTTCTGGGGTTTTTAATTGTTTTTCTATTTTTTACTCTTAATGGCGACGATCTGCGATTTTTAGCGGTACTGCGATATTGCAGCGGACATGTCGGACACTTTTGACACTTTTTTGGGACCATTGGCACTTATACAGCGATCAGTGCTATAAAAATGCACTGATTACTGTGTAAATACCATTGGCAGTGAAGGGGTTAACTGTGTTCCCTGGGCGTGTTCTGTGTGTGGGCTGCCCTGACTGGGGAAAGGGGATGATCACAGCTGCCATGTAGAGGAAGGCTGTGATCATCGCCCTTCCCCCTCTATGAGAACGGAGGTCCATGTTTACATACACGGACCTCCGTTCTCTAGCTGCGGGGGGGCCATCGCGGGTAGCCAGCGGAGATCGAGCCCCCCCCCGAACACAGTGAGCATGCGAGCGCGCCTCCGACGACACGCGCGCTCACAATATTAGTTATCGTGGCCGCTGTTTGCGATGACGAGCCACCTTGTCGCCGTCACGCTGCGGCGGGCGGTCGGCAAGTGCTTAAAGTTGTCCATTTATAAGATATTTCCAATATATAGCATGCACATAGAAAAAATTACACCCCAAAACACATTCTGCTACTCCTCTGGAGTATGGTGATACCACGTGTGAGACTTTTAAACAGCCTGGCCACATACACAGGCCCAACATTTAAGTAGCACCTTTAGGCGTTCTACAAGCATAAATTACACATCTTATTTCTCAACCACCTATTACACTTTTGAAGGCCCTGGAGCGCCAGGACCATGGACAGGGATAGGGACATAAATTCCTGCCAACCTCTTACATTGTTGAAAGTCCTTCATATTTCTAACACATAGCATGTACTGTAATACCAATTACAAACCAAAATACATTCTGCTGAGCAAAGGGTAAAGAAAAGATTACCTGCGGTTTAGTAGTGCAGGGGCCCACAGAGGAGAGCATCGGTCCAGGCAGCAGGCAGGAACGTGGACAGCGACAGCAAAACAGACAGCAGACAGCAATACTGTCCATAGTCAGTACAGGTAGAGATATTAGCAGCACAGTCAAAGCATTGGTCCAGGTAGCAGGCAGGGATGTGGTCAGCAGCAGTGAAAGGATTGTCCGTGCAGCAGGCAGGAATACTGTCCATAGTACAGGCAGCAGGCAGAGATATTGTCAGTACAGCCAAAGTATTTGTCCAGGCAGCAGGCAGGACCATCAAGCTTAGGGCCTCAGGAAAGAATGGGGATAGGGGGACGGGTAGAGGGGGGTACAGGGGGTGCTCGAGCGGCGTGCACGGGGGAATGCAGCTGCATAGGAAATGACCGGCTGTGATAGGACACAGCCGGTCCTGTGGTAAAGAGCTAAATTTACTGGCTCTTTACCCCGATCGGGGATGGGCTGAGTCCCGAGGGACATGCCGGATCGACGCCATGCGGGCCCCTGGGGGGCGAGAACGGGAGGACGTCATATGATGGACTAGGAAGGGGTTAAACCTAAATAGTGTTACTGCGCATAAGAAGCAAGCATTTCATTCTGTATTTTGTCCTGTGTAAAACATTACAATTTATGATTTTGGTACAAAGCAATGCAAAGTTATTTACAAATGAAGTAAAGTGGGTTTTTTCAATTTTGCGCTATTTTCAGTGTGATGTGTGTAAATATATGTAAAAGGTGTAAAAATATTAATAAACAAAGCAAACAAAAACAGAAAAAAGTTTAATAAAACAGAAAAAAAATCACCGGGAAAATTACAATTGAATAGAGGAGAATATAGAGTTACAGTCCTGATTAGAATAAACTAAGGGGTTAACAAGGTGTTCAACAGAAATGTATATTTTTTTACTTGTCAAGGTTGCGTTAACGCTCTTCATCTGCAGCTTGAAATTCATCCCTTTTGATCTGTATAAACAAAACAACATTCAGCGCCTCCCCATATTCATCAATTTAAATTCAAATCGGTGTCCATGAAAAGTTCAAACCATATAATAAATAAATAAAGTGCCTTCCGTGAAGAAAGTGACGATAGTGCTCATGAAACTGCTTGGTGCATAAAAGTGCAACAAAGGTGCCAGGTGCTCACTCCCCTCTCGTGTCCCCACTCACCCTAAGGCGTGGACCTGCTGCTTTGCAGTCAACAGGTCAAACAAGCGAAGGTTTGTTGTGGATGAGTTTACAGCTGGGCACTGGAGAGGTATGGCAGCACAGCAACTCTTCAGAAATCAAGCCTTATTGTGCTCAAAGAAAATAGAAAATACCATAGTGTAGACTGTCTAATAATAACACATTTATTGTGCAGACAATTGCCTACTTACAACAGAACTATGGTCAAGCGCATTCAATAGGAACAACACAGCGTGGTGACTGCTGGAACTCGCATCCGTTCGTCTCCTCCTGGCGGCGGATGTGACGTGGATGGTTGCGACAGGCCGGAAATGACGTCAACGCTTTTCGCTCCCAAGATTAGAGCGTCATCACGGATCTGTAGACGCAAAGCACATAAAGTTACAAGTGATAAAATGTTTCAGTGTAACTTTCTCTGATCGTGGCTGAACAATGTTCTTTTATAAACATTGCCAGACTGCTTTTTTTGACAGCTCCTGCAGCCAACCTTCCCCGTGTACTTGGCAATGCAGCTGTGATTAATAAGAGCTGAATTGCCAGGTACTGGGACAGGGAAGGTTCTTGGCAGCAGGGCAGAAGAACTGGACGTAATGGACACCCCCTATGACTTTTTTGGGCGTGTCTAGTACACCCAGAGTCTGCAACTGGTTAAACATTGTATGGATTTCCTTATTTCAACATCCACAGAGGTCAACACGTTTCACATATCGACCTTCTTTAGCACCTTTTCTTGAGAGTCAACGAGAGAATAACCTAGCTGACTAAAAAGCAACTTCAATATATTATCCTACTCCATATTCCATAATTTACAAACAAATCATTGTTACCCATGCGTCTCAAGTTACCACTTCAGAGCAACATACAGGGGTACCAACAGGTTGTGGCCAACAGCTGCATCACCCCGATCTGGCTAGATTTATGATAGATGCAGTGCAAATGTCATCACATGACCCATATCTTCTCAACAGATAATATATAATATTACCAACCTGGTCCAATCATACAAAAATATAATAAACAAGAAGAGAAGGGTATAAAGGAAGCAAAAAGAAGGGAAATAAAACCTTTTTTCTGCTTTTTCTGAATGAGTTACACAAGGTGCTCCTCTGTGATTGGGCAGGAAAAAGGCAAAGGGCGGGCACAGGTGCTGAATGCAACTCTGCAGCTGGTGGAGCTGAGACCAGGCGGAGCTCTGGATGTATAGCAAGAGCTATGCTCCCTGTGTTTATGTAAATTGTAAGGAGATAAATTTATGAACCCCTAGTAATCCAGAACCTTTTCCAAAGTGGCTGAATTCCTGGAGTTCAGCTTTAACACTACAGTGATAACTATACTTTACCATGGGAAAGGATCTATGTTACATTCAGTGCAGTTGCCTGTGCATTACCCACCCCTAAATCCTGCACTCATGCACTTGTAGGTATGCTTTTGTGGCATATGTGCTGTGCATATAGTGAGTAGGGTCAGGTTTTAGTTAACTGTGGCCCTTCAAGCCCTTCCCACGGGTAACACATTTTGGTGCCACCCACAATTTGTTTTTTCTTTATTTTTATTTTTTGAGTGAAAGGGCTGTAGTCAGCCTAAGAAGCATCAATTTTACACTCCTGCTTTATACTGTACTGTTTGATATGTGATTTATATATTTCCACTAAAACAAGTAATCAAAGCCTTAGCTCCCTAATTTTTAATATCCTGGTTACGAACTCTTATATCCTACTAACAGCAGTAAACATACTCTTGAACAAGAATACATATCCATTTATTTAATATACAGTACATTCCAGAGTGCTGCAGCTTTATTCACTGAATTTTAGCAGTTAGTGCAAAAATAAAAAAGTAACTGCCTTCTCCACTGAGGAAAGTGTATTTTGTTATCCCTTTTATGCAATTGAAAGGCCAAGCAAGACTGACATCTTCAATAAACTAAGGCTTAGACTTGTTAAATCCAAACTGAGATTCTAGGATTACCATTCAGAGGATCATGGCGGTGCTGAGTTTTTATGATATCATTATAAAGTACTGCAGTATGAAGAATCAGCTGTGTAACATGGCCTCTTATTAATTCTGCATCTTGGTGAACTGCACAACTTCACCCATCTATCACATTTTCACGACAGTGCTGAGGGAAAATGACAGGTTTGTGTTGCTCAGAAGCTGATCCCAAGGAGAGGGCTGAGGAGTATTCTGGTTGCTGCCATTATATTGACAGTGGAAATGTCAGAAGTGCTATAAATCCTTGGGCAATTCTACTGGAGAAAATGCAGAATATCTAATTTCTTGCTCCTTTTCGTGTGTTTATATTTAGTTTAGAAAAAGCATTGTTTTCCAGTTTTTATGACAGCTATGTGTTTTGTATAGGTAATACATTTTGCAACAGTGAGTACATTATACTTGCTTTTAATTCCTTTAGATTCCTACATTTTTAAACATATAGGGGGTCATTTACTATAGCGCGATTCTGCCTTTGCAGGAATTTTAATGCGCAAAATAGCCAAATTGCGCTTATTAGCGCAAAAATGGAATTCACTGTATCGCTGGGGAAAAAATACTCCCGAAATTGAATTCACTATAGCGCCCAGACAACAGAGACTGACTAAAAAAACGTAGGAAAAGCACGGGAATTGCTAATGGAAAAAATGTTTAGAGCATGATATGCTAGCCTAAATGGTTCTTAAAATTGTAGTATATTGTTTAATGATGATCTGCTTTTAAACCGTGATTTAAAAAGTGATTTATGATGTGAAATATTGAAAGTCTGAGAAGAGCTACATTCCCTCTTTTTCTCTGACTATTCATCAGCACAACTGAGCATGCTAAGACAGGAAAATACCCTCATTTTAAATACCATGCCATTTTTTACAGGGCGCCATAGTAAAATTGCAAGTTAGCACTTGGCGAATCTGCCTTTTTGAGAGTGAAAATTTGCTCTATATAGTCCACTGCAAGTTTCAGCCATTGATTCTATTGGTACAATTGTAACTTCCCTAAATAAATCCTTTTCATGTTGAGATGCAATGTATCTTTCTATCAAAACGATTGTCCTTGCAACAATGTTGCTTCATCATCCATTTTGTTTTTAAGGACTAGTTCACACTGCCATGACTTGCACTCCGACGTGTGTCGCCCAAGTCCCTTGGCAGAAATCCCATTGAAATGAATGGGAGCCGTCTTAATGCACACTACTGAAGTCACTCCGACTTAAAAAAATGTTCCTGTACTACTTCAAGGCGACTTGTATGCGACTTGTGCCCATAGAATTCAATGGAAGTCGCCTCCAAGTCGGATCCTCATCTATATTGAAGCGACTTTACAGGAAAAAGAAAATAATTTACCAAGATACTCCCCATAAATTACACAGGCAACCCCCTCCCTCCCTTCTCTGATTGGCCACAGGCAAAGTCGCCTGCCATGGAGGTTGCTTCAAGTTGCGTTGTAAGTCACGCTCAAGTAGCGTTCAAATCGCCTCGCAAAGTCTCCCCTGAAGTCGGATCGATGTGTGAACCGACCCTATGAATAGCTAGATTGTGTAATGTTTTCATGTTTTGGTAAAATACATTTTTCTCTATCACTACTTGCTCTCCATCTCACAAAAATCTTTTCCCAAACTCACAAAGGTATCTTCACAAACCACAAACAATACCATTGCTGTTGCAAATTTAAAATGAGTCACAATTTTGTGTTTTTTTTTTTTCCCCAAATGATCATAATTTGAGCCCAAAAAATGTGATGTGTACCAACATCAGAAATAAAAATTTAATTCACAAAAGTCAGAGGGTAACATCAGTATTCTACACTCACACACCAAGAACCACCAATTATCACAGAATAAACCAAGAAGAATACCTCCTGACTAATGTAATTCCACCACCTTTATGTCCAAAGAAATGCAGTATATATGTGTAGGAGGGTTACATGTGTAACAGCTCAGTAGCACACAAGGTAAGACAACTGTCTAGCAATGCTAAGTTCCTCAGTCCAAATCCTGAACATGCCACTTCATGTAGAGATGTTGTTTGTTCTCCCTATTTTGTTAAACATATGTCCTGACTCAGGGCCTTACCTAAATTATGTCTAAATGTAGTATTTATGTGTAGGAGGGTTCCACCACCATTGCAAATTTTGTCATACATTTTCCATGGGCAAGGCCTCTAATCAGCCTTTACATTTCCCCATCACCACCACTAATTGCAACCCCTTACCAAACCAAAACCCACAAAATGACAGCTTTTTATCTAACTGCATGCTGACAGTAATCAGCCATAACCACCCTTCAAAACAGATGGCATATGCCAGAAATAAGTTGTTCACTGGCTCTCTGGCCCACAGTACATCTGCATTGATTAACGTATTGCACCCCGGGACTTAAGACTGTTTTACACCACCAAGATGCAGCCTAAAAACCTGTGGCTCAGCAGGCTTGTGCTTCTACCTATCAATGCCACTTCATATAGAGAAGTTGCCTGTAATCCCTATGTTGTTAAACATAACTAGTGGCTCAGGGCCTTACATTAATTATGTCTAAATGTAGTATTTATGGGTAGGAGGGTTCCACCACCATTGCAAATCTTGCCAGATACACTATCTAGCCAAAAGTATTGAGACACCTGCCTTTACACACACATGAACTTTAATGACAGCCAAGTCTTTGGCCATAGGGTTAAAATTTGATTTGCCCACCCTTTGCAGCTATAACAGCTTCAACTCTTCTGGGAATGCTGTCCACAAGGTTTAGGAGTGTGTCTATGGGAATGTTTGGCCATTCTTCCAGAAGTGCATTTATAAGGTCAGTCACTGATGTTGGATGAGAAGGCCTGGCTCACAGTCTCTGCTCTAATTCAGCCAAAAGGTGTTCTTTCTGTTTGAAGTCAGGACTCTGCAGGCCAGTCAAGTTCCTCCACCCCAACCTCCCTCTTCCATGTCTTTATGGACTTTGCTTTGTGTACTGGTGCATACACATGTTGGAACAGGTAGGAGCCACCCCCAAACTTCCCACAAAGTAGGGAGCATGAAATTGTCCAAAATGTCTTGGTATGCTGACACCTTAAGAGTTCCCTTCACTGTAAGAGGCCCAGCCCAACCCCTGCAAACAAACCCCACATCATAATCCCCCCTTCACCAAATGATTTGGACCAGTGCACAAAGCAAGGTCCTTGAAGACTTGGATGAGCGAGTTTGGGGTGGAGGAACTTGACTGGCCTGCATAGAGTCCTGACCTCAACACAACAGAACACCTTGGGGATGAATTAGAGGGGAGACTGCAAGCCAGGCCTTCTCGTCTGACATCAGTGCCTGACCTCACAAATGCACTTCTGGAAGGATGGTCAAACTTTCCCATAGACACTCCTAAACTTTGTGGACAGCCTTCCTAGAAGAGTTGAAGTTTCTAGCCGCAAAGGGTGGGCCAACTCTATATTGAACCCTGAGCTGTCATTATAGTTCATGTGTGCATAAAGGCAGGTGTCTCAATACTTAGGACAATATATTGCATATTGCTTGTGACGCTGAGCAAGGCTATGGACTTAGGGCTGGTTCACACAACAGAGATGCGCACTACATGTGTGAGGCTGCTCGCTGGCTAAGTAGCTAGCAATTCTGCCTAAAAGCACTAGGGTTGATGGTTCATATCCCCAACATGCTAATGCTTTTGTTGAAGTTTATATGTTCCCCCTGTGTGGGTTTCTTACCACAATCCAAAGACATGCTGGCATTTTATTTGTCTGGGTCTTAGATTGGAAGCTCATTGCAGCCAGGGACTGATGTTAATGTTTGTACTAATCATGCCCAAGGACTTGGACATTTAAAATTGCAGGGTTTGCACTGCACAGGTACATCTGTTTAGAAAACTGTTTGCTTGGTTTGTGTGCATGCAAATGGACTTAGACTTTTGGCCTGTAGTTGGAGATTTGATGCACTTAGCCAAGGGCTAACACATCAAATGGTATTATGTGTTCCTGCTCATCAGGTGCAATCAATTTATACATACATGAAGAGACAGATTAAAAGATACTGGTGAGCATGTACTTCTATTGGGCGTGTGTCAGTGTGCTAATAATACAGTCTTACTCATATAAAATACTGCAGTAGGGGGTTGGTTTGGCCTGAGAAGAGGCTGTGTTGTTTGCTGTGATATTTGGGGGAGAAAGACTGATGTTGTGCATAATGACAAACGCCCCACTATGGCTGTTTGGATGTTTGCTGACATTCTTGTGCATTTTGTCCATCAAAAGTGGGTTCATGTGGCCATGCTGTCAGTGTTGTGTGTGTGTGTATTGTACCTGTTTGACCATGCATTCTTCCAGGAGAACATACTACCAGTGTATGTGTGTAGAATGTGTGGGGGGGAGGGGAGTGGTAAGTGTTATTTTTGAATATGTGCTCTTTTAATAATTTGTTATGCTTTGTAAGAATAATGACTGTTACGCATGCTTCTATAATCTTGCAACTAAAAATGTGATGTGGGTTGGTGGGTGTTAAGTAGTTGTGCTATGAAATGTGTTGCCTATTCCACACTGAAAGTAAAACTGTGTCCACTCCTCTAAGGTTTAGACAAATGTTAAATTGTAAGTTCCTATGAGCAGGGCCCTTAGAACCCAATTGCTAACTGTTTTGCTAAATGGAGATCCATATTTACTGTTGAATATTTTAATGCCAGTCAATATGTACATAATTGTGTTTCTGCTGGCAAAATAAAAGTAGATCGTTGTGCTGTTGTTTGTTGTTTTTCTCTTTTCTTTCTTCTTACTGTTTAATTCCTTTTAGGGGGTGGTGGTTTTGGGGAAGTGGAATATCTTCCTTAGGGCTGGTTCACACTGTTGCGGTGTCTGAGATCGGATGTATTTGGCACCACGGTGCAAATTACATGCGATCTCTGTGCAATGCGAATTCAGCCATACAGATAGTATGGCTGAATTTGCATCGCATTAGAACCAAGCTCGCACAGGACTCTTTTTTTTGTTCCGCAGCAGAATCGGATCGCATGGATGTTCACACCCTTGCAATCCTATTCCTGTCTGAAATTACAGTTTGCAGTGTGATATGCGAACTGATTTGGGGGTGTCATTAGTTTTCTATTGACACTCCCAGCAGTTTGCATATGGCAGTGTGAACTGCCTGTGAGTCGGGTGTGATGCAGGAAACCCGTAGTGGATCAGATTCTACTGTGGAGCAAAAAAGGGTCCTGTCCGAAAGCGATGCAATTTCAGCCATACTATCTGTATGGCTGAAATGGCATCTCACAGAGATTGCATGTGATTTTTCACTGCAGTGTGGTGCAAATCGCATGCAATCTCACACAACTCTGCAGTGTGAACCAGCCCCCAGTCATACTCTTTTATATGTGCATAGTACTTATTTACATCAGCAGAACAAATGCAGGAAGTGTAATGTGGCTGTAAACAGGAAGTGATGTATGCACATGGGATGGAAGCAAATTTGTGGTGATGCCAAATAATTCAATGAACCCCACCCACACCAAATATAGCTACCACATCCTCCCCCCACATTGATAAAAAAATGTAATTTCAACTTACTTGCGGCTGTAATGTATTGCCGGCTCCTGACAATACAGATTTAAAATATATGGCATGGGGCCCCCCCAATCCATACCAAGCCTTTCGGATCAGGTATGGATTTTAAGGGGAAACCCACACCAACATTGTTTACAAAATTATGAATCCCCCCAAAATCCATACCAGACCCTTATCCGAGCATGCAGCCTGGAGGTCAGGCTGCAAGCACCTTTGCCTCTTCCCGACAACCCTGGCTGGAGGTTGTTGGGGTCTGCGGGTGGGGGATCTGATCGGAATGTGTAAGCTCCCTTTAACAGGGGGCCCCCAGATCCTGCCCCCCCTATGTGAATGGGTATCGGTTGCATCATACCCCTACCTATTCACCAAAAAAGTGTCAAAATGTTTTTAAAAATAGAGACCTTTTTTGTCAAAAATGTTTTAAAAAAAAGTGTTCTGCGATGTACATTCATGGTCAGTCACGGCACCTGACGGACCAGAAAAATAGACACAAATCTAAATGCTCCGCCTTGATGGGAGGGCTCCCACCGACTACTGTCTCTTGACTTTGACGTGTTACATTGTCAAAGGCGGGGCCACCCAGTGATGTAACCAGGTTACTCCTCCCCTTCTGACGTCACATGTCAGAGGGTTCAGGGCCCCCGGGTTTTGTACCCAGGTGGCCCCGCCCTTGCCTAGAAAAAAACTGTCAGGGCACATACAGCAGGAGCCCTCCCATCGAGGCGGAGCGTTTACATTATGTACTATTTTTGGGTGCCGTGATTGACCTTGAATGTACATTACGGGACACTTTTTTAACATTTTTGACATAAAAGATTGGGCAAAAGATGTCGCTTGGGGTTTTTACATTTTGACAATTTTTGTGTGAATGGGTAGGGGTACGATGTACCCCATACTCATTCACATGGGGGACAGTATCTGGGGGCCCCCTTTTATAGGATGCTTCCAGATTCTGATAAGCCTCCCGCCTGCAGACCCTGATAACCACAGCCCAGGGTTGTCAGGATCAGACCCTTGTCCTCATCAACATGGGGGCAAGGTGCTTTGAGGTGGTGGCCCAGAGCCCCCCCTGCTCCAAAGCACCTCCCCCCATGTTGAGGGCATGTGGCCTGGTATGGTTCAGGAGCGGGGGTGCTCGTTCGTCCCCTCCCTTTCCTGACCTCCGGGCTGCATGCTCGGATAAGGGTCTGGTGTGGATTTTGGGGGACCCCACGCCATTTTTTTATTTTGGTGTGGGGGGGCCCCCTCCAGATCCATACTAGACCCGAAGGGCCTGGGGGGACCCCATGCATTTTTATTTTTTGCGTTTTTATTTTTTCCAGCGATTTTTTTTTTTAGTTTTTTTACATTAAGCTGTGGTTGTTACCATAATATTAATTCCTCAAATGTAATACGTTATTGTATAGAATGAAAATGATCCAACATTATTAATTGTATTTTCTATACATGAGTGTGCTCAGGTCTGTGGCTTAGTAGTATGTTCTCCTACAGTCAAAACTTGTCAAAATCCCACCGATGGTATCTCCTCCTGAAAACTAGCATTGTAGTCAGCAGGCATAATTATCCAATGCACATCATTTTGGTTGATTCCAGAATGTTAATTCTTCAAATGCATGCTATGATATGTAATTCAATAATATCATGATGTGGAATTCTAAAATCCAGCTAATCAAAAATCCAGACAAAAAAACAGCGTGGGTTCCCCCCCTCTGTCCATACCAGGCCCCGTCTGGATTTTAAGGGGAACCCCGCGCCAATTTTTTTAAAAAAAAAACTCAGACCCTTGGGTCTAGTGTGGATTCGGAGGGGACCCCGACACCAAAATTTAAAAAAAAGGGTGGGTTCCCCCCAAAATCCATACCAGACCCTAATCCTAGCATACAGCATAGAGGTCAGGAAAAGGGTGGGATGTACCAGGCCACATGACCTCAACATGGGGAGGTGGGTGCTTTGAGGCAGGAGGGGCCCTGCACCCCCCACCCCAAAGCACCTTGCCCCCATGATGATGAGGACAAGGGCCAGTGGTTGTTAGGGTCTGCTGGTGGGGGGGTATCTGAATATGGAAGCCCCGTTTTAAGAAGGGGGCCCCCAGATCCTGGCCCCCCACCCCATGTGAATGGGTATCAGGTACCCCTATCCATTTACCAAAAAAAGCAATTAAATGTAAAAAATAAAATATCAGGTTTATGACAAATCCTTTATTGTAAAATAGCTCTGAGCCGTGGGAGTGACGGTGGCAGGAGAAGACTGAGACAGAAAATGGTGGCGGGAGGGATGGCTTGGGGAAGAAAACGCTCGTGGAGATGGCACCATTAGAGGGCGGCTCGGAGAGAAGTCAGCTCAGAGCTATTTTACAATAAAGGTCTTGTCAAAAACCAGCTATTGATCTTTTTTCCATTTCACTGCTTTTTTTGGTGAATGTGTAGGGATACGATGTACCCGATACCCATTCACATAGGGGGGCTTGTTAAAGGGGGCGTCCAGATTCCAATAAGCCCCCCACCCACAGACCCTGACAACTACTGACCAGGGTAATCAAGGATGATGCCCTTGTCCCTATCAACATGGGGACAAGGTGCTTTGGGGTGCCCCAAAGCACCCACCCCCCATGTTGAGGGCATGCAGGCCTGGTATGGTTCAGGAGGGGGGTGCTCGCTCATCCCTTTCCTGACCTCCAGGCTGCATGCTCGGATAAGGGTCTGGTATGGATTTTGGGGGAGCCCTCACACATTTTTTTTTAAAATGCCACTGCCACGTGAGCATGGTTGTTACCATAATATTGATGCCTCAAATGCAAGACATTGTTGTATAGAATGAAAAGAATCAAACATTAGTAATTGTAGTTTCTATGTTTGATTGTGCTCAGCTCAGTAGTGTAGTGGCTTACTCTGCTACCTTCCAAGGTTGAAGGCATGGGTTTGAATTCGACAGATGGTATCACCTCCTGAAAACTTGTATTGTACTCCGCATTATATGCTGAAAATATGCATATGCATATTCGCCAATGCACATCAGTTAGCTTGTTTCCATACTATGAACCCTTTAAATGTATGCAATGGTATGTACGTATTTAATATTATGGTGTGGAATAGCAAAAAACACACAGTAGTTAACGTGCAGGCAGTTAGTTTGTAGAGAATTAACAGAATACAAGATTGATAAATGTGTTTTCTGTGGGTGATTGCTCTCAGCTCAGTAGTTTACTCTGCTACCTTCCAAGGTTGAAGCCATGGGTTCAAATCCCACAGATGGTATCACCTCCTGAAAACTGTATTGTATTCAGCATTACATGTTGAAAATATGCATACGCATATTAGGGAATGCACATCAGTTTGATTGCTTCCATACTATGAACTCTTTAAATGCATGCAATGGTATGTACGTATTTAATAATATGTTGTGGAATAACAAAAAACACACACTAGTTAATGTGCAGGCAGTTTGTAGAGAATTAACGGAATACAGGATTAGTAAATGTATTTTCTATGGGTGATTGCTCTCAGCTCAGTAGTGTAGTGGTTTACTCTGCTACCTTCCAAGGTTGAAGGCATGGGTTTGAATCCTACAGATGGTATCTCCTTCCAAAAACTTGCATTGTACTCAGCATTATTTACTGAAAATATGCAAACACATATTCGCCAATGCACATCAGTTTGAGTGTAAAGAGTTTGAACTCTTTACCCTTTAAGGGCAGAGTAAGGGGACCCCCCTCCCCGGCATGATATTTAAAGGAATTTTTCATTTTTATTGTTTCACTTTAAGCATCATTAAAATCACTGCTCCTTTAAAAACAATTGTTTTAAAAACTTTTTTCAATTGATACACGTCCTCTAGGGCAGTACCCGGGTCCCCATACACCTTTTATGGCAAATAACTTGCATAGAAGCTTTCGATTAGGACTTTGGATTTTGCAAGTTCGAGCCCCCTTGGCTTCAACCATTGCCGCATATGCAGATTGGAAAGGCATGTTCGCTGGCAATAGCACGATTTTCCATTTGCATGTCTGCCCAATTGAAATCTTAATTTGCTTAAATGGGCGGTATTTTTAGTCACATAGTAAATGACCCCCATAGTACGGTTTCTGATCAAAAAGGTTGTAAATATGTGCAATCCCTTGAGTGTCTCACAACGTATCCAATGCATTAAATGCAATCATAGCGAGATAAAACTTGCACTATAAAGTTAAATATAAAAATGGGATCCCAATAATTCCTGGTCACGGAAGCCTTCCAGATGCATCTAGGGAGACTGATTACATCAGAGGTTCCTCCTTTTATAGAAACTGGTGGAAAAAAATATGCAGATTTGACTTGCATAGGCTTGTACGCTTGTATGTGCATAGACGTACATATGTATTTTGTAGGTCTCTGCAAGGACACAAAGAAAAACATTATTTTCTATGTGCCCTGATCACACCATACACAATATTCCCCACGCACACATTCAAGAAATCGGCTGTTCAGTAATGCTGAGTGCTGTAATGACCATAGGCTGGAAACCATGAATATTCAAAGTGAAGAAAAGGTCATCGGCACACCAAGGTCTCCTAGAAAGGAAACTGTGGCAGAAGTGTAGTGGTACCTTTGCCTTAGTATTTGTAGTCTACATGTTTGCTGCTTCCCGATTCTTCTATTTTATGAATTTAATTAGTGGCCAAATGTCTATACGGCTGACTTTTGAAGCAACTCATTTTATTTATAAGATAACAGTGACAGGAAGTAGAGAGCACAATGGCTGGAAGCATTGATCTAATTGCACCAATGTGCACCTGGCAGTTTTCAGAAATCTTGATTGCGCAGGGAAACCGCATTGTTTTTTTTTTACATGCGATTTACCTACGGTCCCCCCAAACATACTGCAGGCTGAGATGCTTGGGGGGGGGGGGGGGGGTTACCGTGGGGGGGGGGGGGGGGGTTCGTAGAGTCGGACGTCATACAAACCCCCCTGGCATCCATTTAGCGTACATTTTTTTTTTGTTACGCCAAAGGGACGCGTTAGTTCTAAAGACTTTTGACGGTCCACGTGTAACCACGTTAATCTAGTTACGAAGGTCGGTAACACGAGAGATGAAGGACAGTGACAATAGAATATTTATTTTACTCAACGAAGTTTTCAGTCGGCATATCTGTAAACCGGTGATTAATTTAAGTATTTTATCTTCTTAGCCCTTCGTCGTTTGTACATCTGATGTTTATGATTCCGTTTCCATGGTGATGTGAAGACGGTGTCAAAGGAAAGATCCTCTGGAACCACACGGCTACTGGAAAAGAAGTGAAACTTATAAGTACCAAAGGTCGGATACCAGTAATGTCGTGAG